>CM065737.1:43147859-43162859 GCA_033310375.1 Conus canariensis | reverse complement strand
TAAACTCTGCTTGTTGATGGCATCCTCTAAACACAGTGATGTTAGGAATTTATCGCTTTTCTTGTATAAAGCTTTTAAGTTCAGAGAAATTATGACCTCGTAATCGTGTATTTCAAATGTCCTATTTCATGAACAAGTTCATTGTTGAAGTCTTGTGTTTACTCACCCCCTTCATAAGGGGCTATGGCCTAATGAATAAACCATTCGTATTCGCATTTCCTTCTCTCTCTCTCTCTTCTCTCTCTCTCTCTCTCTCTCTCTCTCTCTTGACAATTTTTCCTTTATTTTCATATCGATTTTTTTTTCTAGCCTCTTACGGTGTATTATATTATGGGATATGACACAGTTTATAGCTTTTATCTATGTTATAGCGCAGCAGACTACACACAGGGCTTTTCAGGGCTACTAAACCCATACAGAACAAATGTCGTATCCTGAAAAACGGTCACATTCTGTACAATGATGATGATGATAATGATGATGATGATGATGATGATGATGATGATGATAGCATTCATACTGGTAGGAGTAATAACAACAATCATGATAATTATAATGATAATAATGATAACAGTAATAATAACAACAACAATAATGATGATGATGATGATGATAATAATAATAAGCAATGGTGATGACAATAGAAATATTGATAATAGTAACAGCAATAAGAATAATCATTCATGACATGCTTAGCTAAACCATTGACATCCTTATGCCAGATAAGACTAGGCTCAACTTGATCTCTTGGACCCAAATTATGTGGAGAAAAAAAAAAAAGAAAAAATGTAGAAAAAAAATTTTTGTTAGAAGATAAAGAGGAAATCAATCAAACAAAAAAGAGCTAATGAGTTGTGAGACAGTAAATGACATCGTTGAACCAAGGGCAGAGCAGTGCTGACCGAAGCTTCAGTTATCTTTTTATCCATCAGCATCATACACCCTCTCACCTCTCACCAGCCTCCAGCGCGGATTTCCAAAAGCGCGAATATCTTACAAACCGAATCCAAAAGCACGAGTTTAACTCACGAAATGCACGGATAACACATAAAAAAAAAAAAAAAACATACACGAACTTTCGGTGTCAAAAAGCACGAACATGACTTTTCAGTGCACGGTATACGGTTCACCTGAGTCTGTCCACATCACAATAAAATTCAGACTTCATAAATCATTTACGATACCTACGCGGAAAGGAAAACTAAAGGAACATCAAGACTTGGTCAGGCTTTGGAAACATGCAGTTAACCTTTCCGGTTTGGGAACGGGTGTGTGTGTGTGTGTGTGTGTGTGTGTGTGTGTGTGTGTGGTGTGTGGGTGTGGGTGCTGGTGCGTGCGTGCGTGCGTGCGTGCGTGCGTGCGTGCGTGCGTGCGTGCGTGCGTGCGTGTAACAAAAGTTGGAATCAGCGACTTCTTAGGCGAAGTCGGTAAATTTGATATTACACCATGTTCGCTAGGGATGATGATGATGATGATGATGATGATGATGATGATGATGATGATACTGCTGCTGCTGCTGCTGCTGCTGCTGCTGATGATGATGATGATGATGATGATGATGATGATGATGATAATGACCATGGTGATAGTGGAAAGGTGGCCCAGTGAATGTTGCTTAGAGTGCCTGCACACGTAGCAAGTGTCAAGCGCCCAAAGATTTCAATCACAAACCTGTCAGCAATATTGAGGCCAGAGTATAAAAACGTTAGAATCGTAGTCGATTTGGATGATCTGCTCCTGGACATGAATTCACTAAGGGCATGGACTGGGAGAGGAATTCAAGACTGAGCCCACCATGAGAGTGGGGCATGGGGATCATGACATGAAACACTCTATGTGATCGATGAGGATATGACGTGAGATGGATCTGATGAACATCTCTATGTTGATCGATGAGGATGATGACGATGATGGCATGGGGAGTCACTGACATGGAAACATCTCTATGTTGATCGATGAGGATGATGACGATGATGGCATGGGGAGTCACTGACATGGAAACATCTCTATGTTGATCAATGAGGATGATGACGATGATGGCATGAGGAGTCACTGACATGGAAACATCTCTATGTTGATCGATGAGGATGATGACGATGATGGCATGAGGAGTCACTGACATGGAAACATCTCTATGTTGATCGATGAGGATGATGACGATGATGGCATGGGGAGTCACTGACATGGAAACATCTCTATGTTGATCGATGAGGATGATGAGGATGACGGCATGAGGAGTCACTGACATGGAAACATCTCTATGTTGACGATGAGGATGATGACGATGACGGCATGAGGAATCACTGACATGGAAACATCTCTCTATGTTGATCGATGAGGATGATGACGATGACGGCATGAGGAATCACTGACATGGAAACATCTCTCTATGTTGATCGATGAGGATGATGACGATGATGGCATGGGGAGTCACTGACATGGAAACATCTCTCTATGTTGATCGATGAGGATGATGACGATGACGGCATGAGGAGTCATTGACATGGAAACATCTCTCTATGTTGATCGATGAGGATGATGACGATGACGGCATGAGGAGTCACTGACATGGAAACATCTCTATGTTGATCGATGAGGATGATGACGATGACGGCATGAGGAGTCACTGACATGGAAACGTCTCTATGTTGATCGATGAGGATGATGACGATGACGGCATGAGCGAGTCACTGACATGGAAACGTCTCTATGTTGATCGATGAGGAGGAGGAGGATGACGGCATGGGGGTCCATACCTGTCTGCAGGACGAGGCTGCACTTTTTGCTTACTTTCATGGTATGTCTCGGGAATCAAGCAAGCTCGAGAGATACAGACACCTGTAGTGTTAGTCTGGCAATCTGAGCAACACTGTCAGAGGCATATCCATGAAGTGAATGGAACTCCACAGTGTGGTGCAAGTCTTCCCAGTTGAGCCCATAGCAAACTGAACTCTGGGAAGTCATAGGCAAAAAAAAATAAAATAAAATAAAATAAAATGAAATGGCTCTGATGGTAATCGGACCCATGGCCTCCCGCCACGTCCGTGACCCAAACCACAGCACCACGGCATCTGGTGATGGTGCGGATCCGGATCAGAAGGCCTGATCTGCCCGGCGTGCCCTTCGAGTGGCCAGTGTCGCAACCCCCATGCCATGCTCTGGCTGCTGTGACCATTTGTTGTCATCCAGAGATGTGGGCTGTACTGGCAGTGACAGAATGAGACACCAAGAGGAGGACAACACACACACACGCACACACACACACACACACACACACACACACACACACACACACACACACACACCCCCACACACACACACACGTACACACACACACACACACACACACACGTACACACACACACACACACACACACACGTACACACACACACACACGTACACACACACACACACACACACACACACACACACACACACACACACAGATCGATTAAAGTGGACACCACATAAAAGGCTGCTCAGTCGCCGTCAGACACAGGATGTGAAGCTGCGTTGTGCCTGTCTTGGCCATGTGTTTGTGTTCTTGTTCAGTAGGGTTTGTGTTCTTGTTCAGTAGGGTTTGTGTTCTTGTTCAGTAGGATTTGTGTTCTTGTTCAGTAGGGTTTGTGTTCTTGTTCAGTATACACATCTAGGGTTTGGTCTTATGTTTTTGTCTTACATTTTTGGCATGCTGACTTACTGCCATAATAGGCAAATCAGTATTTGGGCACTTTTTTGTGCAGAGAGTCGCATTTTTGTGAAGATGGGGAAAGGAATTGGGGGGACGGGGGGGGGGGGGGGGGGGGGGGGGGGGGGGAGGGGGGGGGAGTCAAAATGTCAGCATTTGCTGTTACGAAAAATAAAAAAAAATTTTAAAAAAGTTGATTCGATGAGCACGCACTGAAGGTGTCAAAGTGGCAGGGGCATTGCGAGAGGAGGCCAGCATGTTGCGAGGTGATGTGACGTCACTGTCATGGTTCAGACAGGCCCATGTGGACAGGGGGCTGACCCTCCACCGGTAACATCAGGACCGCACGCTCCCTTCACACGCTCGCTACACACTGACCACAATCAAAATGGAGTTCGGCTCTGTTCCCAACATCTCTGGACCCGACTTCAAACACAGATGAAGTGCTACACACAGCATCAGACGTAGTCACGCTGTTGCTACACTGCCAATAAAACAGCGTGAAGTAAAGTGATATTCGCACACCAAGAGTGCGGTAATCCGTTTGAAGTCGCTAACTTTCCGCTAATTTCTCTGAATCATTGACTGTTCCCGGTATATTTTTACGATACTCAGTGGACTTCTGTGATATAGGAAAACAAAAATAACTTTTCTCAAAGAAAATGAGAATGCCGTGAATTCGGTATTACCAATCTGATGATAGTTTTGGTGCTTGGTGGAAAATAGTGGATGAAGATCATTCGCAAAGATTTCTTGTCAACCTTCAAGACAGCATCTATCAAAGACTGAAAGAAGTTTATTTAGAAACCAAACTGTTTCACTTCGTCTTTTTCTTTGTTTATTGTTACCTCTGTTCTGTTTGTTAATATTAATACATCCCAGTCAGGATTCGTGCTTCGTCCAATAGACCTATTCCAGAAAAACAAAAGGCAGGTGCTTGTGCCGCAAACAGAGGTAGTTTAATGAGTTTATGATCCGACAGATCGATCTATAGAGTCAACTATTTGATCTGAAGCGCACGCCGGGATAACAATCGATTAGAAGTCTGCATTGCACGCGCGTCGATTCACCGCTATGCTTTGACATTTTCTGTCTCTGGTTGAACTGTTGTGCTCACCTATGGGGCAAAATTGCTTCGGACGTGCAGTGGATTTCTGTGTTTTAGCAAAGCAAAAATAACTTTTCTCAAAGAAAATGAGAATGCCGTGAATTCGGTATTACCAATCTGGTGATAGCTTTGGTGCCTGGTGGAATATAGTGGATGATGATCATTCGAAAAGATTTCTTGTCAACCTTCAAGACAGCATTAGCGGCATCTGTCCCATGAAAAAGGCGGGGTAACTCTCGCAGATTTCCGCATCCATGTTGACTGTTGTGTTCATATTGACTGCTGTGTTCATATTGACGTTGTGTTCATATTGACTGCTGTGTTCATATTGACTGCTGTGTTCATATTGACTGTTGTGTTCATATTGACGTTGTGTTCATATTGACTGTTGTGTTCATATTGACGTTGTGTTCATATTGACTGCTGCGTTCATATTGACTGCTGTGTTCATTTTGACTGCTGTGTTCATTTCTTGGCGATTGATTGATACACAGAGCTCGCAGCATACACCTGCTGCAACTGCCGTTTTACGTTGTAGGACGTTGTTTTGCGTTGTGACGTCAGGTTGACAAGAACGCAAACAATGGTGTGACGTCACATTCAGAGAAAATCTACCCTAAAACGCAGTCGAAAGTGGTTACAGAGCGGAACCCTTGCAGTTGAAAATTAAGGGCAATAAATCGATTCATTGACAGACTGCACAGGGAGGAAGGGGTGATGGGGGGTGGGGGGAGGGGGGGTGGGGGGGGTGAAGAGACTTCTGTTTTTTCTGTTCGCTCGGAGTGAATATTTCTTGGTGGGCCAACTCATCTTCAGATTTGGTGTCCCTTCAAACCACAGGGGGGGGGGGGGGGGGGATGGGAGGGGAACGGAAGAAGGAGGAAGGGAAAGGGTGGGTGGGTGGGGGGTGGGGCGCTCAGCGGGGAAGGAGGGGAGAGGAGGGAGGGCAGAGATGGGTGAGTAGAGATGAAAGCGTGTTTGGTTTTGATACCCAATCCCTTTCGCTGTCACCCGCTTCCAGGCGGTCAGTGAGAACTCCGTCCATGCGCCCACCTCCTCGGACCTCCACTGAGCGCCGCCATCCCGCCCCTGATGTACTACCTCCCCCTCCCCCTCCCCTCCCCGACAAAAGACTTCGGCTGTCTAGAAGGGGCGGTGACTCTCCCTGACCGGAGAGCAGTTTGTGAGTGGGGCGAGGGTGGGGGGTGGGGGTGGGGGTGGGGGGGGGGTGGACGAGAGGGGAGTTGCAGGATATGATACAGCTGGTGCGTCCGCGCTGCAGATTGGTTTGTAATGAGCCAGGGACAGGGGCGGGCCGGGGAGGGAGGGTACCGCAGTGATTTACTGATTCCGCCTTTGGGAAGACATGGCTTTCACGTGAAGCCACCGGGGGGGGGGGGGGGGGGGGGGAGGGGGGGACAGGGGGAGGTGGAAGTGGGGTGCGGTGAGGGGGAAAGGTAGGGGGCGGGGAGCGAGGGGAGGAGAGTTCAGGTGGAGGGCGAGGAGAGGAGGGGGGAGGGGGGGGGGAGGCGGTAAAAGTAGGAATACTTTTGACATTGAAGTGAGGACGTGTTTACAGCTTCGGTCAGTTCCTCCCGATGAGGTACCTGCACATTCGGCAGCCGCAGGCTCCATCATTGCAACATTGTGCGTGTCCGTTTTCTCTTCAGCCTCATGCAAACAAGAACGGGAGAGAAAGAAGGGGGGGGGGGGGGGGAAACACAGAAAAAGACAGAAAGAAAAAGAAAGAAAGTAAAAAAAAAAAAAAAAAAAAGTAAAGTAAGCATAAATTTTCCTAGCGGGTTCTATTCAAAAAGTCTTCTACCCGTCCCCCCTCCCTTTTTTCATATTCTCTGTCTGTCTGTCTGCCTGTCTGTCTGTCTCTCTCTCTGTCTGTCTGTCTCTCTCTCTCTCTCTCTCTCTCTCTCTCTTCTCTCTTTATGGTGTGTGTGTGTGTGTGTGTGTGTGTGTGTTGTGTGTGTGTGTGTGTGTGTGTGTGTGTGTGTGTTGTGTACGTGTGTGTGTGTGTGTGTGTGTGTGTGTGTGTGTGTGTGTGTGTGTGTGTGTGTACGTGTGTGTGTGTGTGTGTACGTGTTGTTGTGTGTGTGTGTGTGTGTGTGTGTGTGTGTTGTGTGTGCTAGTCTGCTGACAGTGAATTTGCCCCCCCCTCTCTCTCTCTCTCTCTCTCTCTCTCTCTCTCTCTCTCTCTTCTTCTTTCTCTCTCTCTCTCTCTCTCTCTCTCTCTCTCTCTCTCTCTCTCTCTCTCCACCAGCTCAACTCTTTGTTTTCCTTCTCGTTCGTTGTCTTCTTCTTCTTCTTCTTCTTCTTTCCAGCATAGTTTTCTCTACATGGTGTAGTTGAGGCGTGGCGTGAGATGGAAATGTCAGGATCTTTAAAACTCTGCCAAACTATGGCCCCAGTGTTCGGCCGGGCGACAAGCAACATGAACTGACTCCAGATGTCGAAGCTCTCCCTGTGACTTCTCTCTCTTCCTCCCCGCTTGTTGTCCTGACCACGCAACCCCTCCGTGATCTGTTCGAACGGATCCACCACTACCACCACCACCACCACCACCACCACCCTCCTGCACCCTGGTTCACACACCAGCTGATCCTCTCCCCTCTCCTCCGCTTCCCTCCCCCTCCCTTTCCCCTATCACCACCCCCCCCCCCCCTCCAACACATCTCAGCAGCAAGATTCCAGGAATGTTTGGAGAAGCAGGAAGACAAAGGAGGAGAGAGAGGAAAGCAGGAGTGTGTGTGGGGTGGGGGGTGGGTGGGGGTGGGGGGGAGAGGGGGGGTTACAGGCGATGCAAGAGCCTGGATTGGGGGATAGGGCGGGGGAGGGGAGGGATGAATATGGAGGTGAGGATTGGAGACCGAAGGGCGCGAGGGAGAGGGTAGCGGTGTTGTCCTATACTTTGTCGGCCGTGGTGCCGAAGACAAGGTCCAAGCAAGGACTGCCCAGTGGTCATCTCCCTCACTGAGGCCCAGTGGTCAAGCAACAACAGAGAACCCAGGCTGAGGACACTGCTAGGGACAGTGGTCAAGCGACAACAGAGAATCCAGGCTGAGGACACTCCTAGGGACAGTGGTCAAGCGACAACAGAGACTCCAGGCTGAGGACACAGTTAGGGACAGTGGTCAAGCGACAACAGAGACTCCAGGCTGAGGACATTCCTAGGGACAGTCTTCCTCTGGCTGGCCTGTCTGGGTTACCCGGGTGTGCGTGCTAGTGAGGGGAGGGGGAGGGGAGGAGAGAAGAAGCGAAGGAAGGGAAAGCAAGGGAGGTGACCAGTCCTTTACACCACACACACACACCCACACCCACACACCCACCCACACACACACACACCCACACACACACACACACACACACACACACACACACACACACACACACACACACACACACGTATGTTGTGATGACCAGTCCTTTACACAGCAATTATCAACAGGATTATTAGTATCAATACCTGATACTCAGTTGTAGCAGCACCAGCACCACCAGCAGCAGTAGTAAGAGTAGGAGTTTTTGTTCCTGTTGTTCTCGTGGTAGTAGTAGTAGTAGTAGTAGTAGTAGTAGTAGTAGTAGTAGTAGTAGTAGCAGTAGCAGTAGTAGCAGCAGCAGCAGCAGCAGCAGTAGTAGTAGTAGTAATAGTTGTTGTTGTTGTCGTTGTTGCTGTTGTTCTTGTTGTTCTTGTTCTTGCAGCTACTTTTGCTATAGTAGTATTGTAGCACCGAAGCTGCAAGAACAGCAGCAGCAGCAGTAGTAGTAATAGTAATGGTATTAATAATGTAGCAGCAGTAGTAGTAGTAGGAGGAGGAGGAGGAGGAGGAGAAATAGCTGTGGCAGCAGCAGCAGCAGCAGAAAAAGTAGAAGCAGCAGCAGCCACAGTAATTAGCAGCAGTGGTTGAAGAGATGGCAGCAGCCACAGAGGCATCGCAGCTGCAGTGGTTGAAGAGATGGCAGCAGCCACAGAGGCATCGCAGCTGCAGTGGTTGAAGAGATGGCAGCAGCCACAGAGGCATCGCAGCTGCACTGGTTGAAGAGATGGCAGCAGCCACAGAGGCATCGCAGCTGCAGTGGTTGAAGAGATGGCAGCAGCCACAGAGGCATCGCAGCTGCAGTGGTTGAAGAGATGGCAGCAGCCACAGAGTCATCGCAGCAGGGCATCAGGCCAGCGGCAGGGCATCAATGATAGACGGCCATGCAGTGGAATAGTTTTAGTGGAAGCAGCGTGCAGCAACATCAACACTGTAGCAGAAGTAGCAGCGACAACGGCCGGAGACTCAGTGGTAGTAATTGCAGCTGCAGTCGTAACGGCAGCAGCAGCAGCAGCAGCAGCCGCAGGTGAGGAGAACCAGACTATTAACTTCAGGACCCAAAATCTCCAACTCAGAATGTCCCCAAGACTCGCCGTCCTCACCCCACCCCCTACTCCCCTCGCCCGCCTCCCCAACACTCCTCACCCCTTACTCTCACGTCATGTCCTGCGCAACCCCCCCCCCCCCCCCCCCCGCCCATCTCTCCCCCAACTAACCACGCCCACCCCTTCTCCTCACCTCCACTATCCCTAACCAAAGTCCAGACAGTAGCGCCACTTTGTGCTTGCACAGAGTCACTCAGGGAAACACAGCCGGAGAGGGTCATGGGGGGGTGGGGGGGTAGGGGGTGGGGGTGGGGGACGGGACGGAGGGAGGAAAGAAGGGGGGAGGGGAGGGGAGGGGGGGGAAGGGGGCAGGCAGCGAATTTAGATGTTAATTCCGCCAGCAGAGGACACTTTTAATAAAGCGACGGTCACAAATCACGAACAAACGCTCTGTTGAAAGGCGACGGACACTCCTAGTTAACTCGCTGGGGCCACTTTATCGTTGATGCTAGACTGCCAGAAAGGGTGGAAGGGGGTAAGGGTGAAGGGGATGGGGTGGGGGGGGAGAAGATATTAGATGGGGGCGGTGCATGAAATGAGGGGGAGGGACGGACTGTGACCGGGGAAGGAGCCAACCATATTGATCGCTGTTGTGGCGAGGGAGGAATCCCTTTGTGTGCGGCCAATAGGGGGGGTGGGGGGGTGGGGGGACTGCCCGGCTGGTCGTCTAAAGCAGCCCAACTAGACAGAGAAAGGAGAGGAGATGGAGAAGATGTCCGGGGAGGGGGAGGGGGAGGGGGAGGGGGGAGTGAGCAGGGGTGGTGGGGAGGGGAATCAGTCGCGATCGTGTCTTAAATCAGGATACATAAAGGTTCTGCAGCGGAAAAATGAGTTTTTGTCTTGTGCCGTCGTGTGTGTGTGTACGTGTGTGTGTTGTGTGTGTGTGTGTGTGTGTGTGTGTGTGTGTGTGTGTGTGTGTGTGTGTGTGTGCGTGCGTGCGTGCGTGGTGTGTGTGTGTGTGTGTGTGTGTGTGTGTGTGTGTGTGTGTGTGTGTGTGTGTGTGTGTGAAGAAAGAGAGCGCGGCAGTGACTGGCAAACAGGAAAACAAACTGATAAACAGTCAGACAAACAGACAAACACAGAAATAGTTGGAGAGAGGAACACGGATACGGATACTTAATTCACGTTTAGGCCATGGCTTCTCACAGACGGAAGAAGCTGAGCGGCCTGCTCTGCAACAATCCTAATCCTAATGAACATTCTCACATTGATTCATGAACAAGCTTCTACAGATCTCAGGTTTACGGTTTTAAAGCAACGTAAATCCATAGACTTCTGGTTGTACGTTTATTCCTTAATAGTAGAAGAACACTCCATTGAAAAAGGTTTTGGTATTGGTTAAAGAAAGAAGGGGGCCGGAATAGCTCAGTGGTAGAGCGCTGTGCTCGTAATCTTGGTGATCCTGGGGTTGCGGGTTCGAATCTCCGCCGGACCATTTCGGTACAGTGGGGGGAGGGGGGGGGTGTTCACTCAGAGTTAACATTGGTTCTGATTCCATTTCCCACACAGTCCTTCGAATGTGACTATAAACCGAGGTTCCGTGTGTGAACGCACACATAACATCTTGCACACATGTAAAATCCCATCACCAACTTTCGGAAGAGAAGGCCAGTTTGGCCGTTGGTATGGATGACACGTTACACATGGCAGGCACTTTCCCCGAAGTCGGAGTATGGCTGCCTTAATGGCGGGATAAAAAAAAAGTCATAAACACAAAACTCCACTCCCTTTGTTGGATAGATGGGATTAATCCTTGTCTGTCTATACAGGGAGTGTCCGCAGGAGTATCAGCCTGCGAACGCAGAAAGAAAGAAAGAAGAAATCTCTATCTGTATGTCCGTCTTCTGGTCTGTGCACGTCATCACGGCTGAACCTTCAGTTCAGTGAACAGTGCACAGTGTCTACACACCTTAACTCAGCACTGACCGATTCAAATATCTTTTGTCTTTTCACAAGAAAGTGACGTAACGCTGCAGTTGGAGACCGCCATGACTGAATCGATGCTCTCTAAATACCACACGAATTCCCATGTAACTCGAAGGCGCTGTGGTTGTGTGGTTGGAGTCCGGGAATGGTATCTTGAGCGTTCCGAGTTCGACTCCATGGGGACTTTAGTTTTGCTTTCCTTCTTTCATGCACTGTTTATTATCGTTTTAATTATTCTAATGGTAAACATTTCGGAGCAGTGTCTTTGCCCTCGGTCTTAGGTCAGAGGTAACGCAGAGCAAAGGCCTAATCATTGTTTGTACAATTTTTCACAGACAGCGAACAGATTACATTTGCTTCCATGTGTTGTCTGCATCGATGATAATGTACAGCAATGCCTGAGAGAGAGAGAGAGAGAGAGAGAGAGAGAGAGAGAGAGAGAGAGAGAGAGAGAGAGAGAGAGAGTGAGTGTACATGACTGTCAAATCGTATTGGTGTAGCTGAACTCATCAGTGTGAGACGAAAGCAAGTGCAGGCAATACCCTCATCATTATGACAATAACTTAACTAAGATTTACCTAGAGAGAAAATAGATGGGAGCGGAGTGCGGGGCGAGGGACGAGGGAGTGGGTGGAATGAGGCTAGCGAGAAGAGGAAGGAAGAAGAAGACGTCAAAGTGTCAACAGTGAAGCCTTGGCTGGCAGCGCCTGGGTCCTCTCCAAGTCTCACCGTGTGAACAGAGCCACGTGTTTCGCCTGTCAGCAGTCTCCTTGACAAGATGAATCAGCAGATCTCGGTCTGGTTTGTGTCGGTCCATCCACCACGTGTGTTCTGTGCTGTTCTTGCCACCAAGTGAACAAGATCAACATCTGACAGCTTACCCAGACAGCCCACAGCTAAGGGCGGAGTAGGAAATTATTTAGTTACGAAAGAAACAACAGACAGCAAGAAAGGCATGAAAAAAGTAACGAACACAAAAGGAAACTTTTGAGCGTATACTTGTGGATCCAGAAATGATGTAAGGGAGGTCTGAGAGTGCCAGCTGAATAAGTGACAAGCTAGACACTGTCTTCGAACCCAAGCATCGTCCGTCACATCACTGCTGACATCGGCAAAGAATGCCTTGACATGAATCTTCTCGAAGATTCGGTGACCACAAATTGACCAAACAATAGTATATTCAACAAATAAGTAGAGGATGACAAACAAGTGTAGGCAAATCATTATTCCATCATTACATACAACGACATGACAAAGATAACAGAAATTCTTCTTCTTCTTCTTCTTCTTCTTCTTCTTCTTCTTCTTCTTCTTCTTCTTCTTCTTCTCCTCCTCCTCCTCCTCCTCCTCTTCCTCTTCTTCTTCTTCTTCTTCTTCTTCTTCTTCTTCTTCTTGGTCCCCAGACTATGACTCTATTGGAGAAGCTTTAGCATGAGTGGCCTTTTTTTTTTCAAACCCCACCATAAACTAATGGGCTCACAGTCTTATTCGGTTATGATGTTTAAACATGACATCAGAGAAACGTATTTTGTGTTGTGGTGTGTATGTGTGGTCGTGAGTGGTAAGAGAGGAGGGAGGGGGGGGGGGGGGGCTCGTGCGTGCATGCGTGCGTGGGTGCGTGTGTGTGGTGTGTGTGTGTGGTGTGTGTGTGTGTGTGTGTGTGTGTGTGTGTGTGTGTGTGTGTGTAAAGATAGTACGCTCCGTAATCTTTTGTCTGTGTGATCCACCCCAGGGCAGAGAATGGCTTACTACCTAGAAAGGGTGGCATGGGATGAGTTGGGGGCGAAGGGTGAGCGTAGGGTTATAGTCCGCGCAAATGTTTACTCTGGAGAGAGAAAAGACCTGCTACAGGTGGTGGATAGACACCCTCCACCACCCCCTTTCTGTCTGTCTCTCTCTCTCTCTGTCTCTCTCTCTCTCTCTCTCTCTCTCTCTCTCTCTCTCTCTCTCTCTCTAACCACTACACCACCACTACCACCACCGCTATCTCTGCTCTTCATCCTGTGCAGACTCTCATATATGACGATGTTTCCAGACTCAGACTAAATTACGAATGCTTCTGACTTTTTACATTATATTAGTGTTGATACAATCATAGCTCTCTCTCTCTCTCATCTCTCTCTCTCTCTCTCTCTCTCTCTCTCTCTCTCTCTCTCTCTCTCTCTCAGGGATTTTCTAACCTTTCGTCTTTAAAATGTAAAGATTCAACGCCCATCTTGCGCCAAAATGGATGAAGATAAGTAATTGCTCGTTCATTTTCGTTGTCCTGAGTGTTGTGTATCTTGTCTGAAGAAGACCCAAGAGGTCGAAATGTACCGTGTTTTGTCTTGTGATTCGTTTGTCTACGTATTTCGGCGGAGCCTTGAAAATACTTTTACAAATTTGTTTAAAATGTGAATTGATGTTACGAACCATTACGTCCGATATATTGTCCATTAACATTTCTATCGTTTGTTCTCTCTTTATCTTCCATTACGTTGTATTGTGTGAACCATCTTGAATAAAGATGCTTTCTGCAGAAAAGAGAGAAATGTGGAAGTGGGTACCAACCTCTTTTCATCCCATGGGCTTCCTCTGGACCATGCGCCAAATCACTCACCGGAGAGTAGTTTGGGGGTGGGTGGTGGGGGTGGGTGGTGGAGGTGGGGGGAGGGAGGAGTGTGGCTCAAGTCCGGAATGTGCAGATATGATTAGTTTGTCTGTGGTTTTGGAACACCTGGGGAATTTCAAAGTAGGGGAATGATTTTGGAACGGAGAGAAAGATCGATCATGGTTCACTGCATACCCCATGGGGGTCATTTTGGACACGGGCCCTTTTCTTCGGATTGCCGGGGAGAATTTGGGGCGTGGAGTGATTACGCAACGTGACACCAGTATGTGGAGGGGAACTAGCTGACAGGCCGTGATAGCAAAGAACAGCCGTGCTGTGTGTGCAGACATCAATACACAACAGCCGTGCTGTGTGTGCAGACATCAATACACAACATCCGTGCTGTGTGTGCAGACATCAATACACAACAGCCGTGCTGTGTGTGCAGACATCAATACACAACAGCCGTGCTGTGTGTGTACAGACATCAATACACAACAGCCGTGCTGTGTGTGCAGACATCAATACACAACAGCCGTGCTGTATGTGCAGACATAAATACACAACAGCCGTGCTGTGTGTGCAGACATCAATACACAACAGCCGTGCTGTGTGTGCAGACATCAATACACAACAGCCGTGCTGTGTGTGCAGACATCAATACACAACAGCCGTGCTGTGTGTGTGCAGACATCAATACACAGCAACCGTGCTGTGTGTGTGCAGACATCAATACACAACAGCCGTGCTGTGTGTGTGCAGACATCAATACACAGCAGCCGTGCTGTGTGTGTGCAGACATCAATACACAACAGCCGTGCTGTGTGTGTGCAGACATCAATACACAGCAGCCGTGCTGTCTGTGCAGACATCAATACAGGACAGCCGTGCTGTGTGTGTGCAGACATAAATACACAACAGCCGTGCTGTGTGTGCAGACATCAATACACAACAGACGTGCTGTGTGTGCAGACATCTATACACAACAGCCGTGCTGTGTGTGCAGACATCAATACACAACAGCCGTGCTGTGTGTGTGCAGACATCAATACAGGACAGCCGTGCTGTGTGTGCAGATATCAATACACAACAGCCGTGCTGTGTGTGTGCAGACATCAATACACAGCAGCCGTGCTGTGTGTGTGCAGACATCAATACACAACAGCCGTGCTGTGTGTGTGCAGACATCAATACACAGCAGCCGTGCTGTGTGTGCAGACATCAATACACAGCAGCCGTGCTGTGTCTGTGCAGA
>CM065737.1:43130359-43145359 GCA_033310375.1 Conus canariensis | reverse complement strand
GAGGTGTCACTGCGTGCGGACTGGTCTATACACGCTATATACACGTACATATGAGAGAGGGAGAGAGAGAGAGAGAGAGGAGAGAGGAGAAGAGAGAGAGAGAGAGAGAGAGAGAGAGAGAGAGAGAAAGGGTGGTGATGTGGTGGAGGAGGGGGAGGGAGATGGCGGAGAAGACAGGGAAAAGCGGGGGGAAAAGACCTGATTCGAGGTTTGTTGCCTGCTACCCATGCAAGATTTTATGGTACCTCTGTGCCCAGGTCTATAAACATACGTCAAGCGTATGAGACGTTTATGGGGCAATTCACTGTATGATTTATGACAGGGTAGACGGCAACTAAATGCCTGCCGACCTTCCTTTCACCAAAAGTTTCACCTACACAAAATACAAGTGCGCATGCGCGTTAGAGTGCACACACACACACACACACACACACACACACACACACACACACACACACACACACACACACACACACACACACACTTAAATGTACACACGTCTTCTACACACTCACACAAATGTTCACAAAGGATGATGCCCATATAATATATCTCACCTAACCCACGCAAACATGCTTCTGTTCCAGCACACACACACACACACACACACACACACACACACACACACACACACACACACACACACAGTGTGTGTGCGTGCGCACACACACACAGTGTGTGTGTGTGTGTGTGTGTGTGTGTGTGTGTGTGTGTGTGTGCGTGCGTGCGTGTGTGTGTGTGTGTGTGTGTGTGTGTGTGTGTGTGTGTGTGTGTGCGTGCGTGCGTACGTGCGTGCGTGTGTGTGGTGTGTGTGTGTGTGTGTGTGTGTGTGTGTGTGTGTGTGTGTGCGTCTGTGTGTGTGTGTGTGTGTGTGGTGTGTGTGCTTGCATGCGTGCGTGCATGTGTGTATGTGTAAACTATATTAAAACCTGGCTCTAATGCCTTCCATCTCCATAGAAGAGGTTCTGCGAACGTCTCACACTATCCCAGTGGTTTCTGTGTGGAGATCAGAAGGACCAGCAAACGACAATGGTTTCGCTCTGTGTGGAGCTCATCAGGCTGTTACTGAACCCTGGCTGCCTGTGACGGCAAAGGTTAAGATCAACGTCCTATTGGCCCAAGGCCCTTAAGAACAAGGTGTCCAAGAGCTACCTGCCGCTAAGAGCAATTCCATACCAAGGGAAAAGCAACTCTCTGAAATGGATAGATAGTCCCGCCTACTTGACAAGTGGTACCTATAATCAAAGATAAGAACTCGGTATGGAAAAAAATGAGAATCTTAATCAAAATGGTACAGAAATCAGAAGGTGGAAAGGAAAAAGACACGGCCTTTGTGGCCAGCAATCAACAAAAATGAAAAAGCAAAACGAAATACCTAGATTAAACACTGCGCACAAGCCTAAAGGGCTCCCATGTTGATGCATGACATGTGCAATCAAAAACCCTGATAAAACCTGGCCTTGATGACTTCTCTCTCCGTAGAAAGGGTCACGTAAACGTTAAATGCCTTTCCGGTGGTAACATGCTGCTTTCAAATCATACTTAGGTTTAAAGGATAGAGGCACAGAAGGAAATGCTTCGACAGTGAGAACTCTGTCTGCTTTAATGCTTCGACAGTGAGAACTCTGTCTGCTTTAATGCTTCGGCAGTGAGAACTCTGTCTGCTTTAATGCTTCGACAGTGAGAACTCTGTCTGCTTTAATGCTTCGACAGTGAGAACTCTGTCTGTTTTAATGCTTCGAACAGTGAGAACTCTGTCTGCTTTAATGCTTCGACAGTGAGAACTCTGTCTGCTTTAAGGGACCAACAAGTGACAGCTTGTTTCGCTCTTTTTGGAGCTCACCAGACTTGCTAATGGCTCCTGTTTACCTGCTGAGAAGAAGCACTCCCTACACAGACGGGTGACTCGCTGAAGTGGAGTTCCTGCCTTCATGAGAAACGTCACCGAAAAGGAAAGATGAGCATCCAGTGACGGAAAAAAAACAACAAAAATTTTTAGTTCTACGACAGGCTTCCATTTGTCTAGATGGTGAAAATGTGAAAGACGGTCTATGGGGACTGACAGCCAGGGATTAAATAAAAGTCACAAGGGTTAACAATAATTTTTAAAAAAATCCAAGATTAAACACCATACTCCACAATCCAGAAGCACTCCCAAATTGACCCGAGACTTGAAAAAAAAATGTATAAGTACACACATATGTAAAATTAGTGATTAAACCTGACCCCCATGCCTTCTATTTCCGTAGAAAAGGTAATGCAAACGTCATAGACATCCCAGTAGCAATGTATTGCATCTAAAATATACCTGTGCACAAAGGGAAGGAGCGTACAAAGAAATCTTTCCCTAGTCGGTATGTGCTTGATATGCTTTGAAGCACTTTCAACGTGGAGGTCAGCAGGTGGAGTCAATGGCATGTTTCGTTCTTTGTAGAGCTCAACAGACTTGCTCATGGATTCTGGGGACCTGCTGATAAAAAGCATTTCCCCATGACGAGTAGATCTCCCTGCCTGAGGGCAAGTATCACCAAACAGTAAGCAAGTGAGCACCCAGTGAGGGGAAAAGTATGATCTGTTGAAAAGACAAGGCTAACAACGGCCAGCATCCAGGGATGAAACCCCACGAGCATGAATTGTTATCTTCCTAAACTTTGCTAGTTGCAAAGTGAGACGACTGCAGGCGGAAATCTAAACAATTCTTAAATAAATGTTAGCGAACCACCAAGAGAAACGTGGACGAACGAGTCACAAGACAAAACACGACGCGTTTCGACCTCTTAAGTCTTCTTCAGGCAAGATTTTCATTCAACGCCTACCTTGCGCTGAAGAAATCCAAGCTAAGTGACAAATTCGTTCATTTTCGTTGTCCTCTTTCTTTGTGTCTTGCCTGAAGAAGACCTAAGAGGTCGAAACGCGTCGTGTTTTGTCTTGTGACTCGTTTGTCCACGTTTCTCTTGGCGGTTTGCTAACATTTATTTAAACTTTGCTAGTTTAAAACACTTCCCCCCACAAATCTGAATGGCCCATCAGATGACAAAGCCGTGCGCAGTTTACAGCACTCCATTATTGTCAGCAGACAGCAGGGATGCAGAAGTCAGCCGGACAAGCTGTACACTGAACGACACAGCTGTGACTTGCTGGTCCCATTGATCTCCACGTGGCCAGAACTTGAAAAGCATACAGAACATTCATTGGAGAAGAATTTCCTGTTGTTCTGCTCCCCTCCTTATCAACGCAGGACTATTTCTGAAGTGACAGTATTACTACCTTGGCCTGTGACGACACCATCACCCCTTCTGTGCAAATGAGAGGTATTAGGGCCAGGTGTCATAGTCGTTTTCAAATGAGCATGTTTTGCATTAACATGTGGGCCTGTGTGTGTGTTGTGTGTGTGTGTGTGCGCGCGCGCGCGCGTGCATGCGTGCGTGCGCCTGTGTGTGTGATATAACATAATCTGGGCCCAATGTCTTGAATTTCAACAGGGAACAAAGCAAGCGCAAAATCATCCAGTTAAAACACGCAACTTCAAAAGAAAGACTTGCATTTTAGTAGAAGGGGGGGGGGGGGGGGGGGGGGGGATGGAACAAAGTCCTTTTTCCATCATCTTTGTTTTTTTTTTTTAGTTTAATTGTTCTCCAAAGTGGTGGTTAGTGGGACCAGCGAGCGGCGACAACTGTGTTGTCCGGAGAGGAGCTGGTCAGGCGTGCCACTAGCCCTTGGTCAGCAGCTGAGGAACGGAGGAGGGGCAGTGTAACGTCCTGCCAGTTCTTTAGGACACCTGGTTCAACCTGCTGGTGAGAAACATTTCTAAATAAGCTAAACGCAAACTCTCCCTGATTGAGTAGGTCCTCCTGCATATATTGAAACTGTCTTTTTAAATAAAAAAAAAAAAAAAAACGGAAAAAGCATTCAATGAAGAAGGAAAAATGTATGTTAAATAAAAGTGTAGGCTAAAAATTGTTTAAAAAAAAAAAATGGTGGAAATGTAAAAAAAAAAAAAAAAAAAAAAAAAAAAACGCCCTAAGGGAACCAATCACTGGGAACTCTCTCTCTCTCTCTCTCTCTCTCTCCTCTCTCTCTCTCTCTCTCTCTCTCTCTCTCTCTCTCTCTCTCTAACCACTACACCACCACCGCCGCCGCCGCCGCCGCCGCCGCCATCTCTGTTCTTCATCCTGTGCCGCCAACAACAGTAACAACAACGTTGGACGCTATTCAGTTCCCTCTCCCCACCGCTCTCCTCCCCATTTCAAATCAAAGATTTCTCATCGATTCGCGTCGAAAGGCTGAAAATGTGACGGGCTAAAAAGTAGACCAAGTTTAGGGGCACATGTTTATTGAGCAACCGCCATTGCCACAGCTGCAGCCAGTGAGATGGATCTCTCTCTCTCTCTCTCTCTCTCTCTCTCTCTCTCTCTCTCTCTCTCCATCCCCCCTCTCTCTCTTTCTTTCTTTCTCCCCCCCCTCTCTTCTGTCTGTCTGTCTGTCTGTCCACACTCTCTCTCTTTTTCTGTCTTCTCTCTCTTCTCTCTGTCTCTCTCTCTCTCTCTCTCTCTCTCTCTCTCTCTCTCTTCTCTCTCCTCTCTCTCTCCCCATCCTCCTCCTCCTCCTCTCCTTCTTCCCGTTCTCTTTCCATTAGCCGCCTTCCTTTCTCTGTCTCTCTGTCTCTGTTTCTTTGTCTCTGTCTCTGTCTGTCTGTTTGTCTGACTGTCTGTCTGTCTGTCTGTCTGTCTGTCTGTCTCTCTTCCCTCTCTCTCCCCACCCCCCATTCTCTTTCCTCCTCTCTCTCCCTCCCTCCGTCTCTCTCTCTCTCTCTCTCTCTCTCTCTCTCTCTCTCTCTCTCTCTCTCTTTGTGAAACTATTTTGACTCCCAAATCCAACCCATTGTGCAATACGAAGTTGAAAGTTCGGGTCTGGAAAAAGCTGCAGTCAGTTTTGAGGAAGTCCATCAATTTGCCCTGAAGAGGTTTCTTGGGGTCTCAGCTAAACCCTCCAATGATTTGGTTTATAGGGAAACTACAGATACCCAAGATACCTGAATTTTCGTTAAAACTAATACAAAGTAATGACTGTAGATTACCAAAGAATACGTATATGTTTATGCAACCTAAATGCCAGGGAGAAAAATAAACTGGGCTACGAAATTGAGGGTTAGATTATATGAACTTGGTTTCGGACATGTCTGGTGAAAACAGGGTGCAAGAGATGAACCGACTTTTATTCGAATGTTCCGTTCCAGACTGGTTGATAGCAGATGGCAAGAATGGAATTCCCACATCAATGATAGTGCTGGATTTGATCTGTATAAACAGTACAACTCCTTGCGCTGTATTCCGACTTACTTGTCAGTGAAAAGGAAATCTAAAATGTATGGTGACAAGTGTAAGGGTGGGTGGTGGAGTGGATAAGGGGGGAAGAGGGGAGTTGGAGATGGGGAAGAGAGCGAGTTGACACATCAACTTCAACACCCAACACCAGCTTGTTGGTTTTCTCTCTCTTTTTTTTCAAATCATGGTTGGATCGGACCACCCATACTGACCACCGACCTAGTAAGACATAAACAATAATAATCATAAACATGAGGTATTATAAAAAAAAAAAAAAAACACACACACACACACAACAGAAAAACATAATCAATCAAATTAAGCGAAGACAAGTATCAAACATTCATAATGGGATTGTGAAATATACATTAAGACAATAGGTCTTAGCTTACCAAAATATCTTGATATTGTCCCTGCAGCACATAGACATTAACAAAATTAAGGTGCGGGATTTACAACACAAAGCACAAAAGGCCTCCCCGTTGCAAACGGTAGGAGGTAAAACATATCTTTGCAATCAATAACATAATCATACCATAATCATAACATTAAAAATAGGCGATCCCCGTTGCGAACGGCAGTATCAACAACATAATAATTTCATTATTATAACATTAACATTGAGACTCCCCGTTGCGAACGGCAGATTCAACAAACATAATAATTTTCATTATTATAACATTAACATTGAGACTCCCCTTGCGAACGGCAGTATCAACAACATAATAATTTCATTATCATAACATTAACATTGAGACTCCCCGTTCCGAACGGCAGGAGTTACATACGGTCAAAAGCATGGATCATGATTTCATGGCGAAGAACAGTATTATAAGTGAACATACATCAGCACACACACTCAAAATGGAACTCCCCGTTGCGAACGGCAGGAGCAATGAACAATAAACGAAATTAATTAACATCTAATTTTCAACAGCAGTTACACAATTGTATGGAAAAAAATCATATGCGTAGTGTCCACACATATGATCAAACTCAGAAAGAACACATCTTGCGCATGAACCAGCCAACTAAAGCTGTCTTTCTTTCTCAGCACACACACCCACCTCAGGACAGTGCGTGCTACGCGCTAATGGCTCCTCGCGTTTCACCTGTTAGGCCTACACCCTGGCCCAACAATGGTGTTGCTGTTCAGCCCTGCAATGGACCCACGGGTGTAAAATATTGAACAAGTGAACACTCACAGACTAACAGATGTAGCGACCGAATAAACAAACTGACTGACCAGTGGCTACTCGCGTACAAAATAGGCACATGAAGGCACAAGCAATCGAGCAGCATTCAAGTAATTAACTGCCTAATTACTCAGCCAAGTAACCACGTGACCCTTCAGTCGCTCACATAATGAAACAATGGAACAAACAGGTAAAACACTCGTTTGTAAACAGGTAGCAACCCAGACACACAGAGGAATAATCAAACTACCTTCACTGGCTGTATCTTAATCATTTGCACAGGCCGTCGTGCGGTTTCATCACTGTGACTTAACCCTATCCGTCTCGCCAGCCAACAAGGGCGACGTTTACAAGCCGGTTTGTCTAGTGTTCGAACACAAGGAACCTGCAGGGCACGCGTTAAACTTTATCCACTAATCACAATAAAAGACAGCAACGTCTGTAATCTATGTTTTCTGGCATCGATTTGTTGATTACTCACAATAACATCTGTGACAATACTGAATAACTGTTTCTGATTTCATTCTTATTAAGCGCCAGCACCTGCTTAGTTACAAAGTTACTGAATAATTGAGTGTGGAAATTTGGTATATCACATTTCCAGTTAATACGAAAATAGAGTTTGTACAATAAAAATGTAAGAACACAGAACTTTAATTTCCATTCACTAAAATTGTTTCACGAAGATAGTACTCTCTCTGCCCTCACTCTAGGTAAATCATAGCCAAACTAAAGGCAAAAACACTCAACATATCTTTACCTTCACAAACACCTGAATAACAGAACCAGCCTCACAGCCTTCACCACACTCTGCTCAGTGGAGAAATGATCTCACAGCCAGAACGCTGGGAGTATATAGGCCTTCCACCCCCTTTGAACGAGATCTTTCCAGAAAGTCTTTTGTGGCCTGAGTCACAGTGGAACACTAGAAGCGTCTAAAGTGCCTCAGATCTGGGTTCGCTGGGTTGCTCTTGAACAAACATTCTATCCCCCAGGGCCCAAAACCAACGGGGCCGACCGCCATGTAAATGGCTGGGTCTGGAGAAGTGCAGAGGAAACAGACCCTTGAGACCCTGCACCCAAGCAAAATCCAGCATCCCACCTGAAGATGTTTACCTCTCTAAAATCTCAAGTCCACCTCAGCAAAGGCAACACCAACCACGGCTCCCGTCTCCCGGGGCTGTCCCCCTGGCCTATACTCAGTCTCCCAGACCAAACCATCCAGACCAGCCATGGTCAATCAGAGGCTTGAGAGCTCCTCAGCAAAGGCGACACCAATTACGATGTGGCTGAAGTCCAGTGGCTGTCTCTTCTGAACAGTCTGTCCAAATCAGCCATAGGCAAATTGTCTGCTGAGTGACCAGCCTCTTAACTGGCATTCCAACCTACCAGCTAGGTTGCCCCTCACTGCGATTCTAACCCGCATTTGAGGGGTTAACCATTACAAACTCTCTGTTCTCAAAGGCTGGGCAGAATCGTACCCTTTACACAAGGTTTAGATTTGGAGTATCGGGATATCTTTGCAAAAACGGATGTGAAAAATGAAGTTTATTTTGTACTGCAGTGTACAGCCTTACGTGATCTTAGAGATGAGTTCATTCCTCCTGCACTGCCAAATACAGAAAGGCCTACATCCAAGCTGCAAGAACAAGCTGGATGGAGAAAACAGAAAAGCTGAACCTTGACAGAGATGGCAACAAAGTTTGGAAACTCACCAAAGCCATAAATAATGAAGAGACAAGGTCAGTGCCTGTCACGCTCCAAAAAAGATCAGGAGATTGTGACAGGGAGAGAGGCAGCGAACTGCTTCATAGACAGCTATGAGCAGACCAGCAACATCTCTGTGACAGAGGACAGAAAACAACAAGTCCATGATGAAATGAAGAATCATCAGGATGACCAAGACCACCTGATTACATGAGCAGGCCTTTCAAACTGAAAGAATTAGAAGCCGCAAAATCTTTACAGGACAAAAAATCTCCAGGTCCTGGCAAAGTCACCAACGAGATGCTAAAACACCTCGGCACCAAAGCAAAGACCAAACTCTTTGCTCTCTTCAACAACAGCTAGAAGACGGGGCATGTTCCACAAAGCTGGCGAGAAGCCGACATGGTGCCCATCCATAAGAAGGGCAAAGACAGAGTCAGGACTGACAGCTATCGCCCCATCAGCCTCAGCAGCTGCGTGGGCAAGCTCCTAGAGCGTATGATCAACTCGCGGCTAGTTTGGCACCTGGAGAAGAATAACATCATCATTCCAGAGCAGGCAGGCTTCCGCCAACATCATTCCACTGAGGATCAAGTGAGCTACATAGCCCAGAAGATCAAGGATGGCTTCCAGGACAAACAGCATACTCTGGCGGTGTGGATAGACATGGAAAAGGCGTACGACAAAGTCTGGAAGGATGGCCTCCGGAGAAAACTCCAGAAGAGTGGTGTGACTGGCCGTATGTACCAATGGATCTCGCAGTACCTGAAAAATAGGAAGGCCCGAGTCCATGTCAACGGAGCATACAGTCGGAAGAAGACACTGAGAGAAGGAGTCCTCAAGGAGGTGTCCTCAGCCCTACCCTATTCCTTGTCTTTATCAACGACATCGTCAAAGATACGCCACGCAAAGTCCAAGGAGCCATCTACGCAGACGATCTTGTCCTATGGTGCTCTGAAGAGCACCTCACAACTGCCAACTACAGGCTACAGCAGGCGCTGAATGTTCTCGAAAGCTGGACAAAACAGTGGCTGGTAACAATAATGCCAAGAAGACCACTTACACTGTTTTCAGCCTCTCACCCAAAGAACAAAAGGCCAACCTGAGCATCAATGGACAAACTCTGCTTGCTGAAAATAACCCCACGTACATGGAGTCACCTTCGACAAACGGCTGACGTGGAAGAAGCAAGCAGAGAAAACAGAATCAAGAGCAAAAGTACGTCTTGCCCTCATGAAGAAGCTGGCAGGAACAACATGGAGTGCAGACAACACGACCCTCAGGAGACTGTACACTGGTAGAGTCAGGCCAGTGCTGAGTATGGCAGACTGCATGGGGCACTACAGCCAAATCCAATTTTGAATGGATCAGCAAGATTCAGAATCAAGCTACGCGTATCATCACAGGAGCCATGAAGTCTACGCCAATTCAGGAGCTTGAACCATTACAGAGCTCCAGCCTCTTGAGGACCGCAGAGACGCCAAACTCCTGACCCAGGCTGCCAAGTTCAAGAGGCTGAAAGGCCACCCCATGAAAGACAGACTGTCCTAGCCAACAAAAGGACGGCTGAAGAGAGGGAGCTTCGTACACCAGAGCAGGATCCTAGAACGGCAACATCAGATATCCTTGACCATGACCCCAAAGTGATACCCCGGTGTCTTGCCGTCCCTCCCTGGAGCGAAGGAACCCCTCCCCTCATCCAGTGCAGCATCCATGATGTAAGCGACCCTGAAAGAAAGTCCCTCACCCTTGAATACCTCCATACCCAGTTCCCCAAAGAATCCTGGACTCATGTCTATACTGACGGCTCTGCAGCAGATGCCATTCGAAATGGAGGGGCAGGAGTCTATGTCCAATATCCAGGAGGCAGAGAAGAAAAGATCCGCCTCGCTACCGGCCTGTACTCCACGAACTACAGAGCTGAAGCAGAAGCCCTGAAAACAGCAGCAGCCCACATCGAGGTCAGCCCCTACGCCAGCCACAACGTTGTCTTCCTCTTCAGAGTCACTGTGTGGGCAAACTCCTCAACTCCATCCGTGGTCAGGGTTCAGACTGTCCTCTTCAGAATCACTGTGTGGGCAAACTCTTCAACTCCACCCGTGGTCAGGGTTCAGACTGTCCATCTTGCAGGCCCTTCAGTCTACATCTTCAGTCCTCATCTCTCGCCTCCCTCTGCACAAGTCACACAGTCACCCTGCAGTGGATTCCGTCCCACTGCAAAGTGCTTGGCAATAAGACTGCTGACTCCTTGGCAAATGAGGGCACTACGAAGGAGCAGATGGACAGATCTACCAGCTACCTTGAATCCAGGACCATCATTAAGGCCAAGCTGCAGAACAAGTGGCAGCAGCAGCATCCACGCCACAACAGAGCAGACCCGTACTACCTGCTGACTCGACGAGAACAGGTAGTCATCTTCAGGCTCAGGACAGGCCACAACCGCCTGAAACACCACCTATTCTTTAAACTCCGCATCGGCAACACAGAGCAGTGCCCCTGCAGAACAGGCAGCCAGACAACAGAACATCTGCTGCAGTCCTGCCCGCTCCACCAAGCGCTCCGAGAGAAAACCTGGCCCGACCCAATACCAGTGGCCCGGAAGCTCTACGGAGGACTGGAGGACCTGCGACGTACTGCCACCTTTGTCGAGGAGACGGGGAATCCATCTGAAGACATGACGAACGAGACAAAGTTCATTCCTCCTAGATATTATCGACAACCATTCGTGTTTAGACTCACTTACTGATGACTTGCACCAAAGAGAATGTTGTTGAAATGTTTGCTTTGTATTTACAAAATGCTTTTAAACCATGGAGCACAGCATGTACTTGATTGTGTGCCCTTCGTTTTGTTCAGCATGTTTATATTATCATTTTTGTACAAGTTTTAATCCACTTTCTTCATAAGGGGCCATGGCCTATAATGACTAAACCATCCGCATTTCTCTCTCTCTCTCTCTCTCTCTCTCTCTCTCTCTCTCTCTCTCTCTCTCTCTCTCTCTCTCCTCCCTCCCTCTCTGTCCCTCTCCAGTAGTGATACATAGGAGGCCTGACTTAATTCCATCCCCAGAAGAAGGGATGAGGCTGGTCTAGCGGAGAAAGCATTGTTCCCTGCATCCTAACCGCTGGTCACGGGTTTCACCCCCACCCCCACCCCCACTCCCCCGCTACGGACACAGCCAGGGTTCAGACTGTTCTCTTCAGAGTCACTGTGTGGGCAAACTCCTCAACTCCACCCGTGGTCAGGGTTCGGACTGTCCTCTTCAGAGTCACTGTGTGGGCAAACTCCTCAACTCCACCCGTGTCAGGTTCAGACTGTCCTCTTCAGAGTCACTGTGTGGGCAAACTCCTCAACTCCACCCGTGGTCAGGGTTCAGACTGTCTCTTCAGAGTCACTGTGTGGGCAAACTCCTCAACTCCACCCGTGGTCAGGGTTCAGACTGTCCTCTTCAGAGTCACTGTGTGGGCAAACTCCTCAACTCCATCCGTGGTCAGGGTTCAGACTGTCCTCTTCAGAGTCACTGTGTGGGCAAACTCCTCAACTCCACCCGTGGTCAGGGTTCAGACTGTTCTCTTCAGAGTCACTGTGTGGGCAAACTCCTCAACTCCACCCGTGGTCAGGGTTCAGACTGTCCTCTTCAGAGTCACTGTGTGGGCAAACTCCTCAACTCCATCCGTGGTCAGGGTTCAGACTGTCCTCTTCAGAGTCACTGTGTGGGCAAACTCCTCAACTCCACCCGTGGTCAGGGTTCAGACTGTCCTCTTCAGAGTCACTGTGTGGGCAAACTCCTCAACTCCACCCGTGGTCAGGGTTCAGACTGTCCTCTTCAGAGTCACTGTGTGGGCAAACTCCTCAACTCCATCCGTGGTCAGGGTTCAGACTGTCCTCTTCAGAGTCACTGTGTGGGCAAACTCCTCAACTCCATCCGTGGTCCTTCGGAGGAAACTGCAAACCATGCCCCGTAATTAGAAGTAGGCAATCCAACATAAAGCAAACGATGCCCCGTAATTAGAAGTAGGCAATCAACATAAAGGCAAACCATGCCCCGTAATTAGAAGTAAGCAATCCAACATAAAGGCAAACGTAGGACACAACTAAACCTTGCACGCACGGTGATTTCGTTGGGTCCTTGGCTGAGAAATTGTCGATTGCCCGTGGGATGGATCACACACACACACACGCGCGCGCGCACACACACACACACACACACACACACACACACACACACACACACACACACACCACACACACACACACACACACAACACACACTGGTGCCAAATTGACATATCATTCTCGAAGACGGAATGAGGCAATTGGCCGAGAGAGACAGAGGACTGCAATCCTGAGGCTCCAGTCTATCCCCCTTCCTAACCCTCACCTCAGCCCCCTCATTCTTTCCTCTCCCTTCGGATGTCGGTCCAGACGACGCGTCCTCAAGAGCCCACGGCAACTTGGAGACTAACCTCACCACTCTCAGAACGTGGCTTCCTTCAAGGTGGGATAGTTCGGATACTGTGACCAGTGCAGACCATGCAGGCCTGACCAAGGGAAGGGCTGACCAGACTCACGGGTTAATCTGGAGGTCAGGCAGCTGCTGACCCTTGTTCATGAGACCCCCCCCCCCCCCCAACCCCTACCTATTTCCCTAACTTTGTAAAAGATTTCTTTGATAATTTTTTGACAAATCTGTAAACACAGCTATGTAGAATATATACGTAACACCATACGCGCACAACAAGCCAAAACTTTTTACCCTGCTCTACAAAATTACATAATACTACGGACTGTAGTGATAAGCATATAATATGTTGTATTATAACTTGACAATTGAAGATTTGCGAATTTAATGAAGTAAAGAACCTCTGAAAAAGACAGAAAAGTCAGATGTTGGAAATTCATAAATAAAAAAAGAAAAACGGAGGTTAACACAGAGAGACACAAAGAAGAATATGCTGTGGAGGTCACTACTGACCTGACAATGACCCCATCTTGAATTGGAGAAACGTCATGCCCGCACCACTCGAAAGCAATGGATCTGAAACCGATTATTGTTTAGAGATAAATTCATGAAGTTTTAAATATTAATGTATTAGTATCCATCTACTGATCGCAAACACCTTTTCAAACGTCAGAGGTCAAAAGGAAAACACGTGCTGTTTATGTTCAAGCTAGATGTTGCCTCAGGAGATAGACGTCAAAAGGAAACACTGATTACGTTCAAGATGACTGTGTCTTTAAAGGACAGAGGTCAACAAATCATCTCTAATTATGTTCAGCTATGACTCGTCCCCATGCACCTGCGATAGAAACATCCACTAACTGTAGGGAAATGCTGGGAAAACATCCACTAATTGGTAGGGAAATGCTGGGAAACATCCACTGATTGGTAGGGGAAATGCTGGGAAACATCCACTAACTGGTAGGGGAAATGCTGGGAAACATTCACTGATTGGTAGGGGAAATGCTGGGAAACATCCACTGATTGGTAGGGGGAATGCTGGGAAACATCCACTGATTGGTAGTGGAAATGCTGGGAAACATCTACTGATTGATAGGGGAAATGCTGGGAAACATCCACTGATTGGTAGGGGAATGCTGGGAAACATCCACTGATTGGTAGGGAAATGCTGGGAAATATCCACTGATTGGTAGGGGAAATGCTGGGAAACATCCACTGATTGGTAGGGGAAATGCTGGGAAACATCCACTGATTGATGGGGAAATACTGGGAAACATCCACTGATTGGTAGGGGAAATGCTGGGAAACATCCACTGATTGGTAGGGAGAATGCTGGGAAACATCCACTGATTGATAGGGGAAATGCTGGGAAACATCCACTGATTGATAGGGGAAATGCTGGGAAACATCCACTGATTGGTAGGGGAAATGCTGGGAAACATCCACTGATTGGTAGGGGAAATGCTGGGAAACATCCACTGATTGGTAGGGAAAATGCTGGGAAACATCCACTGATTGGTAGGGGAAATGCTGGGAAACATCCACTGATTGGTAGGGAAATGCTGGGAAACATCCACTGATTGGTAGGGGAAATGCTGGGAAACATGCACTGATTGGTAGGGGAAATGCTGGGAAACATCCACTGATTGGTAGGGGAAATGCTGGGAAACATCCACTGATTGGTAGGGGAAATGCTGGGAAACATCCACTGATTGGTAGGGGAAATGCTGGGAAACATCCACTGATTGGTAGGGGAAATGCTGGGAAACATCCACTGATTGGTAGGGGAAATGCTGGGAAACATCCACTGATTGGTAGGGGAAATGCTGGGAAACATCCACTGATTGGTAGGGGAAATGCTGGGAAACATCCACTGATTGGTAGGGGAAATGCTGGGAAACATCCACTGATTGGTTGGGAAATGCTTGGTTGTTTGTTTGTTGTTGTTTTTTTTCACTCTTTTGCCGCTCCTACATCTGTGCAAACGCTTCCCTCCCTCCCCTCTAAACCCCTACCCTTTCCCATCCCTCTCCTCTTGCGCCCCCCCTCCCCCTCCAGTCCCCGTCCCCTCCCTACTTGCCTCTCCCATATCGTTCACGGAAACTTATGCAGACACAGCGAGTGTTGTAACGTTCAGACTCGATCTGTGAGACACCTCCTAATCCACGAACACTGAAACAGATTTCATCACTAATGACAACTCAGGTCGTCGCGTTGATAACCTGGATGATAATTCGGTTGATTCGTAGGCAGCAAAACCAAAGTTAATTGATGCACAGAGAGAGAGAGAGAGAGAGAGAGAGAGAGAGAG
>CM065737.1:43110359-43120359 GCA_033310375.1 Conus canariensis | reverse complement strand
CAGTTGGGTACAGAGAGAGAGAGAGAAGAGAGAGAGAGAGAGAGAGAGAGAGAGAGAGAGAGAGAGAGAAACAGACAGACAGAGAGACAGAAGAAGAAGAAGAAGAAGACAACAACAACAACAACAACAACAGCTACAACAACAACAAGACGAAGAGCAACGATTATGGATGGTGGGACTAGCATAATAATACGGCTGAATAATTCTCATATGTTCTGCACTCCCCATCATCAGTCACAAACAGTATTTTTAAAAGAAGTGTGGAGGAGGGAGGGGGCGTGGGGGGGGGGAGAGGGAGGGGGGGGGGCTCCGTTCAGAAGTTGATTGTTCATCCTCTCCTCAACGATTTTGCTGATACACTGAAAGCGTAGAAATGCACACTCAGTACAACCAATGGAATACTTGTTAGCTTTTTCGTCTACGACGCGTAAAATTTGTATCAGCTTTCGTCAGGAATGTATGAACAATTTTACGTCATATCATGATGCGTTGGTACATTTTACGTCGTATCTTGCTGCATTGTTGTATTTACGTCGTATCATGCTGCATTGTTATATTTACGTCGTATCATGCTGCATTGTTGTATTTACGTCGTATCTTGCTGCATTGTTGTATTTACATCGTATCATGCTGCATTGTTGTATTTACGTCGTATCATGCTGCATTGTTGTATTTACGTCGTATCATGCTGCATTGTTGTATTTACGTCGTATCTTGCTGCATTGTTGTATTTACGTCGTATCTCGCTGCATTGTTGTATTTACGTCGTATCATGCTGCATTGTTGTATTTACGTCGTATCATGCTGCATTGTTGTATTTACGTCGTATCTTGCTGTATTGTTGTGTTTACGTCATATCATGCTGTTTTGTTGTACTTACGTCTTATCATGCTGTTTTGTTGTATTTACGTCGTATCATACTGCATTGTTGTATTTACGTCCTATCTTGCTGCAGTGTTGTGTTTACGTCATATCATGCTGTTTTGTTGTACTTACGTCGCATCATGCTGAATTACATTTATGTCATATCATGCTGTATTATTGTGTTTACGTCATATCATGCTGTTTTGTTGTACTTACGTCGCCTCATGCAGTATTGTATTTACGTCATATCATGCTGCAGTGTTGTGTTTACGTCATATCATGCTGCAGTGTTGTGTTTACGTCATATCATGCTGTTTTGTTGTATTTACGTCATATCATGCCGTTTTGTAATATTTACGTCATATCATGCTGCATTATTGTATTTACGTCATATCATGCTGTTTTGTTGTATTTACGTCATATCATGCTGTTTTGTTGTATTTACGTCATATCATGCTGTTTTGTTGTATTTACGTCATATCATGCTGCATTGTTGTATTTACGTCGTGTCATGCTGTATTATTGTCTTTACCTCGTATCATGCTGCAGTGTTGTGTTTACGTCATATCATGCTGCATTGTTGTGTTTACGTCATATCATGCTGCATTGTTGTGTTTACGTCATATCATGCGGTATTGTTATGTTTACGTCATATCATGCTGCATTGTTGTGTTTACGTCGTATTATGCTGTATTGTATTTACCTCGTATTATGCTGTATTCTATTTACGTCGTATTATACTGTTTTGTTACAGTTGACGTCGTATCATGCTGCATTGTTACATTTTACGTCATTAAAAAAAATATGTAGACGACAGCCGACAGAAAAAGACGTAGACGACAGCCGACAGAACAAGATGTAGACGACAGCAGACAGAACAAGATGTAGATGACAGCCGAAAGAACAAGATGTAGACGACAGCCGACAGAAAAAGACGTAGACGACAGCAGACAGAACAAGATGTAGACGACAGCCGACAGAACAAGATGTAGACGACAGCAGACAGAACAAGATGTAGACGACAGCAGACAGAACAAGATGTAGACGACAGCAGACAGAACAAGATGTAGACGACAGCCGACAGAAAAAGACGACAGCCGACAGAAAAAGGTGTAGATGACAGCCGACAGAAAAAGATGTAGACGACAGCCAAAAAAGACGTAGACGACAGCCGACAGAAAAAGACGTAGAGGACAGCCGACAGAAAAGATGTAGACGACAGCCGACAGAAAAAGATGTAGACGACAGCCAGAAAAAGACGTAGACGACAGCCGACAGAAAAGAGATGTAGACGACAGCCGACAGAAAAGATAGATGACAGCAGACAGAACAAGATGTAGACGACAGCCGACAGAAAAAGATGTAGACGACAGCCGACAGTAAAGACGTAGACGACAGCAGACAGAAAAACGTAGACGACAGCCGACAGAACAAGATGTAGACGACAGCCGACAGAAAAAGATGTAGACGACAGCCAGAAAAGATGTAAACGACAGCCGACAGAAAAGATGTAGACGACAGCCGACAGAAACTAGACGACAGCCGACAGAAAAAGATGTAGACGACAGCCGACAGAAAGGAGTAAACGACAGCCGACAGAACAAAGATGTAGACGACACCGACAGAAAAGATTGCGACAGCGACGAAACTAGACGACAGCCGACAGAAACTAGACGACAGCGACAGAAACTAGATGACAGCCGACAGAAAAAGATGTAGACGACAGCCGACAGAAACTAAACGACAGCCGATAGAAAAGGGATGTAAACGACAGCCGACAGAGAAAGACGTAGACGACAGCCGGAAGGTACGGAGGAGTGGTAACCAGAGGCCAGTTTCATAGACGTGAGAATAGGAAAGGTGGCCGATTACTCCTCACGGCGAAGGAAGTGAGAACAGGGCGGTACAGAAACGGGGCTCAGAAAAAAGAAAAAAAATTCAACTTAACAGTGCGACTGCTTCTTCGAGCTCTTCTTGCTGTTGAAGGTCGGCGTCCGGATCGTGAAGGTGCCAGTCTGGCATCGACACGGCTTTCACTGCACCAGTCACGGTGCTCTACGACTGTCGGCCATTTTCCCTCGCTTGGCAGGGAGCACCAAGGCAGTCTATGAGACCCTCGCTTTTTTCCTAGCCAGTCTCGCTGCTAGGGTGTGTAATGGAGCATTGACACTGCTAGGGTGTGCAATGGAGCATTGACACTGCTAGGGTGTGCAGTGGAGCATTGACACTGCTAGGGTGTGCAATGCAGCATTGACACTCCGCCAAGCAAACGAAAATTGTCACCACCTGGTTTCTGTGAAATGCACAACAGAACGGAGACAGATACTGAGTGTGTTGTGGCAGTTTTCAGACAATACCACGCCCCGCAGATGTCGTCTGCCACACGCCACACACACTGCTAGGTCGACCATTCACATACCTGACCTTTCACCTTGATTTATGCGCACGCGCTCTGCACGAATGCTACCATTCAAACAGAGAAACTGAATCATTGCAAGAATACTACAGAATACAATTTTGGCGGTTGTCAGGCGTAAGCGATAAGACAATAATTTTTTTAATACTAATGAAAATCCCGGCAAATGTAGAAAGTTCTGAGGATACACGCCCTGGGCAGTGTACGTTGTTTCAAGGCTTGACCGCATCTGTCTGCTACACTGCGAACAGATGGATGCAGATTGGAACAGTGTTCTATTCAGATTTAACTTCCCCATCCAATATTGCACGTAATGTCCAATCAGAATCGCTTTCCGAAAACAGAAATAGATAACCCTTGCAAAGCTCATTTCCATTCCGATTATGTTCACTGATACCAATTCAGCTGTGAATTTGATCACAGAGTACCTATTCGCTCAAACACGCAGAGAAATGAAAACACTGAATTGCACGTTATCAAGCAGAAGTCCAGGCAACCACTTCTTCTGCTTCTTCTGCGTACGCAGGCTAATACTCCTGCGGACACCCCCTGTATAGAAAGGCAAGGACTGATCCCATCTACCCAACAATGGGAGTGGAGTTTTGTGTGCAAGACCGTTTTTTATCCCGCCATTAAGGCAGCCATACTCCAGCTTCAGGGAAGGTGCATGCTATGTGTAACGTGTCATATATACCAACGGCCAAATTGGCCTTCTCTTCCGAAAGTTGGTGATGGGATTTTACGTGTGTGCGAGATGTTACGCGTGCGTTCACACACGGAACCTCAGTTTATAGTCTCATTTGAAGGACTGTATGGGAAATGGAGTCAGAACCAATGTTAACTCCGAGGGAAAAATCCCCTGTACCGAAACGGCCCGGCGGAGATCCGAACCCACCACCCCAAGATTACGAGTCCGGCGCTCTATCACTGAGCTATTCCGGCATCCACTTCAAATCAGCTGCATGTATAAATTATGGAAAACCCGGTTTGTCCAGTCTGAGCCTGTGTGTGACGACTTACAAGTACGTCTCCCTCCCTATAGTACACAAGATGTCAACTGGAACGAATGAAAAGTTTACCGGCAGGAATCCACGGTCGTATCAAGTGATGACATCATTTTCTTTTTTGAATGGCAACATTCGTGCACAGTGCGCGCGCATAAAACAAGGTGAAAGGTCAGGTATGCGCATGACCTAAAAGTGTGTCCTTGCATATGGCTGGCTACGTCTGCAAGGTGTGGTATGTCTGAACACTGTGTCAACACAGTCAATATTTCTGACGTCTGTCGTTCGCTCAGTGTCAATACCTGACATATATATGTATCGTTATCAATCGTCGCTGTGCGGAACTAGCCTACTCGTGGATCGTTTCGCACAAGCTCACACTTGACAAAACCGGTTTTTCCAAACACAGGCAATTTCACGTGGTCGTTTTGCACGTGCAGTTTAGTGTTCTCATTTCTCTGACTGTTTGAACTGACGAATACTCTCTGTGATCGAATTTCTAACTGAATCGGAGTCAGCAATAATCGCTAATTCACAAGAGACGGGATCCTCCCGTGGGTTATCTGCTCCTGATCCATGAAAACCAGCCTGCTTAGACAATTGCAAGCAATATTTGTATGGGAAGAAAACCCGAATAGAGCATTGTTTTCAATCTGCCAACTATCTGGTAGCAGTGTGCCGGACATGTTCGGCCAATGCTTGAAACAACGTTGCCCAGCTCGCAAAGCCCGGTAACTTGCTGTGTCTGTGCACTTCCTTAATTAAGCTTCGAAGCTTCGACCGTAAAGAATTATATTAGCCCAAATAGTTGCATACTCTGGGATCGGAGCTGGAAGGGCAGAGAGGGCGAGTGGGAGGGAGGGTGGGGTGGGGTTTTCTGCAAAGTTTCTGCTGTTCAGTCCTTACCCAAGAGCTGCTTTCCGCTGGATGAGGAAGTGGAGTTGAAAATACCCTGTTTAATCTGGCGACGTTCATTTACGAAGCAAATCTTAAATAAATGTTAGCGAACTGCCGAGAGAAACGTGGACAAACCAGTCACAAGACAAAACACGACGTGTTTCGACCTCTTGGGTCTTCTTCAGGCAAAACACAAACAAATAGGACAATGAAAATGAACGAATTTTTCACTTTGCTTAGATCTCTTCAGCGCAAGGTAGGCAGGCGTTGATTCACCATTTAACATTTATTTAAGATTTGTTTAGATTTCCGCCTGCAGTCGTCTCACTTTGCAACTACATTTACGAAGCGGCAACCTAAAATCTCTCTCTCTCTCTCTCTCTCTCTCTCTCTCTCTCTCTCTCTCTCTTATGAGAGCGTGTGTGTGTGTGTGTGTGTGTGTGTGTGCGCGCGCGCGCGTGCGCGCGTGCATGCGTGCGTGCGTGTGTGTGTGCGTGCGTGCGTGTGTGTGTGGGGGGGGGGGTGGGTGGGCGTGTGTGTGTGTGTTTGCATGCTGTATTTTTGTTAAATTCTACCTTCAATGTTAACCCTCGACGGATGGGTCATACAAGGGGTTAAACTTCAACTTAAACAAACTTCGGTGCTATGGTTTAAATCCCAGTAAACTGTCGTGCTACGTCCTCAATCTAAATAAAATCCAGTCTTGGAGCCTCTATCTTAACAGATGTCCGTACACAGCTTAATAACCTAACTGAGCGCAAGAAATCAAGTGGACATAGTCTGGATCCAGTCGATTATTGATGAATGATATTGGATATTTACCGTCATCTATAAAGTAATTAAATTGTTTATGTTTTGTATACATTCACCACCACTCACTTCTTTAACGCTTCTGTTTTGTTGTGGATTGTTTGCTGGTTGATTTGTTTGTTTGTTTGCTTTTTCTCTCTCTCGCTTTTTTCATGATTGCATCTCTCTCTCTCTCTCTCTCTCTCTCTCTCTCTCTCACAGGCAAACCTGTGGGCCAGGGATTATAACCAAAGACTGGCTTTCAACATTAATTTGGCGGGACTGATGTCGGCGCTCCTTGAACCGGATATGGGGGGAGCGCTTTCCGATCACAGATCGTTTTTACTCGTGCTCCTTTCGTCTCTCTCCGGCGGCCGCTCGTAACTCTACGTGCACGTGCGACCGACTGGCAGATGTGTGTATTGTTGTGCTGGCGGCCGATGCTCGGATCAGGCGCCGTTGCTGTCAGGAGAACACAACAAATAAACAAATAACTAAAGAAGAACGAAAAAAAATAACTAGGCTAGATAGGTCAAAGAATGAACAAAGAAACAAACAAATAATCCCAAATAAATGAATAGATTAAAACAAGTTCACTTGTTTGACAGGGGAAAATGAACAAAAGAATAAATGAATATGTGTTTCTTTGTCCAAGGAGTGAATAAACAAATAAATAAAGAACGAAGTAACTAACTAGCTAATTAAGAGACAGGCAAAAATCTGTTTGTATAAACGTTAATTCTTCCTTCTTTCATTATGTTTTTTTTTGTTTGTTTGTTTTTCTTCATTTTGTTGTTTTTAACCTTTTTGGGTCCACAATCTTTTTTCTTTTTTTTTGTTGTAAACCATAATTGCATTTGAATATTAGATAATATTTCTCAAAGTTGAAAGAAGCAATAAAACTATTTATTTAAAGGAAAACTGACTCCGTAAAGCTAGCATTTCAAACGGACCCCACTTGGTCATTTTCGTAGGAAAAATAGCTTGGTCGTTTGAGGGTTAAGTAACTGACTAACTAGGGAGTTGGTGAGCGACAGCCGTGTCGAGAGGACGTGTTGTTGTTTGCTCGTGTTAACCGACGGTGAGTTGTTATCGCGCGTTCTTTGGGACTTAGTGTTCTTTTTCTCTGTAGCATCTGTTTGGATCTTTCTTTCGGACTGTTTTTTTTTTTATTCTGCAGTTGTTTCTGTTTTAGTCTCTTTTGGCCCGACTTGCTGCATACAACTAGTTTTATACAGGAGGTGATAGAAAGTTGGAGAAAAAAAAAAAAAAAAGAAGAAGAAAAAAAAGGTAATGGCAGTGAGAGTGACGCCGGTGTTTGTGAAGGCTAAAGACATGCCAGTAACAGACAGCAAGGAGCCCCTCTCTGTATTAGAGGTTTGTCTAGCAGCTGAGAGGATTGCTGGCCAAGGATCAGTAGTGGGAGCCCAGCAGATCGGTGGTTTATGGCGCATATACCTGGCCACCAAAGAGGCAAGATCCCAGCTGCTGATCCAAGGAATGCGGGTAAGAGGTGTTGTGGTACAGCTTTTGAACACAAATCCGTTTATCCTGAGGGATGATACTGGGGAAGAAAAACCCTCAACGAAGGTTTTCATTGATCAGGTACCACTATCGGTGGCAGACAGTGAAATCAAACATGTGCTACTGAAAGCAGGTTGTGAGCTCCGATCCAACATCCAAAGCGAAAGAGCTAGAGACAAAGATGGTAAACTGACACGTTTTCTAACAGGACGAAGATTCCTATTCATAACAGTGCCAAAAGTTCCGCTTGACACCGCCATAAAAGTCAGTGTTTTCATTGCCAAAGTGTACCATAAGGAACAAAAAATGCAACGCAAAAATGCTGTCTGTTCAAAGTGCCTAGAACAAAATCACCATGTTTCAGTGTGCACAAATGATGTGGTGTGTCGGGCATGCAGAAAGCCTGGGCACAATAAGGGAGAACCACAATGCCAGATGATCAGCACAGAAAATGAGCGGAGTGAGTTTGAGAGTGAGGGTGAAGGTGAAATTGGAGAGAGGGAGGAGGAGACAGGCGAAAATGATGAAATGAGGGAGGAGCGAAAGGAGCAGGCCGACAATGTGCAGAAGGGGGAGGGGACTGAGAAGGAGAAGGACCACAGAGGACGATCTCCTATGCGACAGGTGGAGCTGGGAGTCGGAGTGGGACAGAAGAGTCCTACTCGTCACCGCTCGGAGACACCCAGTAAGCGGCCCAGAGCCCCATCTTCAGAAGACAATCCGGAGGGGGAGGGAGGCAACCGGGTCAAGAAGGCGGGTAAGACTGACTGTCGCCGAAGCCCAGGGAACTCGGGGAGGGGTAGACGCAAGTAATACCCGAATTGACAAGGACTGACCTTTCCGACTTCGAACCTGGCTATGAATAACGATTTCCTTTTGGTTAATGGACAAATTATTTCCTTTGTGTGATATATGTTATAACATAAAAACGCTGTGTATATGGACAAAATTAAAGTAACATTAAATTGTAGGGGGTTAAAAAATAAAGTAAAAAGATTATCAATATTTCGGTATTTAAAAAGCAAAAAGATAGACATTACGTGCTTACAAGAATCACACATCACTGACAAAGATTTACCACAATGGGAAAAGGAATGGGGAGGACAAATATATCATTACCAGGGAACAAACAGGAGCAAGGGAACAGCGATCTTGATAAGTAAATACTTTAATGGGGAGATAAAGTTAAAAACAGCAGAAGATAGAATCCTTATCATCTCTGTGAGACATGAAAAATTCAGTTTTAACTTAGCAAATGTTTATGTTCCTAATAACCTTGTTGAAAAAATAGCTTTCTTTGATGAACTATACTACAAATGTAACGATTTCTCTGATAATTTGATTCTGCTTGGAGACTTTAACTGTGTTCTCCACATTGGAAACGATGTAATATCTGGAAATCCTCACCGTGAAAACGAAGTTAAAGAATTTAACAAACTAGTAAGGAAGCTAGAATTAACTGATATATGGAGAAGGCTCCATATCAACGAGAAGGATTATACATGGAGTAGAAATAATCCATTTATAGCGCGTCGCCTCGACTATTGTTTTTTGTCGGAGAGCATGATAGAGTATTGTGAAACATGTGAACACATAACTATACCTAACTCTGACCATAAGGCAGTATCTATTGAACTGAATGAAAGAGAATTTGTGCGAGGACCCGGATACTGGAAAATGAACAATAGTTATTTATCAAACGAGGTATTTGTGCAAAAGATGAACATGCTGCTCGATACTTTCTTAAATAATGAAGTTTATGAAGATATGTCTAACATAGACAAATGGGAAAACTGTAAGGTTGAGATTCGATCTTTGTGTACAGAATTTGGAAAAAAAATAGCTACTCAAAGGAAAAATGAGTATCAAGACACATATATGAAAATCATAGAAACAGAGAAGGAAATAATAGATAATCCAGGAAAGAAAGATGTTCAGTCCAAGCTCTTACATTTAAAGCAAAAACTTGAAATAGAGCAGATACATGAAGCAAAAGGAGCGCAGATTAGGTCCAGAATAAAATGGATAGAGGAAGGAGAGCGCAATACTAAATACTTCTGTAGCTTAGAAAAGGATAGGGGAAAGAAAAAATCTATAACTAGGCTTCAAAAAGTAACAGGAGAAGTTATAACTGAGCAGGGCAGCATTATGCAAGAGCTTACATCTTTTTATAAATCGCTTTACAGTCAAAAAACAGCAACAGATAATGTTGTTGAAGAAGTTAATATGTTCATTGAAAATGAACAGTTTCCACGACTAAGTGAAGAAGACGCAACCAAATGTGAAGGCATAATCACTTTAAACGAAACTACTAATGCATTAAAGAAGTTAAAAAATGGTTCAGCTCCAGGATGTGACGGCATAACAATAGAGTTTTTAAAATTCTTTTGGGGGAAACTAGGCAATATGATTACTAATTCATTTGCAGAATCTTTTCAGAAAGGGGAGCTATCATATACACAAAAAAGAGGAATAATAACGCTGTTACATAAAGGAAAGGATTTAG
>CM065737.1:43100359-43102859 GCA_033310375.1 Conus canariensis | reverse complement strand
TTGCATCTTTGGGTGGATCCTCAGGCGTAGGCTCAAAAATTGTCCCTTACATTTTATACTATTTGCATAATGTCTCTAGTTTTTCAGCAACTTTTTTCCTCCCCACACTTTCGTTTAGTTTCATTTACTACTCATCGCTGGCTGCTTTGGGGGTGCTATTGGATTCTTTTTTGCACCCTTGGTGGTGAGAACACCACAGTATTATGGACTGTGGTGTGTCTCTATTTGACGCCAGGAGCGCAGACACAACCAGCCGTGTCTCCCTGATGAGTCCGACCCAGCGGACGAAAGGCCTCGGAGCAGGCAAAACAAATATATCTGCCTTCAAAAGGGATTGCGATGGTTCCCTTATGCAGCTAGTGAAGAGTTTTCATATCTGTAACATATTTTCTTAATTTCATGTTCCCAGTTTCTCCATCTTCAAATTCTGCCCGCCCCCCCCCCCACCCTCCTTAAGTCCAAATCTTTGCCAAGTCATTACTATGAAGATAGTTCAGTTGTTGGCCTGCGCTTGTTTTTTCCTCCCACTATTAGATTGTTCGTCTATGTATTTGTCTGACTTTATTCAAGTTTAAAAGGCTGTGCCGGTCTTGAATACAAGTTACTCTGTGTTAGGTTTTCTTATGGGAGCCAAAAAATACCCAACTTGTTTACTGTTTAATTTTTAAGAAGTTCGTTTACATTTATGAAGTAATCAATGACACCGCAATCAGCAGTTGAATGATATGTACAGCAACCATCAAGATCGCCCTCATGTCTACCATTTAAAATATTCAAATCTAGCGCAATGCAGACATTTAACAGAAGTTTTCCGTAACTATTCAGAAACACGATCTCGAGAGCATTTGGGAGAGTTAAGAGAAGTATGTCTATACTGCATATTGAAACTATCTTTAACTGAACTATTCTTGGAAATGTTTGAGGTTCTACTATTCCAGTCACCGTTTAAAATAATGTATGTATCATGTGGTAACAGGCAGTCAGTCAGGCACTATTTAGGTGAAGAAATTCCGTTATCGACATCAAAGTAAGCATAATAGGGGGAACCTTCAGGCGGTACTTACAAGCAAAAAATACGAGACATCTTTATTCAGTGAAAATAATTCTTTATCGAGCAAAAACTCACAATGGTTAGAATGGCATGTTTCAATTGTTACAACAAGGGACACACTTCTTCTTCTTCTTCTTTTTCTTTTTCTCCTTCTTCTTCTGCTGCTGCTTCTTCTTCTTCTTCTCCCTCCTTCTCCTTTTTCTTCTTCTAAATAAACAAATCACCCCTGCCATGTCGTCTTGTGAAAAACTGAATATCCTGAAAACGCATCAGGTCTTCTACATTATTCTATGCATGTTTCAGTTAAACGTACAAGATCAAGTTCATGAAATGTATTACTTAAAATCAGAATAAAAAAAAGTTTTGAAATCAAACCATTCACATTCCAAAGCAAAAGCTGAAAGGGTATATGACCAACAGTTACACCCGCCGTGCTGTTCACGTCTCGGCATGTAATTGTCTCTGGCAGTTCACTCACGCTGCTACGTTCATGTATGTACTGAACGAATGGATAGTAGGAAAAAACGTATGCAGGCTAACTGTTCCTCCGTCATTAAGTCAATGACGCTGCAAAGATTTAAAAGAAGAAAAAAAAAGACAGAAAAAATGAGGGGGAGGGGGAGAAGTGAAGGAGTGGGGAGGGAAGGTGAGAGGGGTGTGGACGAAGAAGGAATGGAATGTGAAAGAGGGCAGTGAACGTGACATCAACCGTGACTTCACACTTACAATCGATCCACAAAAACATTCTTACACACCGTGCCAACAGGCCCGTGACTGTCCCCACAACAATGCCTTGTTTGATACACCGTGCCAAATAGGCCCGTGACTGTCCCACAACAATGCCTTCTTTGACACACCGTGCCAAACAGGCCCGTGACTGTCCCACAACAATGCCTTCTTTGACACACCGTGCCAAATAGGCCCGTGACTGTCCCACAACAATGTCCTCTTTGACACACCGTGCCAAATAGGCCCGTGACTGTCCCACAACAATGCCTTGTTTTGATACGCCGTGCCAAACAGGCCCGTGACTGTCCCACAACAATGCCTTCTTTGACACACCGTGCCAAACAGGCCCGTGACTGTCCCACAACAATGCCTTCTTTGACACACCGTGCCAAACAGGCCCGTGACTGTCCCACAACAATGCCTTCTTTGACACACCGTGCCAAACAGGCCCGTGACTGTCCCACAACAATGCCTTCTTTGACACACCGTGCCAAACAGGCCCGTGACTGTCCCACAACAATGCCTTCTTTGACACACCGTGCCAAACAGGCCCGTGACTGTCCCACAACAATGCCTTCTTTGACACACCGTGCCAAACAGGCCCGTGACTGTCCCACAACAATGCCTTCTTTGACACACCGTGCCAAACAGGCCCGTGACTGTCCCACAACAATGCCTTCTTTGACACACCGTGCCAAACAGGCCCGTGACTGTCCCACA
>CM065737.1:43085748-43092759 GCA_033310375.1 Conus canariensis | reverse complement strand
ACACACACACACACACACCAAAAACACACACGCACGCACGCACACACACACACACACAGAGAGAGAGAGAGAGAGAGAAGAGAGAGAGAGAGAGAAGAAACCAAAGAAGAAAAAGGGCTTTCAATTCTCCGTCAGAGAAGTCATCCAGAGTATTTATCTCGAATTTCCTGACCAACACAGCAAGTGTCGGTATCTCTCGGACCTGGCTGACGACCGGTGATGTAGGCCTATATACTACCGACTTTAAAGAAATCAAAAAAAAATCGAGGATCAGCATCCATTTTCAGCAATTCCAGACAAAAGCTCAGGAGAAAAGACAAAGTCTGCAGCGAGGAAAACTGACTGCCGTGCCTTTTGAGATCTCAGGCAGTGCATGTGAATCAGCTTCCTCCTCCTGCTGTCTGCTGAGTTGATGGCTGAAAAGACCCGAGGGTGAAAACCAGGGAAATCACGGAAGTTTTTACCCATGTCCCAGTTAGTGTAGCCAGCAAGCCTGACTACTGAGGGCGTCAATACGCGATGCACGTCCATAGGGTGTCCGATGTGAACACTGTTCACCCCGTGTTCAGCTTGATACCGCCTGAAGAACTGGGAGTTTGGGCTGAAACAGGCATGTCTCCAGACAAAAATCAAAGACAAAGCCAACGAGAACAGCAGCAGTGGAAATCCTCGTCATGTTGTCGAGTTGTCGGAAGCAAATTGTGGAAAGAGGTGGAGAGGTTGGCTATGCCATGCAGCCTCAGACTTCATAGCATCGTCTCCATCGTCTTTATTGGGCATCTTTAAAAAAAAATGTGAGGGGGGGGGGGGGGGGGGGGGGGGGAGGGGAAGGGGAGGGGGGGGGGGGGGGGGGGGGGTTGATAGGCGAGTCAGATGAAAGTTCAATACTGTCACCCATACTGAATCTGATGGCGATTCTTAAATGAAGATGTACGGTTTGATGTATAGTTTCCACTGAGAAGCTTATGAGCTTTGAGTTTCTTACAAAATCGAGTATACGATAAAAAAATAAATAAATAAATAAATAAATAAAACGAAACAGAGTAAAAGAAGTCAGGAAAATTTGATATTTTTCAATCTCCCGCGTTGCAACTTTCACGCTGGGAGAGGAGGGAAGGCAGAAGAAAGGAACGTTTGGGACAAAAGAGAAGGACGAGAATAACGTGGTGATGGTCAGTTAACTAACTGAAAATAAGATGACGGTAACAACAATGGAGAACTGGACAACGAAAGACACCAGAGGGAAAAAAAAAAAAAAAAAACAAAGAAAGGAATGAAAATGATAACGCAAACATAAAAGACAGACGGACAGAAAGAAAAAACGCAGAAAGACAAACTAAAAGACACAACAAAAGCAGAAAAAAAAAAAAAAAAAAGACAGGTAGACACAGAGAAAGACAGGCAGAAAAAGAAAGAAAAAGTACCGAAAAGAAAGGGGAGGGGGAGAGGGGGGGGGGGGGGGGGGGGGGGGAATTCAGTTCATGTTGTTCAAAGCCCAGCCGATCACATGGGTCCCTATCAGGGCTGTAATACAATATCAGAAGTCAACAACAAAAAGAAGCAAACAACAAAAATATAGATTCACACACATAAGCAAGGAAAACAGAGGCAGTTGGTGAGAAAGGAATGAAATGAAGATGACAGTAAACCAACAAACATAAAGATTCACATACATCAAATATAGATTCACATACATCAAATATAGATTCACATACATGAAATATAGAATCGCATACATGAAATATAGATTCGCATACATCAAATATAGATTCACATACAAGCAAGGAAAACGAAGGCAGTAGGAAGACAAAGAAGTGAACAGATAAAAGTAAAAACAACAAAAATATTGATTCACATACAAGCGAGGAAAACACAAAGAGGCAAGTAGGTGAGAAAGGAATGACTGGAAGATGAAAGTGCAAAAAAAAAAAAAAAAAAAAAAAAAAGAAGAAAATGGGTACCAATGAAATGTGTTTCATACATTTCACCTGTCTGATGATGATGATCTGCAAAGAAAATGTGCGTCCTGCACTGGCGCTGTGATCAGCAGAGACGCTGTGTGCTGAATGGCATGCTGATGGTTGCCGTCATAGGAGCGCTAGTGCGCGTCCACCAGTGACACGGCCTGTGATCCGCGAACATAATTATCATGCCTCATGCGGCGGCGTCTCATGGAGTCTGCCTTTATTAGCAAAAAAAAAAAAAAAAAAAAAAAATGCGCATCATGCATCAATACAAAAATATGTCTGAAATGTTGAACACGTCTATATCGCCTCCCCCCCCCCCCCCCCCCCCCCGCATCCCCCCACACCCCCCCCCCCCCCCACCCACTGCGCTGTTCCCCCTCCCCAACATCCCCTTCTCCTAACGGCCGTAAAAAAAGGTGTATCGAATATTGACTGAATGATTGATATATCACTGATTAAGTGACTTACAAATAAACTGATTGCCTAACTGATAGCTGAGCGACCGGGCAACTGTTGGAGAGCAGTTTTGTTCTTCTAAGGAAGGCTCTGTATAGCTCCAGACTGTTAACTGACGTTCCCACACTGATGTGCTGTGTAATATTCCCATTGTGTTTGCCGATAGATGCTTATTTAACCCAATGACGGCGACTACAAAAGATGTTAAGGGACAGGGTTATTTTCATTTTGATTTTATATTCTCTCTCTTCTCTCTCTCTCTCTCTCTCTCTCTCTCTCTCTCTCTCTCTCTCTCTCTCCTCACACACACACACACACACACACACACACGTTTTACTCTCTACTGAATATCTCATCTATTTAATGGCTTTTGTTCCAACCGAGTCATTTATATATATATATATATATATATATATATATATATCACCAATATGTATGTATGTATGTATCCCTTTCTTTTCTTTCTGCTGAATATTTCATGTACGTGTTGATTTTTATTTCAACGGAGTCATGGAGGATACGCTTATCAAAAATATGTCATTCCTCTCTTAAACAGTGCTTGACAAAATGACAGAGAGAAAACAGAAAAGGAAAAAACAAAGAAACTAAGGGATGTAACCCCAGCACAGCAGAAAGGAAAACAAAGAAACTAAGGGATGTAACTTCAGCACAGCAGAGCATGCCTGCTACATACAGTTGCACGGTTAGATGCCGCTGCACTGTGATGATGCATGTGGTGATAGCTACCAGACTTTCCTGAGGAGGTGAGATGCAGTGTCACAACAAGAAGTGTGAATACATGTGGGCACAGGAAGAATCTCTTACAGACGGAGAGGAGGGTCACGGAGCCCATTTCCCTCACTGTCTAGAAGTGAACCTATGCTTCTGTGCGTGTTGGTGACAGTTCCGGATTTCACTGCGTCCTTAACAAATCTGATGCTGTGCATTGCACAACAAAAACCAGAAAAGAATGCACAGTATAGTAAAAACCGTGCATGCGTATTATACTTGAAACATTCCCCCCCCCCCCCCCCCCCCCCCTTATTTCCCCCTTAAAAAAAAAACAAAAAAAAAACATGCGCATGTGACATATTGCATAAGTGGATACTATGTACATGCCCTCAGAAAACAAAAAAAAAACAACCTTTGTTATATGCATACCGAGGGACAAAGAACGAAAGAGAATGGAAAGACATAGAAAGATGGAAGAAAGCAAGGAAAGAGCGGAAACAATAAAGATGTTTTACCGGTACAGCACTTTTGCATTGCGGTTTGCTACGCTTTTGTGTTTTCTTTGAGGCATCTTTCTGTGTAAGCGTAACTGCAGAATACTGTGGACATTGCGACGGATTACGAACATGAACAACAATGAACGAGTGTTGTGTTCTCTTGTTAACGTTGATTCACAATGTGGGTCGAAGTACTCCATCCAACACGAACATCATTACAATCTTAAGTAGCAGCGACAAGAACGAGTGTCACAATGATTTTTTCATTTCATGTTGCTTTTACCCCAGCCGACCACCAGGGGCCACAGTAAGTGTTTACATATCGCGATCGAATCCATACACATGCGTGTCACAAACAAAACATTGAGACTGAAATTAAAAAAAAGAAAAGGAAAGAAAGACCCTGTTAGAAACGGCTTTACTCCGTGTCTGCTTTTCCACAAAATACGGCATCAAAGGAAAGTTGTTTCCCTTTCAAAAAGTTTTACAAACTAAAAAAAAAAAAAAGAAAAAAAAAAAAAGAAAAACAAACCAAAACACCTGGTGGAACACCTCTGAACAGTGTCTTTTTGAGGTCTGCCGCAAAGTAATCATGTCCGAAGTCGTTCCAGTTTTGACACTCTAACAACGGCAATCACATCACTCGAAAAGAACAAAATAGCCAGGTATATACTCATAATAACAAAAGAGCTTTGTTGAATAATAGCCACAGGTACACCAAACTAAGGAGGGGGGAAAAGAGAGCAGGTACTTGTTCCGTTTGGCAATCCAGGTACTTGTTCCGTTTGGCAATCCAGGTACTTGTTCCGTTTGGCAATCCAGGTACTTGTTCAGTTTGGCAATCCAGGTACTTGTTCAGTTTGGCAATCCAGGTACTTGTTCAGTTTGGCAATCTATGAGATCCAGGCACCCCGGATCTGACTCGGCAACGTCGCCCTGTCGCACGGGGCCTCCTTCAGACTGGTGTTGCCCCTGATGGGAGGTAAGGCAAAAAGGATGAGTGTGGCTGTATAGGACATCCTGAGGCCCCTAGGCTCGGGCCAGCTAACTGCATGCACCCGGAGATATGGAGCGGCACTTTCATCAGCTCCAGGAAGGCCCTGATCCAACAAACCTGCCCCTACCCCCAGAGCAGGCAACCCCAGAGCTCAGGCTACAGGGATGGACCAGGGCATCCCAGTAAAGAGCCAGGGGTCTGCCAGGATGAATGAATGAATGAATGAATGAATGTTTATTCATATAGGCCTCAGCCCCTCATGAAGGGGTAAACGTACAGGGTCTGCCAGGAACCCCCCAGAGAGTCATAGCGTGCGTGCGTTTAACTGCGTTAAAATCACTGAAAAATCGCAAGGCTGCCGGTCCCGATAAAGTCATGGGGAAATTTTTTTTTAAATGCTTGCAATTCAAATTTGGTAATGGAATTATTGTTTTGTTTTTTTAAATCTCTGTTTGGTAGAGGAGTATACCCTGAAAATTGATGCAAGTCGATTCTTGTGCCATTTTACAAAAAAGGGCAATGCTACTAATCCAAACACCTATAGAGGAATCTCGTTGTGCAACGTTTGCAGCGAACTGTACAGTGCGATTGTTAGTAAAAGACTTCCAAGTTTGGGTTGAGGACAATAATATGGCAGGCGAATTTTAAGCACGATTGAAACAAATTCATTCCACCATAGACCGTATGTTCACATTATTAACTTTCATTCAAAAAAAATTTTGTCTTAACCGAAAATTGAATGTTGCTTTTATCGATTTTGACAAAGCGTTTGATTCTATTAACATAACCATACTTTGGCCTGTTTTGCTAAAAAAACAACAACAACAACAAAAAAAAAACCGGTATTGATGAAAAGATGTATAAATGCATTATGAGTCTGTATGACTGTGTAAAGGCAAAGGTAGGATGTGGTGCTGCTTTAACAGATCATAATAATTGTTCATCTAGTGTTGAAGCAGGGTGATGTTTGAATCTGTTTTGTTTTCTTTATTCATTAATGAGCTGACTTTGGAGGCGATAAACTCTGGAGGACATGGTGCCCATTTGATAAATGATGTTATCGAAATATTTATTCTACTTCCTTGCTGATGACGTTGCAGAAAGGTCCGAGACAGTAATAGACCTCAAACTCGATTAAACAGTTTGCAAAGAGCAGCTGATTCACTCCAGCTGAAAATGAATTTGAGTAAAAGTAAATTTTTTTTTTCAGAAAAGGGGGATACCTCTCCTCTAGGGAAAAATGGACGTATGATGGGGTAAATATGCCTGTTGGAAATGTATATAAGTACTTAGGTGTATATTTCTCTAGGCGATTAAGTTTCACTTTCGCATATGAAGACATTACTTGCAGAGCCAAAAATGCATTGCTATGTTTTATGAAGAAGTTGTCGAAGCTGAACAATGAATCTCTTGCTTTGTTTTTGAAACTGTTTGATGCTCAAATCCTGTCTCAGTTACAATATTCATTTGTTTTTGTTTTTTTTAAAGTTCTGTGTATCGTCACAAACCCCAGATGGTCTTGTGTACGGAGAGACTAACGGATATCCTATATCTTTGCACTCCACTGTTAGACGTATCAAGTACTGGCTCAAATTAACTCAGATGGCTGAACATAGATTATCCCATAAAGCTTATAAAATGCCGGTAGAACTAAGTAATAGAGGCAAGATGAACTGGGTGTTAGAGCGAAATTATACGAATATGGTTTCGGGTATGTATGGCTTAACCAAGATGTCATTGGTATGAACAATTTTGTTCGTACATTTAAAGAAAGACTAAGTGACTGTGGGTGACAAGACTGGAATGTTCATGTTCAAAATAGTGACAGCTTTAGTTTTTATAAAACATTCAATTATCTGCATTCTCTCCCAACGTACATGTCAGTGGCTATGGACAGGCATTTGAAGTTTATAATGACAACATTTAGAGTCGGTGTTTCTGATATATTTTTGTTCATCATTGCCGCTATAGACATGTAAATGCCTTGGATCGGTTGCGTCCATTATGTCGACAGTTGAGAGTAAATGAAATGCATTTTGCATTAACTTGTCCAGAATTACGAGATATAAGAGAATAATTTATCCCCCGGTTATTTCATACAAGACCTTGCTTATTCAAGCATATTTTGTTAATGTCAACTGCAAATGTAAACACTGCTTAACAGTTCGCAGTATATTCACTCAAAGCTTTCAAAAGGCGAAGCATCTGTGCATTGTAATTATTACGAGTTCGGTAATGCGACTTTGTGTTCAACTGAATGTGTGTGTGTGTGTGTGTGTGTGTGTGTGTGTGTGTGTGTGGGGTGTGTTTCTGCTTATATTTTTTTTAGATGTTGAATTGTTAAAACTTGTAAAGCGCCCTG
>CM065737.1:43078248-43080748 GCA_033310375.1 Conus canariensis | reverse complement strand
ATAGAGGTACAGTGTACCAGTGTAGAGAATACACTGTGTCACTGAAATTAGGCAGCCTGCTATAGCAGTCTGACCGAGGGAGGAGCAGAGAGGAGGACCGGGGCCAGGAGGAAAGCACCGCGATCTACATTCGCGGCTCCTCCCCAACCCTCTTTCCTCCTCTGCCGCTATCTTCCTATTCCCACCACCCCACTCCTCCTCTTTCCCCACCCTCCTCCTCCCTCTCACCCACCACCCTGGCTCCGGCTTCTGGACTCCCGTGTCTTTGCACCCAATAAGTTGTTATAGGAACTTAAATGGAGTGCTAACCGTGCGGGACAGCTGTGGCGTGTTAAAAAGCATCAAAGCACACCTGGTTCACGGCAATAATGGACCCCCTCCTCCCTCCCTACCTCCCTTCCTCTCCTCCTCTTCCACCTCTTCCCCCCCCCCCCCCTCCCACCCCTCCCCCTCCTCGAGGCCTCAACCGATCCATACATCGACCACCAACTTTACTTCTTATGGAAATCGCGCGCGCAACTGGCATTTATACGCTACCAAGGAGGACATGAGGGCCGAGTGTGGATGATGATGATGGTGGTGATGGTGGAGGTGATGGTGATGGTGGTAGTGGTGTTGGAGAAGGGGAGGAAGGAAGAGTCGGGGTGCGGGTTTGACGGGAAGGTGTGGGGGGGGGGGGGGGGGGGGGGGGGGGAGGCTGTTGACGTTCAAGAGTCAATGGGTTGTAAAGACTGTTGTACGTGTGATTATAATGGCGCAGAAACCATCGACCGTGAGAGATTATGAACTTTACGGGATTGTACTGGGCTGGGCTGGGCTGGCCTGCTTTGTACGTACTTTTTGTAAAATGGCGGGAACGGGGGAGGGAGGGAGGGCCGGGGATGGTGGTGGGGGTGGGGGGGTGGGGGGGGGGGCGCTTCCTACAGGCGATGCCACAAGGAAGTCTCGAAACTTCTTGTGCCAAAACGAGACTGTATCACGGTATGTCTTGTGTTTCCAGTCTGACTTACTTGTTGAACAAATCAGGTTTGAAGCTCTTCTATAGGAGACCTCATTTCACGACTCTAGTCTGGTGAAATACGTTTCTGGTATTTCGCATCATGAGCACATAAACAGCGCTGCTGCTGGTAGAGGTGGAATCATACCCCGCTCGACGGTCAGTCAGCAGACATGAACTGGACAAGCTAGCTCCAAAAGTCTGAACATGGAGACAACTGTTTCGGATGGGTTTCTTTCCTTGAAACTTCATCTGTACAGCACACGATTGAAAACAAAGAGAAAGGAACACACCACACACACACACACACACACACACACGCGCACCGCGCACGCACGCACGTACGCACGCATTGAATAGTCAAGAGAGAGGGAGAGAGAGAGAGAGAGAGATGATGATGATGATGATGATGATGATGAAGAGAGAGAGAGAGAGAGAGAGAGATCATCATGATCATGATCATGCATCCGAGCGTATGATTACGCTTCTCAGCAGTTACATTCACTCAATATCCGTTTCAGGACGTGTTGCCACATATCACATGTGTGTCAACAGGAAAAGACAACCACTGGTCGGTGAGGAAGAAAGACACACATACTACAGACTTGCTAAAAGGAGCTGGGTAAATTCAAAGGCAGCTGAACTCGACTCAGAGAGAGAGAGAGAGAGAGAGAGAGAGAGGGGGGGGGGGTACTTGAGCAAAACCAGTTGAAAACTCATCCCCCCAACTTCTTCTCTACAATTCCACTCCAGGCAAAGATCTTTGCGTCTGATCTTGAAAAAAAAACAAAAGTTCTTCACATCAAAAAAGAATAAAAGAACGTCCAACACTAAAATGACACCTACTACGTAAAGTATCCGCAACAATAACATTCTGTCAATCATTTACTCTGTCGGATAATAGCTGCAGTGACCAGTTCTCAGAGGTTTATTGTTCGTGTCCATTGAGTGTTCCGTTGTCAAATGGTTAGAGCGTTTGACAACATAGTGGATGGTCGTGAAATTGAACCACTCGTAGAATCGGATGCTTCCGGCTCAAAAACGCTCTGTTCAGCAGTAAATTGGGGACCTGATTCAGCTCAGGTAAGGTTAAAGGTGGCAGAAGGAGAGGGATGGGTTTTCTTTCATTTTGTTCCAGACACGATGAACCATTGACAGTTCACTGCCCCCCCCCCCCCCCCCCCCCCCCCCCCCCCCCCCCCCCCCCCACTGCCATTAAGTTATGGGACTAACTGAACGACTGTGCAGAGTGATGTTTCCGATCCTTTCGAGGACCAGTCAGAGAATGTTTAGGACGCATGATGGGAAAAATAATGGTGCTATATAACTAAAAGAACTGTCCTCAACTTTCCGCCTTGGCAGATACGTGCTTTGTTGGTACTGAAGGTGAAATGCATTTCAAAGACAAAGAAGCTGAACTAGAAGCTACTCTCCCCCCCCCCCCCTTTCTCTTTTACGTATATGCTTGCCCCCCCCCCCCCCTCCCTCCCTCATCTCCCCTCT
>CM065737.1:43068248-43073248 GCA_033310375.1 Conus canariensis | reverse complement strand
CAGTCAGTCCATACTCTGACTGGGAGGAATTCCCGCAGCAGTAAGATGCCGTGCCGCCAGTCTGCCGGAGCCAGTACGGAGGAATGGCAGTGGACCGAACACCGCGCACTTGCCACGCCTGGCTAAGGTCAGAGAGGTCCTGGCCATCACCTGCTGACAGTTTCAGCGGCCCGTCCATCATGACAAACTTCTGAGAGAGAGAGAGAGAGAGAGAGAGAGAGAGAGAGAGAGAGAGAATAACGAATATTTTTTATTGAGGGTAAAATGGATAAGCTTACAGCTTTTTTTACACCATGCCCTCAAGAACAACAACAGTAACAAACAATATCAAAATGAACATATAAATGATACACGAAAAGGAAACAGTGAACAAGCTTTTAACGACGAAACATGATTAACATAAATATTACGTAGTAACAGGGGTTAGCTCACAAGAGAGAGAGAGAGAGAGAGAGAGAGAGAGAGAGAGAGAGAGAGAGAGAGAGAGAGCACAAAACCTTTACATATCTAAACTTTACATTCAGAATAAAGACTGGACAGTTGAAAGAAGCGTGGAAAGACCAATACAGGCCAACAATTCCTCTGTCATCATACCAGTGACGATGCAATCATCATCTGTGAATGACACCTGCTTCTTGTAACATACAAGGTACGAAGACGCAGGCCCTTTTTCCCCAGACTCCATGAAAACCTTGTTCAGAGATGTTCCACCAAACGTGACCTGTTCTTCAGGATTTAAGATTTTGTGTCACATAATGTATCAGGTCTTCAGATTTTAAACCGCAAATGACCTTTCTTTGTTTTTTTGACACGTATCAGCGAGATCGATTTTCGACATGGGAAAAGCCTAGATATGAACCCACACCACACATCCCCCCTATACCCTCCCCTACCTCATTCCACCCTGCGAAGGGCAGGGCTATAAACGACATGAATCTGAAATTGGATAGGGATCAGGATAGGGGAAGGAGAAAGGGGGGCCGTTAAAAGTGTCATTATCAAGCTCTTCACCCACGACCGTCGAAGAGTGTCTTGTGCAACAGTTGCAGAATTCGGTGAGCGTTGGGACCAGGCCATTCAGAATAGCTATCCAAGATGATGCGGGGTTGACGTGTACAATGCAAAGTTGATTGATCGGAGGAGGGGGGAAGAAATAGGTGTTGGTTGATTCAGATTTTATAGGCTTTTTCTCCTCAATACACAATGTCTTAAAGCAGAAAAAAAACCGAACATGTGTGTGTGTGTGTGTGTGTGTGTGTGTGTGTGTGTGTGTGTGTGTTTGCGCGCGCGCGCTCGCGCCCGCGTGTGTGTGTGCGTGTACATTTGTGTTTATTGTCAAAATAGAAAGTAGGTTGCGTTTTGGTTAAATCGGTTCAGTTCAATTGATGTTAATCATTATCTAGCCGACTGCAGGGGTCATATCTTGGGTGTCATGTCGTCCAAATTGGATTGTTGGAGTGGATTCTCAACAGGGCCATAAGAAAAAAAAAAAAAAACAGTTCAGTTAAAGATAGTGCGATCACAAGAAACGTCTCTCTCTCTCTCACTCTCTCTCTCTCTCTCACTCTCTCTCTCTCACTCTCTCTCTCTCACTCTCTCTCTCTCTCTCACTCTCTCTCTCTCTCACTCTCTCTCTCTCTCACTCTCTCTCTCTCTCACTCTCACTCTCTCCTCTCTCACTCTCTCTCTCTCTCTCACTCTCTCTCTCTCACTCTCTCTCACTCTCTCTCTCTCCCCTCCTCTCTCTCTCACTCTCTCTCACTCTCTCCCACTCTCTCACTCTCTCTCTCACTCTCTCTCTCTCTCTCTCTCTCTCTCTCTCTCTCACTCTCTCTCTCTCTCATCCTCTCACTCTCTCTCTCTCTCACTCTCTCTCACTCTCTCTCTCTCTCACTCCTCTCTCTCACTCTCTCTCTCTCACTCTCTCTCTCTCTCACTCTCTCTCCTCACTCTCTCTCTCTCTCCTCTCTCTCTCTCTCTCTCTCTCTCTCGCTCTCTCTCTCTCAAACTTCATTAAGCCCAAATATCATAGACAGCCATCTTTGTTTAAAACGTAATCTACTTCTGTCTTCCGCTTCTGCTGAAGCTGCCAAACAATGTTCATTGTTTCCATACAAAGCCTTTGAACTGAGAGAAAGTGTTTCTTATTGAACGTGTGGCTACGATTTGCTTTTTGGTTCATTATGTTTTAGAACCGTTTACAATTATTGTTTCACACACCCCTTCGTTAGGGCCATGGCCTATTACGAATGAATTCTCTCTCTCCTCTCTCTCTCTCTCTCTCTCTCTCTCTCTCTCTCTCTCTCTATTTTTAAAGATACTACGGTGTACAGTGTGAAGAAACTGGCGGCTGACAAATCGGCACGCTGGCTGTAAATCGGAGCCCTAAAGGTAGACAGCAAATTGGTGTCCCCTCGTTTATTGGAGCCGCATCTGTCGCCAGCCCCTGCCGGCTTTTCATTGTTGGCTGAACCCATGATGATCATTTAATGGCTGTGGTCACTGGGATGAAATGAGTTCTCCACGTGCGTGATCTCAGTTTAAATTCAAGACGGCTTATGATGGTTCCGGATGAATGAGCGCGTAATTAATTTGAGTTTCTTTAATCGACTTTGGGTTTTTTTTTTCTTTTTTTTAGTTTGTTGAATGTTTGCTTTGTCTGTACTTTTTTTTTTTTTTTTTGCCTATAGGGAGAGTTCATGATTATCATGGTGTGAATGTAAGTATGGGTGGGTGAGTAGATGTGCGTGCGTGCGCGTTCGTGCGCTCGCATGCACTCGAGTGTGCTCTGTGTGTGTTATAAAAAGAAAAGACAAAAAATCTTCAGTATGGTGATTGATAAGTAGGTTTGCATTTTTTTTTTTTTAATACTCTTGTCATTCACAAGAAAAGGCTGACTATGAAAAGAATAATCGGACACGAAGCGAAACACACGGAAAACAAGACAATGTCCATGTCCTACATAAATCAAATCAACGATTGTAAATCTGAGGTAACTATGCTATGAACTGTGGAATCTTTGATAACGCATATGCTGTCACAGACATATAAGTACATTCTCCCTTCATTACACCCCCTCCCCCCCCCCCCCCCCCCCCCCCTCCCCAGCTCCGTCCCTCCCACTTCAATTCAATTCAATTCAAGAGAGAGAGAGAGAGAGAGAGGGTATGTATATAAAAACGTTTATACACACGAATTCCCTTTCCATTTTCCTACTATATCTTTTATCATTATTTTTACGGAAAAGACACCCACACCCACACCCACATCTCCCCAACAAGAAAAAGACAGGACGAGCAGGATCTGTCACAAGAGGGCGCCACCCTCCTCAATACCGTCGACGTAATTACAATCGGCTACCCCGGGGGACTAGCTTTTCACAGCCCTGCCTGTCACCCAATACTTCGATCCGACCCAGCGCCTCAACAGCTAAGCTAACACACCCGGCGTCCCCCTTCCCTTGTCCCCCTCCCCCCACCCTCACCATCCGACGGCGACTCTCCACTGATCGCCATTCCGCTGGCTTAGGTTCCTTGAGTGAGGAACCCGTATGACGGCGGGCAAACATGGCGGCGACCTGTGATCACAAGGAGAGCCAACAGCCCGGGTTATGATCGGAGATGGATGAGAGTGTCCGCGCGAGCAAACACTGGCCTGTACACCCCCCGGCTGAACGTGAAGTGGTCAAACAGGCCACAGTGTGTCTGTTACCGGGCAAGGTCCCATAACCCTCTGCTGGTTCGAGTTGAGTCCGCGCCTTATTTTGGCGGGGTGTATGTTTGAAATTCATACGCCGTGGCCATGCCGTGGTCAAACTGTGAGAAACTACGGAAAAGCCCCCACCACCGCCACCACCATCACCACCACCACCACCACCACCACCTTTTCTTTTTTTTTTTTTTTTTAAACTGAGACAACGGGAAGGGGGCCGGTTTGAACCGTGACTCCCGTCTGTTTACATTACGACATCGGGTCCTTAAGAGCCCAAGGTTGACTGAACGTAAATCTTGCCATTCAGTTCAGTTTGAGTGCCGAGAGTGTGGACTGAAGCCGACTATTACTGGGTCGTTGAAATCTGCGTATCGGTTCTCCAGTAACGCCTTCACCCGCACTTGTCATGGCGGTTATACTTGATAGTGGGGGGGGGGGGGGGGGGGGGGGTGGGGGGGGGGGGGGGGGGGGGGGGGGGGGGGGGGGGGGGGGGGGGACTGTTAATGTGCTCCACAACCCAAAATGCGATTGGTGTTTGCCCAAACGTTTGCTTCTGTTCAGCGTTCATACAAGAAGGCTTTTGAAAAACAGGAAATTAATGCTAATGATGATTTCAGCTGTCGCTAAAACTGGATACAATTGATTGCCATTGATTTTATGGTTCACACACCCCGCATCTTCCCATATCCCCTTAAACCCACCGGTTGCCCCTATACCCCTCCCCTTCCACCACCACCCCTCCTTTCTCTTTTATACCAGTCCTCCTCTACCTTTGTCTTTCCCTCCCTCTTCTGTTCCAGGAGAGTGAACGTTTCGGGCTTTTCACCTGTCAAAAGGACGCTGCTATTTCTGGTGCACGGGTTAAAAAGAAATTATGGTTGCACATAACAACAAAAAAAAAAATTCTTTTTGTTCCCTAGCCTTCAAAGACAGTATTCATCTTCATTGTGTCAAAAATAAAGTGGACTTCAAGCGGAGAGAAACTGAACTGCAAACTGGATCGCTTGGATTCGTCTTTGTTTTCCGTGTCTGACTCTTTTCTTCATCTATTTTAGTGTACATATGGAGCTGTGAGATTCACCGAATTTAATACGTCCGCGTGACTGGTGCCAGAAGCGCCGGGAGTTCATCCGTTGCAGCCTGTGCTCTGCAGTGATCAAGAGTAGTCCGGTTCTGTGGTGCCTTTTGCTCGCTGCTGAAATTCACGGGCACACCCTCGCGCGGCGAAGCCTTTTGTTGTTGTTGTTTTATCTCTCTTAGCTTTCACAGTGACGACAGTCGGCAAAATA
>CM065737.1:43045748-43050748 GCA_033310375.1 Conus canariensis | reverse complement strand
ATTCTGGAGGGTCGATGGGCGGCGAAGGGATAGCGCGGAGTCGTCTGCGTGAACACGTTTTGACCAGGGATGACAGTTTGATGACCGTTTGGAGATGGATGGCTCGTCTCTCGTCTCGTGATGGTGTAACGCGGGGCCAGCATTTGTTCTTTTTCTTCCTCTCTTCCTTTCCTCCTCCCCTTCTTACCCCCCCCCCCCCCCCCCCCCCCCGCCCTTTCGTTTCCCATCGTCTCCCCTCTCCCTTTCTTCTTTTTTTTCCCTTGTACTTTACCCCCTCCTGTCATCAACATTTTCATTCTCCTCTTCATACCACGTCTATTTTTTTCTTGTATCATCATCATCATCATCATCATCATCATTATTATCATCATCATCATCATCATCATCATCATTACCATCACCATCATCATCATCATCATCATCATCATCATCACCACCATCATCATCATCATCATCATCATCCTCATCACCATCATCACCATCATGATCTTCATCATCACCATCATCATCACCATCATCATCACCATCATCATCATCATCATCATCATCATCATCTTCATCATCACCATCGATTCATTATCATCATCATCATCATCATTACCATCACCATCATCATCATCACCATCACCATCATCATCGCCATCATCATCATCATCTCCTTCTTCTTCTTCGTCTTCTTCTTCTTCTCCTCCTCCTCCTCCTCCTCCTCCTCCTTTCTCTCTCTCTCCAATATGTACTGTCTTCTGTTGTTTTCTCTTTCCTTCTTTCCTTCTTTTTCTCTCCCCTCCCCCACCCCCACCCCCTTCTCCTTTGCCACATCTACCGTTTTTTTTTTCCTTCCTTCTCCTCCCCCTTCTCTTCTCCTCATTGTTTTATTCCTCTTTTTCTTCTTTCTCCACTTTCTCCTCCACCTCCTCCTCTCTCGACCATCTCCTGTTTTCTTCCTTCTGCCGTAGTTCTCTCCCTTCTTTTCTTCTTCTTCCTGTCTTCCCATCCTCTTTCTCCTCCGCGGCAACGCCTTGACCTTTAGCCAGCACCCCTTTGCCCTGCTTACCTCTTCTCTCGTCGTCCCATGCCGTTGTGTTGTTGTTGTTGTTGTTGTTGTTGTTGTTGTTGTTCATGTTACCGTTAGCTGGGCCCTTATCCAGGAGGACTGGGACTGTTGCAGGTCAAGATCTGGTTCCAGAACCGACGCATGAAGTGGCGCAACTCCAAGGAACGAGAACTGCTGTCCAGTGGAGGGTCCAGGGAAGCCACTCTCCCCAACAAAGGCAACCCGAACCCTGACCTCAGTGATGTCAGGGAAGGGGAGGAGGGGGAGGACGAGGACGAGGAGGCCATGGACGTCCATAAAACGGAAAGGGAGGAAACCCCCGCCGTGCGAGCCGACTGGTCTCCCGTCACCAGCCCGGTGTCTAGTCACCCCTCCTCCCCAGTCAGTCACCATGGTCACGTCATGCTGCAGCATCCGTTCGAACACGTGCAGCACGCGGCCAGCACGAGCGACGTGGACTCGGACGAAGAGATCACGGTGTCTTGACACTGTCGGGAGTGGGAGGGAGGGGCGCGGGGGGGAGGGGATAGGGGGCTGCTGACCTGTTCCAGTCTGGAATCAGTATTTCTTCTGGCATATTTGGTTCGTTTCTTTTTGAATCTCCATCGGACATGCTTTATGCTGTTCCACCCGTTCCACTCGGCTGGTAAAACACGTTGTTGCACTTTCCCCCGTTTGCATGTGGGGAGGGTTCCTTTCTCATAAGACCCTAACTGTCGGCGTGGGTGTGAACACCGCGACTTGAAACAGATTGAGGTCCTTGCTTGGTTCAATCAACGGACAACAGACTAGAAAGACTACAAAAAGGTAACCCTGATTGTTGACACGATTGTGAGATGTTGTTCGTAGCGCATTTTGGTCGATGATCCGTGATTGAAAGTTGCTGATCATTTGCCGACTACTCTGGAGGTTCACCCTTAGCGTTCCACAGTCTTGGCACCTGCAGAATGCGAAGAGTTCCGCTCGCACGTCGATGCAGCAGCGGGAAAGACGATTCCAGTTTACAGAGTCCCTGACGGTGGTGTAGTCTGTGAGCTGCGGAAGATTCTGCCCAGGTGTGTGTGTGTGACTGGGATGTGCAAGGCTGTTCACATCACTGGGGACAGTGGGAAAACACTGGCTGTGGACCGTCCCGTGGAGAAACAGACGGTGGACCACAGGGTTGACCTGCCAGGAACGTTCACAGAAGCACTAAAGAAGAAAAGAGGAAGGAGAAGAAACGTGGAAGGATGTGTAACAACTTGACCGTCCCGGACAAAATGGACAAGACTTTTTTAATCTTCTCCTTCCTTTCCACCCCCCCCCCCCCCCGTTCTCCCCCACCCCCCTCCCCCCACCCCCTTCATCCCTCTCCACCACCCGCCCAACAAATAACCTACACTTGGAGGACAATCATTTCTAGGTGGTGACGAGAAGTCATTACGGTCTGTTCCATTCCACAAGGGCTGCTTGAGAGAAGAGGGGGTGTCGCCAGTGTGAGAGAGACTACACCCCCCAACTGCACCCCCATCTCCTCCCCTCTCTCCCTGCTCCCACCTGCCTCCCCCCTCACCCGCACACAGAGGTGTGTGATCACAGTATGCACGAGGCATCTGGACTCGCCTGACCATGGTTCCAGAAAAGCTGTCCAGGTTTCTGGGCGTTTTTTTTTTGTTTTTTTTTCCTGCTGAGACTGCGGGGTTTGAAAAGCTGGTTGTGTGTATCATGTCTGACCGAGACAGAAATAAAGTTTTATCATACACTAACAATAGGCATAACAACAACTACAAACAACAAGAATAACCAGAACAATAACATCAACCATAATAACAATAGTAATAATAATAATGATTATGATGATGATAATGTTGATTATGATAATAATGATAATGATGATGATGATAATAATAACAATAATAATAATAATGATATTACTATTATTATTATTATTATGGCTGTTTAAGTTTGTGTGGTTTCATTTTTTTAATCTTGTTTAAGAAGCCGTATATTAGTAACTTTTTGGGCGAGCGGGCGGCAGGGTGGGGTGGAGACTTGAAAGGTAGTGAGAGGCAGGATAACTCTTTTTTTTTTAAGCTGTAAACAGCAGGGTTTGATGTAGTTTTGGATACGATGCTTGTGTCGCTTCGAGATAGGAGTTTACCATGTCGAAACATGTTGATTTTCCAGCCCCACTCGTTTCCCATCATAAAAGCGCAAACCTTGGGTCACTCGGTTTGTCAAACAAATTGGTCGGGGTGAAAAACTGACAGAACACAATCATGGTTCTCTTTCTCTCGCAGGACTTGCCCAACTTGCAAGAAGCCTTTCATAGAGACGAGGTTTCCGATGTTCTTGCAATATGCGACTGGCCATAGCTCGCCCCTGCTGAGAGCGGGGCAAGCCATTGGCAAGAGATTGCAAGAGAAGGTTTTTCTTAGAGTTCTCTCGCATGCTGAAGAAAATGGCCGACAGTCGTTTACGTCATTTGATTGGTGCATGAAAAACAGTAACGTCTACGTCATTTGATTGGTGCATGAAAAACAGTAACGTCTGTTTACTGGTGCACGGAACGATTAGAATGCTAACTTTCCAACAACCAAACGACCTTGAAGAAGTACCTGTATTGTTCAAAAGAAGAGAGAGAGAGAGAGAGAGAGAGAGAGAGAGAGAGAGAGAGAGAGAGAGAGAGTTTTCAAGCGCTAGTTTATTTGTTCATGTCGCTTCTCGCGCCGCGAGGAAACGCTAGCCACTCGAGAATAATTCTCGTGTGTGTGAAACTCGCCTCTGTTCTCATGCTTTACTCTACGCATACATTTATTCAACAGCTGGCCTGACTCCCTCCCCCACCTCGAAGGGTTTGGTCAAAGGTTCATGTGGTATTTCCAAACTTTGATAACAAAGCACTCAAGACAAATGTAGGTTGACACGTCAAATAATCACCTGCACAAATAATTGTGAGTCTGGACAATTCTTGCGTTTGGGTGCTTTGTCTTCATGGGGAATATAGCAAAATGGGTGGGTTGTTTGGTGGGTTGATTGGCAGTCATCCTTGTAGATTTGTGTGTGTTGGTTATTAACTGTTATGACAGGAAAAGAGTCTATGAAAAGAAAAGAAAACATATTTTTTTTAATTGTCCGAGAGGAATGAGAACAGTTGGGGAACAGAAGATTGTGGGAGAACAGTCCAGAAGAAAATAATACCAGCGGTCTGGAATCGCGTGGAGGAGGAAAAAAAATAGTCCGTGACAAGAAATGCTGTCCAGAAGAAAATATTGCATAGTTCTTAAGACACAGAATGTTGTGGGGTCTCCTGGAAAAGATATTGCATGGTTGCTACGACATGGAATCTTGTATGGTCAACTGCGTACCTCCCCCACCCCTCCCCCTCTCCCCGAAGCATGTATGGAACTTTTTCAGAATGTACCGTTCCCTGATGAGACAGGGGGGTGGGGGAGGGAGGAAGAGAGGTGGTGTGACAGAGAGCGGCAGAGAGTGGGACATTGTGAAAGACTTGGGGAGTCCACAGTGTGACTTGTGCGCTACCCACACACCCCGATCTGCTGGTGGCAAGCAAGCCGACAACCATTCCCACTCTGTGTAGGCGTAGCCGAACATCTTTAGCATGGTGTTTTGAGGCACAAGCCGTTGATCAGTTCATCAACGTATGATAGTACAGTATACTTGAACATTGATCTGTTTGTTTCCCGGATTTATTCATTCATTGAAGTGTTTGCATGTTAATTCATTTAATTATCATTGTTGATATGTTCTTTCTCGAATGTATATATTACCGCGCGTGTGGCGAGACCACATGTGACTCGACGTGAATGAATAACACGGGACCTGTCCAAATAACTCTCTAAACAACAGAATGACAGCCTCGTTAGCGGGTGATTACAACTTCTGTTTGATCAACAATCGAAATGTAATTAGAAACGATAGCACTTGTTGGCCAACCACAACCCCA
>CM065737.1:43020748-43038248 GCA_033310375.1 Conus canariensis | reverse complement strand
CATTTACCAGCGTTATCAGTTGTGGATTGATTACAGTGCCAGTCACTGGGGACCTTTTGCTGCTTGGGACAGGAAGAAGTTTGTCCACTGCTAGACTGGCTTCTGGTCAACACTGATGACGGCTGACTATCATTAACTGTTCTAAGTTTGGGTTGACGTGAACCCATAGTCTTACCTTTGCCCCTCCCCCTCCCACCCACACCTGCAAGTTTCGATGGAGTGTCTTGATCTTAGGTACTTTGTAGGGGAGAAGCTCTCCCATAACCCCAAGGGGAACGGCGCCAGGAACTGATGACAGCAGGTGATGAAGTAGGAGGGTCAGGTCTGGCACCCTCCTCTGGTGCTGAGGTTGAGGTGTCAGCATCGGCACCAAGGCCAACACCAGCCTGACGCTGAGAGGTGTCGACATGATGTGAGACCGCTGTAGTTGACACCATGATGCAGATGACCGGAAGTGACGTCATGAAGGGGCCTACTGGAGCTAGGTTCATGCAGAGGATGACTGGGGATGACATCATGGAGGATCCGGCTTAGGCTGACGTCATGAAAGGACTGGCTCTGGGTGACTTCAGCTAAGGACTGAATGTCAATAACGCCAGACTCAGGCCGACTAGTGACAACACCAAGAAGAGGCTGATCGGCAACAACGTGCTGAGGGGACTGACTGGAGACGGAATCCTATGGGTACTGATTCAGGGTGATGTCCTGCTGGGGCTACCTGAGGGCGACTTGACGCAGAGGCTGGCAGTGTGACGGGTGTTCTGGTGCTGACTGGTGTTGTCACCGCTTTCCCTCAGCGTACCGTGTCGGCCGGATCCGGCTGAGTCCCTTTGGCATGGTGATGCTGCTGCAGCTGTTTCAGAGTAGGATGCAGCAGTACCACTAGTGGGAGGTAGAGAGTCACTGGGTGGCTGGTTGGATACCCTGCCGGAAAAACGCGGGGGGGGATGGCATGGCAATCTTTCACTATAATCTTCCATTCACATAGTATGCATGCTTTCCCTGCTCCTTGAGACACAGCACGGTGTCTCTCTGTGTCCTGGTCAGGTCAGCCCCAACACGAAGTCCCTCCTGTCTCCGCATCCTGTCCCCACCATCCCTGTCCCTCACGATGGTCATGGCATCTCTTATCTGCTGAACTTGACAAGGGTGGAGCGTGGGCGGCTGAACAAACGGGACATGGAACCCAGACGATAAACGCTTTGTATGTCTGCCTCTTGCCAGTTTGTTTGCGGTAAATTTCTTTAAATACTGTACAAATGGATGTAAGTGTAAGTCATGTGCAGTTCCATGCTTATGTGCAATAATTATAAGGTTGTCTTGTTATCTCACTCTCAGACAGACTGACAGTGTCATTTTAATCAAAATTATTTAAAACGTATTCAGTAAACCGATTGTGTCCATCAATTTGGCTGTTTATCTATCATTTACATACGATGGTCCACGTACAGAGAGGGAGAGTTAGATGAAAAAAAAACACAAACAAATTATTTCTGCTTCCCAATTTCCAATCCAAATGATGACGATGATGAGGTTCTCAACGAAAATGAGCTTTATTTCAACAAAAATGGACAGCTTTAGGAAGATGAACGTGACAATAGTCAATCTTGCCAAAAAGAAATACAAGATTTATATTCAACCGTGCTTTAAACTGGTTTTCTAGTTTGCACAAAACGTTTCTATGCCTTCCTTGAATGTAGACATAGCAGTCAAGGAATAAGTAACGATGTCTTTTTTTCATAGCCACCCAAACCCGTGTGTTAGGCCCCCAGTCACCCAGTCAGTGTCGCCTTTCTCTGTGAGGACCCCACGATCAATCTGTTGATCATTTCAGCACCTAGCTGAAAAGAGGGGGTTCGCTGTTATTTTGAAACACAAGAGGATGTGTCCAGTTCTTTGAAACACGAGAGGATGTGTCCAGTTCTTTGAAACACGAGAGGATGTGTCCAGTTCTTTGAAACACCAGAGGATGCGTCCAGTTCTTTGGAACACCAGAGGATGTGTCCAGTTCTTTGGAACACCAGAGGATGCGTCCAGTTCTTTGGAACACCAGAGGATGCGTCCAGTTCTTTGAAACACCAGAGGATGCGTCCAGTTCTTTGGAACACCAGAGGATGCGTCCAGTTCTTTGGAACACCAGAGGATGTGTCCAGTTCTTTGGAACACCAGAGGATGCGTCCAGTTCTTTGGAACACCAGAGGATGCGTCCAGTTCTTTGGAACACCAGAGGATGCGTCCAGTTCTTTGGAACACCAGAGGATGCGTCCAGTTCTTTGGAACACCAGAGGATGCGTCCAGTTCTTTGGAACACCAGAGTATGCGTCCAGTTCTTTGGAACACCAGAGGATGCGTCCAGTTCTTTGGAACACCAGAGGATGTGTCCAGTTCTTTGAAACACCAGAGGATGTGTCCAGTTCTTTGAAACACGAGAGGATGTGTCAAGTTCTTTGAAACACCAGAGGATATGTCCAGTTCTTTGAAACACGAGAGGATGTGTCCAGTTCTTTAGAACACCAGAGGATGTGTCCAGTTCTTTGGAACACCAGAGGATGTGTCCAGTTCTTTGGAACACCAGAGGATGTGTTCAGTTCTTTAGAACACCAGAGGATGTGTCCAGTTCTTTGAAACACAGTCTTTGAAACACCAGAGGATGTGTCCAGTTCTTCGTTGTCAGTTTCTCTTGCTGGCCGCGGCAAGAGGTTAAAGAAATGGGGGACATGGGGGAGGAGGGATTAGGCTGGTCATTGTATTGTTCAGATCGACTGGCCGGATAATTTCACTAGTGCAGTGCTTTTAACTTTAGAAAACGACTTGTAAGCAAAGAAAAAAGTTGATTTATTGAAAATGTTATCGAGACCTTGACACCAGTCGGTAGCAGAGTCTGATTTCAGTGAAGTTGGCCAGGGCGGACATGTCAGCCGCCATCGGCTACTATAGGATGATCGTCGGAGCAGACGATCTTTTCTCATATGATTTAGCTGGGCCTTTTTTTTTTCAACAGAATGGGAATGGTGGGGGGGGGGGGGGGGTAAATACGTTTGAAACAACCACTGAAAAGGTCTTGTGGTTGGACAAAATCGTGACTAGCATGAAAAGAAAATGGGCATTTCACTCCTGCCAACTCTTCATTCATACAGAAAGAAGATGGGAAGAAAGCTGAAAAGTTTAATGTGGACTTTGCATGAAAGGCTTACTGCCGTCAGAGAATATTTATCTTTCTTTTAGACATAAACGATGCCATGGCATGTTTCTCCAGGAACTTTTCAGCAAAGCTAGCTAGTATCGCAAACAACCTTGGAATTTAGATTTCGACCACGTAACATATACTGAATCTAGATTGATTAAAAATGTAGATCAGATTACATCGTGTGCTAACATACACTATTCGAACCAGAACTATAAACCATATCTGTACTTAATGGGGTAGGGGATTAAGACTTCCTAATAAGACGCGTAAGCACACTATTTCGTTGTTCAATCCGTTTCCCTTTCAACTTTTTCACCAAAGAACAAAGAACTAAAACAGCATGCGTCCACAGCCAGCAGTTCTCTGGGGCCTGCTTATTGTGTGGTACAAGATCGTGAAGAACTGATAGCAAAACATTGAGAAAAAAAAAGTTTACTCAGCAGAATTAGTGGTGCAAAATCGACTGACAGATCTGAGTGCAGATCTGAGTTGGAGCCATCTCAAGTTGTACCTTGACGCCCTGCTTTGACGTCACCCGTCTGTTTTTTTTTTTACAGAAGCTATCTGGACCTCCCGGTAATTTGTGTAACTGAAGTTACACTCTCTGCGCTGTCAGGACTTGACAAATCAGGTGCTGCAACTTCGTCATATGACTAAAGAAAGCCCCAGAAGCCGTTTTGAGGCCTATCGCATTATTTGGACCAGATAACGTTGGTCTTGTTTCACACAAAAGTCCAGACAACGCAGCCAACACACACACACACACACACACACACATGCGCGCGCGCATGGCAGCTTTCTCATTAAAATAATAGCCTTCTTTCTCCCCCCCCCCCCCCCCCCCCCCCCCCCCCCCCCCCCGCTCTTACTATTTCCCCAAAGTGTAGTGTCGCTTTATTCTAAATTGAAGCTGTAAATTGACACCTAATATTGGTTCCAGGGACACTTTAATAGCGCCAGAAGCCGACAACGTTCATTACGTACAGTTCAGCTGATGATATTGTCTTTGTCTTGCTGTGCAGTTAGTTTTGCCTTTTGTGGGTTGCACAACAGAGGGTCGAACAGAGGGTCGGATTTAATGAGAACTAGGCAGGCAAAGAAAAAACAAAGGCTGGAACAAAGAACAACGGTAAGCGTTTTGGGAATCAACATTTTGACAAGAGAGTGGAATTTCACAGTTGTTCTCTCTCTCTCTCTCTCTCTCTCTGTCTCTCTCTCTCTGAGACTCACGCCTAAAGAGCACCGGGGCGAATGGTGGCTGAGTCAGCACCTCCAAACCTGCCGGCATCCATGAAGAAGCTTGGAACCAGCCAGTAAAGACACCCACCCTGTCCAACCTTATGGGCATGTTGTAGCCCAAGAACAGGTCCAACCTTACGGGCATGTTGTAGCCCAAGAACAGGTCCAACCTTATGGGCATGTTGTAGCCCAAGAACCCTGTCCAACCTTATGGGCATGTTGTAGCCCAAGAACAGGTCCAACCTTATGGGCATGTTGTAGCCCAAGAACAGGTCCAACCTTATGGTCATGTTGTAGCCCAAGAACAGGTCCAACCTTACGGGCATGTTGTAGCCCAAGAACAGGTCCAACCTTATGGTCATGTTGTAGCCCAAGAACAGGTCCAACCTTATGGTCATGTTGTAGCCCAAGAACAGGTCCAACCTTATGGTCATGTTGTAGCCCAAGAACAGGTCCAACCTTATGTAGTCATGTTGTAGCCCAAGAACAGGTCCAACCTTATGGTCATGTTGTAGCCCAAGAACAGGTCCAACCTTATGGGCATGTTGTAGCCCAAGAACAGGTCCAACCTTACGGTCATGTTGTAGCCCAAGAACAGGTCCAATCTTATGGGCATGTTGTAGCCCAAGAACAGGTCCAATCTTATGGTCATGTTGTAGCCCAAGAACAGGTCCAACCTTATGGTCATGTTGTAGCCCAAGAAAGGTCCAACCTTATGGGCATGTTGTAGCCCAAGAACAGGAAGTTTGACGAAGTAAAACAGGATGTAGGCCCACGTGTCCCACGTGAAGACTTCGTCACCACGCATGAAGGGTTGAGAGGGCAGAGACAGGGATGAGCGACCTTCTTTTTTTTTTTTTTTTGTTAGCAGAACCAGGAGCTGAAAGAGGAGTGATGACCTTTACAGTGACACTGGGCACACTGGAAAGAATGCCGGATGACTCTGATGAAGATCCAGAACAACGTCATCGTCTGTGGACCTGCCCAGAGAAGAGAACGAAACGAGTGTTCGATGTGAAGACAAACTGGCGTTCTCTCTGACACACAGTTTGACAGAGCCCGTGGTCTGAAGACAAGACCGGACTGGACTGACCAATCATCGCGAGAAACAGAAGCTGGGCATCCTTAGAGCTAAACGTTACCTGAAAGGAACTGGCAACAAGTTTTCTGGCCTCCGTGGTTTCTTTGTCTGTCTTTTTTTTATCTTGATTTACAGTGTGAACATTCCAGCTTTAGATGTGTCATTTCGAAAAGTATTTTACTTGACCTCGACTGTCCACAGTAAGGCATCGCATGTTGTTAACAACAAATGAAGATATTTCTCATTCATACACTAAAATGGAAATGAATTATTGTCAAAAGTATTAAACGAAGACTTTGTCTCCTTTGTTTCATTTTTCGATTTTGCATGTATTGTTGAAACCTTTTGGAAAAAAAGAAATGCACTCGAATGCATTTAATGGCAACACAATATCCGCAGCTAAGCTTACGACACACAGTGCACGCTCGGGTGGTGTTATGTGTCCTAAAGATTGAACTGTGTTCGTACAAAAATCAAAGCTGATTTCCAAATGGGGTAACTGCCAGCGGAATTTGAAACAAAACAAAGACAGGAAAGGAGAGAAAAAAATAAATACACCCGAAGGTGCGGGTAGGACCCAGAGAAGTGCTGTCCTCAACCGCCGAACAAACCGGCTGGGAGCAATCCTGCACCAGCCTTGGAAGCCTGCGCTGTGTTCACATAGGGTGCAGGCACGCACAGGACATTCCATTAAGAGGTCAAGGGACATAATTGCTCCCTGGGAGATGCCATTGTATGTTGGTCACCGGATGTGACACGACAGAACCTCCACGGGAGCGTTTTCATGGGTATAACAGCCCAAATTTCATGACAGCAGAGCCCACCGGCGAAAAACGCCACCGCCAAGCAACAGCCGTGTGGTCCTGTAGCCTCCTCGTTGCTGTTCTGCTGACAGGTGATGACAGTACAACTCCAGACATGGGAAAGCTTTTGCCATGAGGTCCTGCGTGCTCTCTGAAAAGAATCCTGGGTCACAGTCTTTTCCGCTGTCAACAGGACTTCCCCTGCGGTCAGTGAGTTTCTCACTGTCACTGGCCTTTTCCCCAGTCGGCCAAAAGGCAGACAAGAATTTGAAACAAAAGCACAGACAGAATCACTGCGCAGCTAAACGAAAGAATAAAGAAATTACACAACAAACACTGTATTTTTCACATGTTTATTCTTTCATCTGGCGGCTCTGTTACTCTGTCTTTGCTCTTCAATGCTGAGTCTGATCTGTTTTGCGCTTTGCATATTGACAAACAATGCAAAATGTGGTGTACGTTTGTGCCTATGTGCCCCCAGAAGTCGCCATATCATACTCATGTCAATTCTAAAAATGGCAGTCATGAATGAAGGTATTTTCTTATTTGATTGTTCAGTTTCCAGTCGTGATAATGATTTTCATACGTGTTACTTAATGGTGACTTAAACAATCGAACTTCAGTTGTTGTTTTTTTTCTCATCACTTTGACGAAAGCAGTCGCAAATGAGTGGGCCCTTGAAAGCAAACATGAATTGTGAAGACAGTGTACGTAAAGTTAACGGGAAAGTACACTCATTATGTGTACTGTTATAGACATGAATACTTTGAACGGTATGTGTCAGGGCGACCTTCTGGTCGCTATACTTACATAGCAAATAGATAAGATAGTGAAAATGATTTCTTTTTAACATCGAGCGATCTGTTCGCAAAGACTTTTCCGATTGTTCATTACCTGTGTCTGATTGAACTGGGTCTGACCGTATGCCAACGGAGTTCTGTGCTGAGAACCCTTAATGACAATCACACGTGTGTGCGACAAGACAGTATGAAAAGATTGTATGGAATGAAGATTGTACCATTTTGTTCAATAATTAGATTTGTTTGGATGAAACACAAAATAAATGGAATCAGCTATTAGGTTCGTTGATATTAGTATTATTGAGGCATTAGGCACACTTAATGAATGTATAAAGAACGCTGCAAGTTATGTGAAGAAACAAAACACATATGAAAAGAAATGTGATGAAAATGATTGGTATTATATGAAATGTCGTCACAGTAAAAAAAAAAAGAAGTGTTCGCAACTTTTTATCAAAGAAATTTCATAGAACTTCATCACCGCCTGTCCGTGCTTCTGGTGTACAGCCAGGTGTCAACACAAACATTTGGAAAGAAAACAGAAATAGTTTAACGATGCTTTGCTTCTAGAATTAGTCAGTTCTGTAAACAATCAGGAGGAATTTTGGGATTCCATGCACACACAAAATCTCTAGTGGGAGTAAACAACCTACAAACAATATTACGGTTCATGTTTGGTTCCAGCCATGCAAAGCACTGCTGGAACCATATGCTGACCGCAGTGATAATCAGATACATATTGATGATTATCGCAATGACGATGAAGGTGATGATAACTTGAATAATCCTATATCAGTAAGAGAAGTCTTTATAACTGTAAAAGGATTACAAAAATCGTAAAGCCAACCGTCCTGATAAAATCGTAGATGAACTGGCAAAGAAAATGCTTTTATATATCAAATTTAGATATTTGTTTTTATCTTACTTTATTTCAATTAAAATTTGTAAGCCTTTCAAAGCGGTGTTTGTCCTGAGAGTTGTGTAGGGAATATACGTCTTCTATAGCACAAACAACATGGTGTTAATTACCCTAGTAATTACTGAGAGATCTCATTATGCAGATTATGTAGAAAATGAGATGGTGCCGTGATCAACAGAAGACGAAAAGTATGGGAGAGAAGAAACACGTACAAACTTTAGTGTTTCCCAGATGCTTGTCCCATCATTTACTTTACGTGATTCGTCTAGTATGTTCAAGAGAAAATAAAATCATTTTGTGCTCGATTTTTCAGGTTTGACAGAACCTCAGTTTATAGGCCTACCTAGTATATTTTTAAAACAGCTTTGTCTATTCAAGCTTGTTTTGCTAATGTTATCAAACAAATGAAGATACCGTCATCTATAGCGTTTACAAAGCGTTTGATAGACATTACATTTGTGTGTGATATGATTAATGCCCATTTCAATGATTGTTTATTTATTTTACCCGCTCTTTTCTTTCCTGTTTTCGTCCTCCGTCCATCTTTGTCCTTCCCGTTATTTATATGTCTGTCCCTGAATCCATCCATCCATCGTTATTCAATTTCTTTCTCCCTTTCCATTTCCCCCTTCTTCCCCCGCCTCCCCCCCCCCCCCAACATCTCTCTCTCTCTCTCTCTCTCTCTCTCTCTCTCTCTCTCTCTCGCTCTCTCTCGCTCTCTCATCTCATCCACATTTGAATGTCCATTGCCTGTTTCTCTTTTTAGCACCCCTCATCCTATGTCCACCCACTGTCATCCCCTTTCCAATGATTCCTCTCTCTCTCTGTCCGTCACTACCACTTGCACCAAACCCAACCCTCCCACACATCCACTCTCTGTCTTTGTCTGTCTGTCTGTCTGTCTTTCTGTCTGTCTCCCCGCCCCCCCCCCCTCTCTCTCTCTCTCTCTGTCTCTCTGTCTCTCTGTCTGTCTGTCTCTCTCTCTCTCTCTCTCTCTCTCTCTCTCTCTCTCTCTCTCTCATCAATTTCTAATTTCGGATAGTCAACAAAAGGATATTTCATATCCGTCGAAATTGGGAGATTAAAATGTCTTTAAAACTTGACAACCTTATTTTGGTGGTAATTAATTTTCGTTTCGGGTTATTCCTGTTTGGGAGGTATATGATTAATTTAAAGATGACAGTTTATGTTTATCACTGTTTCGGCTATTGCTGCTGCTGTGCTGTTCTCTCTCTCTCTCTCTCTCTCTCTCTCTCTCTCTCTCTCTCTCTCTCTCTCTCTCTCTCTCTCTCTCTCCGTTTATGTTTAATATTGTTTTGGTTGTTGACTCTCTCTCTCTCTCTCTCTCTCTCTCTCTCTCTCTCTCTCTCTCTCTCCTCTTCTCTCTCCCTCTCTCTGTCTCTCCTCTCTCTCTCCCTCTCTCTGTCTCTGTCTCTCTCTCTGTCTCTCTCTGTCTGTCTCTCTCTCTCTCTCTCTCTCTCTCTCTCTCTCTCTCTCTCTCTCTTTTAACGTGCGCGCATGTGTGTATGTATGTCTGTATGCATGTGTGTATGTATGTATGTATGTATGTATGTATGTATGTATGTATGTATGTGCGTGCGTGCGCGCGCGCGCGCGTGCGTGCGTGCGTGCGTGCGTGCGTGCGTGCGTGTGTGTGTGTGTGTGTGTGTGTGTGCGTGCGTGCGTGCGTGCGTGCGTGCGTGGTGTGTGTGTGTGTGTGTGTGTGTGTGTGTGTGTGTGTGTGTGTGTGCCAGTGATGTGATAAAGTGGATGTTGTGTGTGTGAGTTAGAGGTACTGCTGGTTTTCGTGCAGGTTTACCTGATCTACAAGTTGATGTCTCCTGGGTACATTTAGAAAAATGAACTGTTTCGGTCTGACAAGAGACTGGATCTTTCTAACAGCGGCAGAGTATGACAAAGTTGGTTGAGACTGACTGCCGAGCACCATCATCTTGGCTTCGTGGAACGGAATTCTTTCTGTCTTGACCTGCTGTATGTTCTTCTCAATCTTCCATTTGGGGCAGTCCTGCGAGAAAGAGGGGTGGCTGCCACCACAGTTGGCACAAAGGGCTGGTCCCTGGCAAAGCCCTTCATTGACTGCTTTGTAGCACCGACCACAGATCTCCCCCGAGCACCTGTCACGGACATGGCCAAATTGTTGACAGCGGGAACACTTCATAGGAGAGGAAATGTAGAGGTCAACGTTTACAACCAGGTAGCCTACTTTGATGGTCTTTGAAAAGATGGGTGAACAAAACGTTAGGAAGAGCGTGTTTGTGGATATTTTCTCTGTTCCTTTCCGAATTGTTACCCGGTGGACATCTGTCACCCCTTGAGGCTCCAACCCTCTCTTTATTTCTGCCTCTGATACTACACCTTTTGAGGAGTTAAGTTGCTGGTGTGGTGTCAGTCTGATCTCCCTGTCCACCAGCTTAGTGGCGCTTAAAAACTGTTCTGCTTGGCTCTTGGTTCTGTATTCCACCAGGAAAGATCCATTCCTAAGCCTTTTAATTGATTGAGGGTCACCTGCAATTTCCTGGAACCCTTTCTGAACTGCAAAGGGACTCAGGGCCGAAATTGGTTTTTCCTTTTCGGTTCCCTCAACCACAAGCCAGGAAGCCCAGAATCCTGTCCTCCTCCTGGTGTCTGTGCCCGAGTCGCTGTCCGCATCCGAGTCATTTGTTACAGGAGATAGAACTTTCCTTTTCTTTAGGGGTGGAATTTTTTGTGAAGAAACCATTTTTTTGTTGTTCTTAATTTCGTCTTGCCCTTACCCACCCACCACAGAGTCCAATAAGGGGCCAGGGACAAGAAGTCACTGTCTTGACCCCTTCCAGGCTTCGGAAGAGATATACGACAAACAGGAGCCCATCAACTTTATCCCCCCTGATCATGCTCAACTCCCGGGGACAGAGAGCTGAGCACTGCAGGGGTTACCTTGGCCAGCCGGGGAACTGCTTGTCTTGACCTAGCCCTACGCAGGGGTAGCCAGTTGATACACCTGGACCAGAGTATACTTCCTGTCTAGAAGAGGTCCTAGCCAAAGAGATGTTGAGGGCACCAGCCCTCTCAATCACCAGGATCGCATTCCCTCCCCCCTCCCCCCCCCCCCTCCCCCCTCCTCATCACAGGTCACACCGCACGGCAAACGCGGCGGATCTCAAGAACACCACAGAGAGAAGAAAAGAATGTGGAAAAGAAGGCTTGAACGGGAGACGAAGACAGGAAAGATCCATTAAAGAAGGCAGAAGATAGGATAGGAAAAAGGCGGGTTGCTATGCGTCAGGGCCCTCACCCTTAACCTGTCTGGCATTGGAGACCCTACCAAGGGCATCAACTCCTACCAAGTTGTGCTTAAACCAGACAGCAACTTGACATTCCAGGCCTAGAAGCATTTTAAAAAACTAGTCTATCATCCAAGTATTGATGCCCCCGCCAGCAAAGCCTAAGGGATCACCGGACAGCACAAGCCTTCCGACCACGGCAAGGTTGTAACCCCCGAAGGGCTCCGGCAAAGGTGAATAGTGGGAAAGTGAAGTAAACTGCCCATCTCTGCCTCTCTACATCTTTGGTCTCGTCTACCAGACTGGCTTCCTACTTCTTTCCTTTCTTATCTATTCCCCTCTTTATTCATCAAGCTGCAATCCCTGGGCACTGTTGCCTCAGGACTCATCAGTCTACGGTGTAGCGCGTATAGTCTAGCCTGCACGCGGTAACAACAACACCAACAACGACAACAACTACAGCAACATCCTTTAATTTTTGTGCGTCAAGTTTTGTTTTACCAGAAACTGACTGACGAGACACTGTGCTGTCGTCCCGTTCACACACAAACAAAAAAAATGGACAGTTACGTTGCAAGAGTTTTCCTCTTCATATTATGGGAAGAAGATTCCAACCCACTCCAGCACACCCCCACCACATCCTACTCCCCAAACTGCACAGTTTGAAGACAAGCATTTCTTGAAAGAAGTGAGCGAGAGAATCAGTTTCCACATGACAAAGTTACAAACTATAAACCAGAGTGACTGTAAAATGAACAACCGCTAGGGAACACTGGAATCCACAACGGCTTGTGCTAGCTAACATTGAATTCCACGAGAGCTGGCGCTGGGAAATGCTGAATTCTACAACAGCTGGCGCTGGGAAATGTTGGATTTCACAACTGGAGCTGAGAATGCTGAATTTTACAACAGCTGGCGCTGGGAAATGCTGAATTTTACACCAGCTGGCGCTGGGAAATGCTGAATTTTACAACAGCTGGCGCTGGGAAATGCTGAATTCTACAACAGCTGGCACTGGGAAATGCTGAATTCTACAACAGCTGGCTTGTGGAAATGCTGAATTTTACAACAGCTGGCGCTGAGAAATGTTGGATTTCACGGGAGCTGGCGCTGGGAAATGCTGAATTATACAACAGCTTGCACTGGGAAATGCTGAATTCTACAACAGCTGGCGCTGGGAAATGCTGAATTCTACAACAGCTGGCTCTTGGAAATGCTGGATTCTACAACAGCTGGCGCTGGAAAATGTTGAATTTCACGAGAGCTGGCGCTGGGAAATGTTGGATTTCACGAGAGCTGGCGCTGGAAAATGTTGGATTTCTCGAGAGCTGGCGCTGGAAAATGTTGGATTTCACGAGAGCTGGCGCTGGAAAATGTTGGATTTCACTAGAGCTGGCGCTGGGAAACGCTGAATTCTACAACAGCTGGCGCTGGGAAGTGCTGAATTTCACAACAGCTGGCGCTGGGAAATGTTGGATTCTACAACAGCTGGCGCTGGGAAGTGCTGGATTTCACAACAGCTGGCGCTGAAATATACTGGATTCCGTTACAACTGGCACTGAGAATACTGGATTCCGTTACAACTGGCGTTGAGAAATACTGGACACTGTAACAGCTGGCGCTGAGAAACACTGGATTCTGTTACAACTGGCGCTGGGAAATGATAGATTCCACAACAACTGAAGTTGGGAAATTCTGGATTCCACAGCAACTCGCACTGAGAAATCGTTGAATTCCACAACAACTGGCGCTTACAAAATGCTGAATTTGACAACTGGCGCTGGGTTATACTGGATTAGACACATTTGGCGTAAGGAAATGTTAGATTACACAACAACTGGCGCTGGATCATGGATTCCACAAGAGTTGGCACTGGACAATGCTGGATTCCACAACAACAGGTGCTGGGAAATGCTTGATTCTACGACGGTGACGCTGGGCACAACTGGATTCCATCAGATGAGGTACCGTGAAATGCCGGACTACTCAACATCTAGTGCCTGGACAATCCCGATTTCACGTCAGCTGGCGCTGAGAAATGTTGATTGCACAACGGTTGGCGCTGGGAAATGTTGATTGCACAACGGTTGGCGCTGAGAAATGTTGATTGCACAACGGTTGGCGCTGGGAAATGTTGATTGCACAACGGTTGGCGCTGAGAAATGGTGATTCCACAACGGTTGGCGCTGGCAAATGTTGATTGCACAACGGTTGGCGCTGAGAAATGGTGATTCCACAACGGTTGGCGCTGGGAAATGTTGATTGCACAACGGTTGGCGCTGAGAAATGGTGATTCCACAACGGTTGGCGCTGGGAAATGTTGATTGCACAACGGTTGGCGCTGGGAAATGTTGATTCCACAACGGTTGGCGCTGGGAAATGTTAATTCCGAAACGGTTGGTGCTGGGAAATGTTAATTCCACAACGGTTGGCGCAGGGAAATGGTAATTCCGCAACGGTTGGCGCTGGGAAATGTTGATTCCACAACGGCTGGCGCTGGGAAATGTTAATTCTGAAGCGGTTGGCGCTGCGAAATGGCAATTCCACAACAGCTGACGCTGGGAAATGTTAATTCCGAAACGGTTGGCGCTGGGAAATGTTAATTCTGAAACGGTTGGTGCTGCGAAATGGCAATTCCACAACAGCTGACGCTGGGAAATGTTAATTCCGAAACGGTTGGCGCTGGGAAATGTTGATTCCACGATGGTTGGCGCCGGGAAATGTTAATTCCACAACGGTTGGCGCTGGAAATGTTAATTCCTCAATGGCTGGCGCTGGGAAATGGTAATTCCACAACGGTTGGCGCTGGGAAATGTTAATTCCACAATGGTTGGCGCTGGGAAATGTTGATTCCACAATGGTTGGCGCTGGGAAATGGTAATTCCACAATGGTTGGCGCTGGGAAATGTTAATTCCACAATGGTTGGCGCTGGGAAATGTTGATTCCACAACGATTGGCGCTGGGAAATGTTAATTCCGAAACGGCTCGCGCTGGGAAATGTTAATTCCACAACGGTTGGCGCTGGGAAATGTTAATTCCACAATGGTTGGCGCTGGGAAATGGTAATTCCACAACGGTTGGCGCTGGGAAATGTCATGAAACTCTATTCAGAGTCATGAAACTCTATTCAGTCTGATTTACAACAGGAGATCGACGGACGACTCATGTGTCTGGTACAGACCATCATGCTTATTTCAGCTGGCAAATTGTTGCTGCCGCCTCGACTTTTAAAGGTATCAACAACATGTGTGTGTGGCATTTTGGCACTTTTATTTCTTTCTGCGAACACACACACACACACACACACACACACACACACACACACACACACACACACACAAGCACACACACACACACACAAGCACACACACATGACTCAGGCACACATCAACACGCGCACAAGCGCTTACGCACTTCATGAGGTTAATGACAGCTTTTGGTGATTTAATAGCTTTTTACAATATTGTTTTGAATAAAAGGTGTAAATTAACAGACGTCTGAGTAATGATTTTTTTTTTTATTACAGCAGAGGACGCCCTTGGTGTACAATTGTTCTCCTCTAATTAAATAACATCATCCTGCTATGCAAATAATTCCAGGGTGTTATTTTTTCGGTGGACTTATGGCATGCACGTACGCCCAAGATAATTAACGCAGCAGTATGAATAAATGAATGAGTACATTGTTGATGGAAGTAACATTTTGTACATAAAATAAAAAATCTTTCTTCAGTATGTTTTGATTCTCTGATTAGTTGGTGGAACTAAAATTTTGGACTCTCTCTTTTTGATTCTCTCTCTCTCTCTCTCTCTCTCTCTCTCTCTCTCTCTCTCTCTCTCTCTCTCTCTCTCTCTCTCTCTCAGACAGATACGCGTGGAGTTGATGATTTAGATGGTAAGATTCTTAAATCATAAGCTCCTATAATCACAGACTACTAAACTTAGGTGTACAATCTCTGCATTGCCAAAAGCTATTTTCCTTACAATTTTAAGTAAGCCCAAATCATTCCTGTCTATAAATCTGGAGATAAAACTATCCCATCAAATTACAGATCCATTTCAATATCATTAGTTCTGTCAAAACCGTTGGAAAAAAAAAACATGTCTATAACATCTTATATATCATGTTTCGCAGAACAATTTGCTACGTTCCAGTCAACCAGGATTTAGAGAAAATCATTCATGTCACAATGCTTTAACTAATCTCGTCGAAGATTGGCTCGTTAATATAAATGAAAACAGATTCACGGGGGTATTGTTCGTCGACTCTGCAAAAGCTTTCGACGTCATTGACTATAATTTGCTGCTACGTAAGCTGGCCTTATATAGACTTTCCGACCGAGTTCTTTCCCTTGTTAGATCTTTTCTTTTTAACCGTCATCGCAAGGGTTTTGTAGGTAGCCAAAAATTCAAATTCCAGACACAAAGATTTGGTGTTCCCCAAGGATCCGTTCTTTGTTATCTTCTTTTTTGTCTCTATATTAATGATCTTCCCTTACACATTTCAGAAGACGTATGTAAACTATTTGCAGATGATAATCTATTCATACGAGCCATTCTAATTTGAAGCAGTTATCCACGATTCTGCAGGACAATGTTAATCACTTAATTGATTGGACTCAGCTGAATCACATGTCATTGAACGACCAAAAAAACTGAATACATGATAATAACTTCTCAACAAAAACGGCAAAAAATAGCCTTCAGTCTGCCTTCTATACACATGATCAATACAGTCATTCATGTTGTAGATATTCACAAAGTTCTAGGTGTTACCATCGACAATAGTCTTTCCTGGTCACCGCATATTGATAGTTTATGCGAACTATTTCCCAAAAGTTATTCCATCTTTCAACAGTTATTAATGTACTCGACGTTACAGCACAAAAGAAATTCTTCCGTGCATTTATGTCATCATCTATCGATTATGCGTCAACACTCTATGATCTATGTAGTGCAAATGCATTGAAACATCTAAACAGGATCTATAAACGCTCTCTCAAGTTAGTACTTTTAAAATCTACTGGTTTGACGACTAGAGACTGCTTAGCACTGGATATCCTTCCATTACAGTATAAACTACAGAAATGTTCTGTAAGCTGATTACAGAACTAAATGTATTTTAATCTTTCATGTGATTTGGTAAGGAGTTCCAAAGGGCCCCTCCTAAGTAGACGAGGCTTGTTTCAAAAAGATCAATTCTGGGTTTTCTCATTATGCGACCATTCGTGTATCTGGACTGATTTCGCGGAAATCGTGTGGGAAGTGTAGGAGAGCAAAGCCATTCATTATTCGATACATCACCCCGGCTTTGTTATACTGTAGGTTATCCTCTCGACTTCAGAACAGGGACTTCAGCATAAATTAAACCAGTTACACAACTACTGTTTAGACTAGGGAATGTAAATCAATACAGATAAAGCAAAGGTCATTGTATTCACCAAATCAGATCCTAAGGTACCACTATTCTTCAACTGCAGTGGAAACATCATTGGTACAGTAGACCAATATAAATATCTTGAAGTCATTTTCCATTAAAAAACCCCAAAAAAAACAAACAAAAAAACGGGCATTTTACAGAAGCCCAAGAACGCTTAGCAAGACAAGGGAATAAAGCTGCGCATACCTTGAACAGAATGTTTTATGGTCGAAATGTAAATGTGAGAACAGTTACAACCCTATTTGACTCGTCAGTCTCTCCCATCTTCACATATGGGTCGGAGGTGTGGTTCCCATCCTCTTACCAATACAATGATGAAATATGTCAAGAAAAGAAAATGCCGTGTTTGTTCAATACCAGTCTCGGAAACAACTGGACAACTATGCAGGTCCCTTTTTTTTTTTTTTTTTTTTTTTGGTTTTGTTTTGTTTTTGTTTTGTTTAATTTCAAATGAATGAGAAAAAAAAACTTACAGAGCCTTTCTGGTGGAAGCGAAATTTAGTATGGGCAGAAAATATTTGTATACAATCTTTGATTGTAGACACAATGAACTTGTCACAAAAACACAAAATCAACGAAACTGGTCCACCCTTTATCAGTGTGTTAATGTTGTTGTCAGCGACGAGGAATACACAGCAGTACACCATACATTAATATAACGGAAAAAAGATGAGAGCTGTATAGCTATTAAACGACCCTTCAGGCTATCAATATCGATACAAACTACACAAAGCTTTGAGCTAATCT
>CM065737.1:43010748-43015748 GCA_033310375.1 Conus canariensis | reverse complement strand
TTCGAGCAGGAGCTGTACCCCGTATAGCCTAATCACAGCAGGGATGGCAGAACTTCCCCCGTATTCTCAGGTATCTGCACAAAGCTTGGCATCCCAGTCACCCTGACAGATGAAGAGTCGTTCTTGTCCACCTGATCATGAAGCTCGAACTGTTCAATCTGGTCATTATCATAGTGTCATGTGGGAGCATATATTGGTACTACTGTGATGTGGAATGGCATCACTCTCCGGCGGATGGTCCTGAGTCTGCTGGAAACAGGACAGTATTTCAATGTAGCGTTCTTCATGTTCTTGTTCACTAAGAATCCTCTTGATGTACATGTCCGTTGTGTTCTCCATTATAGTGCACGGCCTGCCCTGCCCTTCTGTTTGCACTTGTCCGTTGTTCTTCCATCTAACGTCACAGAGGCCAAGGATGCGCTCACTAACATTATCAGTATGTCATCAACCTCACTCATTGCAACTATTATTATTATTATCGTTTTGGTATTTATTGTGTTGTCATTGTCATTATTGTTGATGTTGTTGTTGTTATCATATCATATCATCATCATCATCATCATCATCATCATCATCATCATCATCATCCGTAGCAGTAGTAGTAGTAGTAGTAGTAGTAGTAGTAGTAGTAGTAGTAGTAGTAGTAGTAGTGGTGGTGGTGGTGGTGGTGGTGGTGGTAGCAGTAGTAGTAGAAGAAGTAATCGGAGTAGTAGTAGTAGTAGTAGTAATAATAATAGCAGTCGCAGCAGCAGCAGTAGTGATAGCAGCAGTCATGGTGGTATCATTATTGTTAGTGTTAGTATATTTACCATTGTGGTTGTCATTTGTGGGACAGGGAGGAGGTGAGGGTGAGGCTTTTGCATGATCACAGGACGTTGAGGATCAGCCTGAAGATCACGTGACTGCATGCTTTCAAAACGAAGTGAATGGCAATTTCTTTCCCGCTGGTGCAATCCCTTATGACCCATCGCACGACAAAATTCTTGTCTTCGAAATGAATAGTCTTGGGTCTCCAGCTTTTGAGAACTCGGAACTCCACGGAGCCAATCAGAACACAGCGGATCAACGACTTCGCTGTATGCTCCGTGCATAGTTTTTGACCCAGCTTAATGAACAGAGTAAACTTCAACAGCAGAGTCAGGAATACGAGGACTACACGGTGCGTCGCTATTGCTGCCTTCCCCCCCTATCCCTCCCCCCCAATCCCACACTCAAACCCACAAACACCTCTCCCCTCACCCACACCTCCTTCCCCCTTGCCTTCTTAACTTCCTGTGGGCACTCGTTAGGGACAAAGGGAAGGAGGGAGGTAGCAGAGTGGGGAAGTAGAGTGGGGGTGTGAGGGAACGGGGGCTTCTAGGTTAGGCTAAGAGGTCTCGATTTAATTTGAACAGGCTGTTAACTTCTGTACCAGACACGCCTTCGGATATTCATTGTTTGAACCGCGTTGAGCCGTTTCTCTTCACAACACGTTTATCAGGACTGCTATCGTAGAGCTCTCCCGCTAACCTTTCCTGCCCCCTCCCTCATCCATCATACACACACACACACACACACACACACACACACACACACACACACACACACACACACACACACACACACGCACGCACACACCTTTCCCAAACCAACCTCAACCCACCTCGCCTCTCCACCCCATTCACAAAGCCACACCCAGGTGGCTCTTCCGCAATCAGCACCAGTATGTCCACAGGAAACAATCAAGGTCGCCATGAGGCCACCCACCGGAAGAGTCACTGCGCAGCTACTGATTCATTTTGCTGATTTTCCGACTTGCCTGTTGTCTAACGTCATGACAACATCTACGAGGATCGCTACTGATGACAAGAATTGCTCGGTCATCCACTAGGATCGCTACTGATGACAAGAATTGCTCGGTCGTGGACCCAGGATGATCAAGTGCCCCCACTGGCAGAGCTGAAAACTTTCTAAAGTGCTCTCAAAGCTACAATGTATTTGAACCAGGAAGATTAAGGAGGCACCCAGGTACATTGGCGGCTGATTATAAGATACTGAACACAATTCATTCGAGGCCATGTGAACACGATTTGACTTGTGGATATATTGTTAAATTTCTGTGATGAATAACATGTCCATACAGAAATGTTAAATACTACTACTACTTCTACTGGTTCGACGACGACTACGACTACGACTACTACTAGTACTACTGCTACTACAACTACTACTACTACTACTACTACTACTACTACTACTATGTTGCTGCTACTGCTGCTGCTGCTACTCCACCACCACTACCACCACCACCACTACTATTACTACTATTACTAATGCTGCTACCGCTGCTAGCACTTCTGCTGCTGCTACTGCTACCACAACTTCTACTACAACTTCTAAAAATGCTGTGCCGCTGCCGTTGCTACTAATGGTGATGATGATGATGATGATAATGAATATGATGATGTTGGAGATGGTGGTGGTAATGACTTTAGGTATAACGATGACGATGATGACGACGACAGGAAGGAAGATGAAAATAATGACGATGACGAAATATTGCGGTGGGACGAAAATTGACTACATTGACCATATGCACTTATCCACCCACCACACTCCCCTTCTGCTCCTCTCCATTGAAGCATTTTCAAACGACCAGCAGCATGTGGAAAACTGAAATTATTACAACAATCAGGAGAATCGAGTTCAACAAACAGCCCAACAAGCAAAGCAGAAAAATGGATAACCCATCTGGGGAAACGTTTTGACAAAGACATACATACTGATGAACACGGTGACAAATAGTGCTCGAGAAGTAAAGAGAAATAATCAACGATCCCATCAGTATTCTTATCCAGATTTTCCCCATTAGATTTAAGAACATACGTAATGCATTGAAATACCTCAGATTCTTACCCAGATTTCCCCATTAGATTTAACAACTATACACTGTTCCAATTAGCATCTGAAATACCTCAGATTCTTACCCACATTTCGCCATTAGATTAACAAAACATACGTAATGCATTGAAATACCTCAGATTCTTACCCAGATTTCCCCATTAGATTTAACAACATACGTAATGCATTGAAATACCATAAAAACAGAAAATCACTAGGCATTGACGGAACTACAAATGAAATCGTAAAAGCCAAATGGGATTATAAAAAAAAAAAGAAGAAAAAAAAAAACACTGTTCCAAACATGTTACAGTCGGGTTGGTATCTGAAGAGTGGAAAGTAGGAGTCAGCAAACCCATGTCCAACAACGGAGATCGCTTAACCCCGAAGAACTATACACGGTTAACAATAGGAAATGAATGGGGATTTTTTTTCTGCTTTCACAAAAGCAGAAAATGTGTTCTATCTCAGACAGATGTATGTTGGCATTCTTCAAAACATACAAATATTTTATAATCCATGGCTAATTCCAGTCAATAAGCACTGTATAAAATGGAAATGAATGAATTACAATGGGAATGAATCAGTGGGAATAAACACCAATCATCCATTGGTATTGTGAGAGCAAAATACGAAACAACGAAAAAGTACACTTCGAGACTATATTTTAACAACGAAATTACCGAAAACTATGACTAGAACCATACCGAATAAACCTACAAGATCTTGAACAAATATGCACACTTGGTCTATTTTGCATCATTGCTCACGACCTTCAAATAGAAAGAGATTGATTCATGAATTCTAAGACAGAAAATGCTCAGTATGTGGTGTGGTTGAAGATGAAATTCATTGTGTGGACAACAGCTCGAGACACAAGCTATTAAGACAAAAACTAATGAAAGAAGTGTCTCACACCTGACCCAAACTTAAGTAAACGATGTCTTAGTGAAATACCCCGCAAGGACGGTCCACAAATCCATATTGTAAAATATTACCGGCCTGCATGAATATGAACAGACAGCAACTGGCGCCGTATGTGAGGTTAAGATGATGGGCCTAGCATACACCATGACTGTCTTCAGATTATGGCCAAGCATACACCATGATCTGTCTTCAGATTATGGGAAAAAGCATACACCATGATCTGTCTTCGGAGGATGGGACAACCATACACCATGATCTGCCCAGATGATGGGACAACCATACACCATGATCTGCCTTTAGATGATGGGCCAACCATCACATGATCTGCTTATAGGGCCACCATACACATGATCTGCCTTCAGATGATGGGCCAACCATACACCATGATCTGCCTTCAGATGATGGGCCAACCATACACCATGATCTGCCTTAGATTGATAGGCCAAACCCATAACACCTAGATACGGGCCATCAGATGAATGTGGACAACCATACACCATGATCTGCCTTCAGATGATGGGTCAACCATACACCATGATCTGCCTTCAGATGATGGGACAACAATACACCATGATCTGCCTTCAGATGATGGGCCAACCATACACCATGATCTGTCTTCAGATGATGGGACAACCATACACCATGATCTGTCTTCAGGTTACGGTCATATTGTGTCTCCAGGCCCTTCAGGGTTCTCATGACAATTAAAGTGTGAATCTGAGTCTACAAGGTTTGAGTCTGAGTCTGAGTCGTCTACATCAGACTATACCCGTGCCGTCATCACCCCCTCCCTTCCCTTTACGCTGGCCCCTCATCCCCCCACACAGCCCCCCTCCAACCCCTCCCCCCGTCCCCCACCTTCCCTTCGAAAATTTATACATAGATCTGGTATTGAAAACTTCGGAAATTTGCGCGCGCGGCGCGCGCGCGCACGGTGTGTGTGTGTGTGTGTGTGTGTGTGTGTGTGTGTATGTGTTGGATGTGTTGGTGTGTGTGTCTGTGTGCCGCGCGCGCGCGCGTGCGTGTAGTTGCATGCGGCGTGCGCGCTGGTGTTTATGGATGTGTTTGTGTATTTGGGTGAGGGTAGGGGTTCGCTTGACTAGAAGTAAGCACAACGGATTGAAAAGACACTTTTAACACTTTGATATTTTATTGTCATTACCAAAAGGTTTTATGCCAAGGGGGTAAGAGGG
>CM065737.1:43003248-43008248 GCA_033310375.1 Conus canariensis | reverse complement strand
ATTTGCGTGTGCTGTCGTGTTTTCTTTCGTTACCTGGTTTTGTGTTACCTTGGTAACACCGCCTGTGTGACAGACACAATCGCCCTCATCCCTTTTGCCGTCCAGATGACTGCGGCGCTTCGCGTCCTCCGCTGACTGCTGTACCTTGTGGAAGCGGGTCTTACGACCTGCTGAAACTTCGACGGCAGTTTCAAATCATTCTTCTCGTTTATGACGTCTTTTTTGTTTACCCCTCGTCTCACAGATCTTGACGTCATTATCACAGCGAAAGTTGCGTGTGCTGGCGTGTTTGCTTTTTTTTCTTGACATGCTGGATTCTCCCGTCTACAATCAAGTCAGTGTGTGGTGCTAACTTCTCCCACCTCTTCTATCTCTTAAAATCCAAATTGTGTCATGTTCTAATACCAAAATCAGATTTCATTGATACCTCTCAAGCCTGTTAATTTGACTTGTACATTTTTAGATAGAGTAGATACAGGACAGCGCTGCACAATCAATTTTCCTAATTGATTATGTTTTCATCTAAATAGTATTTACTTTAAAAGTCGACAGTCTGGGACTGGATTATTTGAAAAGACCTCTCTTTGTTTAAAAAAAACCCCTAAACTAACGTGTTATATATAAATATATATTAATCATTTCTATCCAGACTCATACCATGTATGCTGTTTATTATTTCTATCAAACCCATACCATATAGTACTAGTCATAATTAGTGATGGGTTCCCGTATACTATCACTGTAGTGTTTGGTGTTGGACCTTCTGTTTGTTTGTTAGCTTGTTTGCTTTAAGTGTTGTTGTTGCTATTGTTGTTGTTGTTGTTGTTGGTGGTGGTGGTGGTGGTGGTGGTGGTGGTGTGTGTGTGTGTGTGTGTGTGTGTGTGTGTGTGTGTGTGTGTGTGTGTGTTTCTAATCTAGTCACCTAAAGTAACTCCCTCCCAAACTCACCCCTCCTTCATTTCCTACTCACCCCTACCCCTTTCCCGCCGCACCCTTGCCCCCCATCCCCCTAGTTTCTATTTTTTTTTCCCCACAAAAAAGAAGAAGAAGAAAAAAAAAGGATCCTGCATGGCGTCTCCAAGCTCAGTGCAGTTATTAAATGAAAAGGAATTTGGTTGTCTGAATGATCTCAAAGTTTCACAACTTAAAAGAATCTTAGTTGAAAATAATCTTCCTAAACATGGCAAGAAAAAGCATCTTATTAATAGAATAAAATCTAAGCTTGGTGAGGGAAAAAACAGTTGTCCTGAAGAAGAATGTGCTGTTGATACCTCTTTAAAAACAGCAAAATCGTCACAATCTTGCTCTGTTTTATCGCCAGATGTATCATGCGCAAATTCGTCCACATCATCATCCCCTGTCCCAGCAACTGTTGATGTGAACACATCTTCCACAAATCCCAACTTTTCTCCAAAGAAATCATTTTCTTTTCGCTTTCCAGTACTTCTGGAAGATACGAAGAAAGGATCTGCCACACTGAGTGGTCTGGGCATTTTGAGCAAAAAGCTTTGGGTCAACTCCATTGGACCCATAGCCGGTCAGAAACAGCTCTCCTCAGGCAGGTGGTTGATCGGTTGTACTTCCGCCGATCAACAAAATCGACTACAAAAAACAACCAATTTGTCAGGAATTTTAATAAAATGTTCTGTACCTGAGGTTTTCACCGAAGGTGTGGTAAAGCCAATTCCTCTTGACATCAGTCTTTCTGACATTAAGAAAGAACTGAGTCATGTTTCTTCTGTTAAAAGACTTCCCAATAAAGATGGAAGTGAATCAAGAGCCATAAAAATCACTTTCTCTACATCAACACTGCCAAAAGAAATATGTATTGGGTTCCAGTGTTTCTCTGTTGATCCTTTTGTACCACCTGTCTATCGTTGTACTAGGTGCAACAGACTGGGGCACACAAAGTCTGCGTGTCGGGCTAAGCCGACTTGTGGAAGATGTGGTCACAATGACCATGTCTTGGAATCGTGTACCAGGGCCAAACATTGTATAAACTGTTCTGGAGATCATTCAGCCTCTTACCTTGGATGCCCGGAATATAAATCACGTGTTTTGGCCGGTAAGCTAAAGTCTTCCAACCACATGCCATATTCTGAGGCTCTCAGACAAATCACAGTTCAAAAGAGCAAAGGAGAGGTAAAGGTGCAGGAATTAAAAGAAGACCCCAGGGTGCCGGGAAACGATAATTCAATTAAAGCTAATAACCACATCAAGTCTTATTCCTCGGTTCTGAGTCAAGGAATGATGAAGGCTAATCAACAAAACCCGCTGCCCACTTCTTTGGATTCTAGCCCCCCTTCAATCTGGGGCACACGTATTTTACCAACTCATACTAATAGTTCAGATCAAACTAGTATTGCTGTCACAAATCAGACAAGTATAGGACAGACATCAAAAATTTCGAAAACATCTGTGCCAACTTCTCTTAAAGAAAAGTCTGACTCTTCAAGTTCGTTCAAAAAACAATCTGTAAATTTTGATCTTGAAAAGATTTTAATGTATCTTGAAAATCTCTCAGTGAAATGTCTGACCATCCTAACAAAAATTTCTGATGTCATGACTTCGTCAATCATTGAATTGAAAACAATTCTGTCCAATGCCTGTCTGAACTCCAAATGAACGTACAAAGAGAAGTTCTGTCAAACGTTATCCGTTTTTGGTGTTCTCTGTTGCTGGTATTCTCAGTTATAGTCCTTTTCCTTACGAATAACATGATGTGTATGAGGCCTGAACAAGTCAAACCTACTGGTATTTGCTCGTTTCTACAATTGAATTGTAGAAGTAAGTGCAATTTTGTATATTTGGAAAAATTTTTGCAGAAGCGTTCTTTTGACGTAGTTGTGCTTCAGTCATTGAATTGCCACAAAAATGACTTACCCAAGTTAAACGGATTCTTCTACCCACCTGTTATAGATGAGGTAAAAGCCAACGTTAAAATAAAAGTTGCTACATATGTAGCTTGCAATCTTATGTATCAACCGTGCAAAACACCGTGTTCTTCAATAGATAAACGTTTATATTCTTGCTGTATAGAAATTAAGGTTGATGGTAAATATTTCAACATTTTGAACTGTTATTATCCGGATGGAGTGTCTAAAGGTGAAGCTGACTGGATAATGGATTTAGACTGCTCTAGACAATGGGTTATTCTTGGCGATTTTAATTCCCACCACGCTTTGTGGTCCGAAAATCCCAATAATATTGTTAACAACAACGAATACCTTGCCAGTACAATAATCAACGCCAACTTAACCATTTTAAATGACGGCTCTATAACAAGAATTGCTGATCGATCAGATCAGCGTTGCTCATCGATAGATTTGTCTTTAGTTTCCCCAGACATAAACCCTTTGTGTACTTGGCAGGTTCATCAAATACCGTTAGGCAGTGATCATCTCCCTATTGAAATCCAACTTCTAGTGAGCCCTGAAAAAACAATCTACAATTCTGAATGCACTAAATATAATGAAGATAAGGCTAATTGGGCGTTTTTCAATCACATTTTGACAGCAGGTTCGTCTTTTCTAAATTTCAATCAAAATACAGTGTTAGAGGAAGGTTTGGAAAATTGTTATTATGAATTAAGAAAACTTATACTTAAGGCTGCAGATTCTGCAATCCCAAAAGTCAAATTAAAGAATCATCCAAAGAAAGCGTCAAACCCTTGGTGGAATATTGCGTGTGAAGTCGCCGTGGGTGCGAAAACTAAGGCCTTCAAAAGCTGGATGATAAGCCGTCATACGCAGCCTAAAAGTAGAGTGGAACAGTTACACGCTGAGTACAAAAAAGCTAACACCAATAGTAACAAAGTTGTTGCTTTTACAAAGCAGCAATATTACAAAAACTTAGTCATCAACTGTTCCAAACACCCAAACGATAGCGCTTTACTTTGGAAAGAAATTAGAAAATCTAAAGGTTCTTTTCATCTCCCAGATCCTGTTTTGATTGAAAACGATAAAATCTATAAAACAAACGAGGAGAAAGTTGAATTATTTGCTGACACTTTCGCAGCACTGAGTCAGACTGAACATCTGCCTAAAGAAGAGCAAGAACGAAGAAGAACTATTGAAAACGAAGGGAGAAACATTGAACCACATGACAATGACAACACGTTATATATTAATAAAAATCTAACAATGGAGGAGCTTCTGTACTCACTTCGCCGTCTAAAATCTGGTAAAATTGCAACAGGATTTGATCCCATTTCTTACAACATGATAAAGCATTTCCACAATGCTTTTTGAAAAAATTATTAGAGTTCTTCCAATTATGCTGGAATTCTGGAAAGCTGCCAATGGCTTGGAAGAAAGCAACAGTTGTACCTATCCATAAACAAGGAAAATCAAAAAGAAAATCTTCTAATTTTCGACCCATTTCTTTGACTCCTCACATTGGAAAACTTTTGAGAGGATAATGAAATTCAGATTAGAACATTTCCTTGAAAAGAATGGGATTTTGCCAATATTTCAAGCTGGTTTCAGAAAAGGGAGGGGTTCACTGATCATGTTAGTCTTTTAGCTTCACACGTCAAAAAAGCCTTGGCTAAGCGACACTCTACTTTAGCCACGTTTTTTGATATTCATAGAGCGTACGATTCTGTTTGGCATTTCAAATTATTGTCCAAGGCTCATGAAATTGGGATTAAAGGTCGTTTCCACATGTTTTTACAATCATTTTTATCTGGAAGAACGCTACAAGTAAAACTAAATGGTGTGCTGTCAAGTACAAGATATGTTAACATGGGTGTCCCTCAAGGAAGTGTCATTTCTCCAATCCTCTTCTCATTGATGCTTTATGATCTTAATCAGATTGACACGAAAGGGGCAACTTTAGCTGCTTATGCAGATGATATTGCAATGTGGAAAAATGTAAATTGTAATTTTACAAAAAACAAAATCAAGCGTAATAAAATTGTTGAACAGTTTCAATTTGCGGTCAGTAAACTTGTTAATTATTTGAATTCAAACGGTTTTAACTTATCAACGGACAAATCA
>CM065737.1:42993248-42998248 GCA_033310375.1 Conus canariensis | reverse complement strand
TTTCACGCATTTCAAGTGTCTCACTGATGCACATTCGCAAGACAACACATTACCACTCTCACACACACACGAAGAGCTTTCTTGGGGATCTTGACCTCAATATCGGCGGAATGAACAGAGTTTAAAACACTACAGCTCAACTATGCAAGTTTGATGTCGAACAACTGATCGAACCCTTTATTGAGGTCTGCTATTGCGGGCTGGTCAGTCCTCGATTTGTTCCCGTTTTAAAGGTGAGTCACTGAGTAATGTAGATTTCAAACAAAACATTAAAATTCAAAACGAAATTCTATGGTCATTCAATAAGACACATAAAAACAAACAGATAAACAAAAATCTGTTCTATTTGTTAATTTAAGTAGCGTTTTAAATAAACTCCAACTAAAACATTCAGATACTGGATGTACAGTTTTGAATGCAGCATTCGAGAATAATCCGCGAAGTTGCGTTTAACAAAATTAATCCTCTACAGCGAACAGGCCGTCCACACAATACCCTGAGCTACAAGCCAAAAGTACGAAAGTTGCCTGACGCCCCAAAAAGTCAAGTCTTGGATTATTTTTACTCTTTCTTTAGTCAAACCTTCATATCAGCCATATTTTAGGGTCCAGTCTTGATCTTGACCGTGACCGTTCAACAATATTCGGAAGGGGCATGAGCCAAAGCACCTGCACACCAAGTTTCAACATCCTATGTTGACTGGTGCTTGAGATATGGCTAAAAATATATTTTCAGTGTTCAAGGTCATACGACCTTTGCCTTGAGATTGATAGGTCAACGATATTCGGAAGGGGCATGAGCCAAAGCACCTGCACACCAAGTTTCAACATCCTATGTTGACTGGTGCTTGAGATATGGCTAAAAGTATTTTTTTCAGTATTTAAGGTCATACGACTTTGACCTTGACCTTGATCGATCAACAGTATTCGGAGGGGCATGAGCCAAAGCACCTTCACATTAAGTTTGAATATCCTACGTTGACTGGCGCTTGATATATGGCTAAAAAAATATATTTTTAGTGTTCAAGATCATACGACCTTTACCTTGAACCTGACCTTGATCGGTCAACAATATTTGGAAGGGGCATTGCCAAAGCATCACTCCAACTTTCAACATCCTATGTTGACTGGTGCTTGAGATATGGCTAAAATATATTTTCAGTGTTCGAGGTCGTACGACCTAGACCTTGGCTTGATCGGTCAACAATGCTCGGAAAGGGCATGAGCCGAAGCACATGCACTCCAAGTTTCAACATCCTATGTTGAATGGTGCCTGAGATATTGCTAAAAATGGATTTTCAGTGTTCAAGGTCATACGACCTTGACCTTGACCTTGATCGGTCAACAATGTACGAAGGGGCTTGAGCCAAAGTACCTGCACACCAAGTTTCAACATCTTATGTTGACTGATGCTTGAGATATGGTAAAAATAGATTTTCAATGTCAAGGTCATAAAGTCAAGGTTGTGACCTTGACCTTTACCTAATCCCCAAAAGGCACATCTACAGTACCTATCCCACATGTGTGTCAAGTTTCACCTTCCTATCTTTATTCCTTCATGATAATATGCTGTTGACACACACACACACACCCCACACACACACACACACACACACACACACACACACATACATAGCCGTTTACACGACAAAAACAATATAACCCACTTCGTAAACTTCGCGGGTTATAAATATGACCAAAATTCCGCCAGGAAAGTAGAAAGCGCAGTGGACAAACGGGCCGACAGGCCGAGAGACAGATGGATGGATGAAAGGACACGTGAAATGGGATCGGTCACCGTCCCACATTGTAGACCCGGAACACAAAAATCAGTCATTCCTCAAACATTCCCTGTGAAAATATGTGCACATGCAGCACGGATTGTCGTTACGACAATCCGTGCCGGTAAACCCATAGCAGGTCCGCACGGATTGTCGCATTCGTGAATTTGCGACAATCCGTGCCGTTGCGACAATCTGTGCCGCCACATAGCTCAAACCATTATTGAAAGCCATACCCGAGAGTACATAATGGAAAAAAAGCATGGTTATTAATCTGGCTTGAGGACTCTGTACACAAGGTTGTGAGAACAGCTCAGCCCAAGCACAAAAAGAAGAAAACTTCAGGAGACAGTGGACGTTGCCCCAACACACACACACACACACACACACACACCATGACCAGAGAAATAATGGGACACAGACGAACCAACAGATAGAGGTTTGGATCACAGAATTGACGTTGTGGTCAAAGGCCACAGGAACAGCAAATATACATCTGGTAATACATATGTTGAAAAAGACGAGGATGCCAAGAGAATCCAGACTCTGACTGAAGTCACTGTGCCATAAGAAAGCAGAATGGAGGAAGCTTACATCGTAAGACTGAAAAGGGTGCAGTCCAGCCCACCAGCTTCGGGGAATCTGGTCCTAAGCTAAAGTCCTCGACAGCGAAGTTGAAGTGAAGGTGTTTGTCTTTTCATCATGAAACGCCTCGATTTCTAGTGAGAAGGGGGCCAGAACCTTTCAGAGGTACTTCAAAGATTCCTGGCTAGATCTGGTCAAAGCCGAACAAAAGTGAACTTCGGTAAGACTTCAAAAGGCGCGCCTTGAGATGCTCAACCATCCAGGAAGTGCAGATATTGGTTTCGCCACGCCAACACTATTTCTTACTGGAGAAAGGTGTGTAGGATCGTGACCTGAACCCGGCCCGGCCCCCTGAAAGCGTGTGACATCCAGAACGTAACTCTTGTCAGACGTGAGGGCCGGAGGAAGGGGGGGAGGGGTTTCTTCTCTGAAGACCTTCTGCTGTCAAGTTCCCCCAAGAGCTACGATGCATGTGGATTTAAAGGAAAAATCAGCATCACAGAATTCGATGAAACGAACATTGAAAGTTACGATTAAATAAGTAGCTACGAAGTAATACATTTCATGATATATTAAAAACTCCGCCTGCAGAGCTGACGGTCGTGATCCATTCATAAATCAGATTTTTTTGTGTGTGTGCTTAAAAACCCCTCCCTGCCCACACAACAATAATAGGTACCTTATTCAGTTCAGGGAAGACTAGGCGGCGGAAGGAGGAAGATGGACTCTGCTTTCAATCAAGCTGAGCCCTCCACATTGTGAACCTTTAACAGTTCACTGCCCCTTTGGTCAACAGGCTGTAGAAATTCAATCAAGCTGAGCCCTCCACATTGTGAACCTTTAACAGTTCACTGCCCCTTTGGTCAACAGGCTGTAGAAATTCAATCAAGCTGAGCCCTCCACATTGTGAACCTTTAACAGTTCACTGCCCCTTTGGTCAACAGGCTGTAGAAATTCAATCAAGCTGAGCCCTCCACATTGTGAACCTTTAACAGTTCACTGCCCCTTTGGTCAACAGGCTGTAGAAATTCAATCAAGCTGAGCCCTCCACATTGTGAACCTTTAACAGTTCACTGCCCCTTTGGTCAACAGGCTGTAGAAATTCAATCAAGCTAAGCCCTCCACATTGTGAACCTTTAACAGTTCACTGCCCCTTTGGTCAACAGGCTGTAGAAATTCAATCAAGCTGAGCCCTCCACATTGTGAACCTTTAACAGTTCACTGCCCCTTTGGTCAACAGGCTGTAGAAATTCAATCAAGCTGAGCCCTCCACATTGTGAACCTTTAACAGTTCACTGCCCCTTTGGTCAACAGGCTGTAGAAATTCAATCAAGCTGAGCCCTCCACACTGTGAACCTTTAACAGTTCACTGCCCCTTTGGTCAACAGGCTGTAGAAATTCAATCAAGCTGAGCCCTCCACATTGTGAACCTTTAACAGTTCACTGCCCCTTTGGTCAACAGGCTGTAGAAATTCAATCAAGCTGAGCCCTCCACATTGTGAACCTTTAACAGTTCACTGCCCCTTTGGTCAACAGGCTGTAGAAATTCAATCAAGCTGAGCCCTCCACATTGTGAACCTTTAACAGTTCACTGCCCCTTTGGTCAACAGGCTGTAGAAATTCAATCAAGCTGAGCCCTCCACATTGTGAACCTTTAACAGTTCACTGCCCCTTTGGTCAACAGGCTGTAGAAATTCAATCAAGCTGAGCCCTCCACATTGTGAACCTTTAACAGTTCACTGCCCCTTTGGTCAACAGGCTGTAGAAATTCAATCAAGCTGAGCCCTCCACATTGTGAACCTTTAACAGTTCACTGCCCCTTTGGTCAACAGGCTGTAGAAATTCAATCAAGCTGAGCCCTCCACATTGTGAACCTTTAACAGTTCACTGCCCCTTTGGTCAACAGGCTGTAGAAATTCAATCAAGCTGAGCCCTCCACATTGTGAACCTTTAACAGTTCACTGCCCCTTTGGTCAACAGGCTGTAGAAATTCAATCAAGCTGAGCCCTCCACATTGTGAACCTTTAACAGTTCACTGCCCCTTTGGTCAACAGGCTGTAGAAATTCAATCAAGCTGAGCCCTCCACATTGTGAACCTTTAACAGTTCACTGCCCCTTTGGTCAACAGGCTGTAGAAATTCAATCAAGCTGAGCCCTCCACATTGTGAACCTTTAACAGTTCACTGCCCCTTTGGTCAACAGGCTGTAGAAATTCAATCAAGCTGAGCCCTCCACATTGTGAACCTTTAACAGTTCACTGCCCCTTTGGTCAACAGGCTGTAGAAATTCAATCAAGCTGAGCCCTCCACATTGTGAACCTTTAACAGTTCACTGCCCCTTTGGTCAACAGGCTGTAGAAATTCAATCAAGCTGAGCCCTCCACATTGTGAACCTTTAACAGTTCACTGCCCCTTTGGTCAACAGGCTGTAGAAATTCAATCAAGCTGAGCCCTCCACATTGTGAACCTTTAACAGTTCACTGCCCCTTTGGTCAACAGGCTGTAGAAATTCAATCAAGCTGAGCCCTCCACATTGTGAACCTTTAACAGTTCACTGCCCCTTTGGTCAACAGGCTGTAGAAATTCAATCAAGCTGAGCCCTCCACATTGTGAACCTTTAACAGTTCACTGCCCCT
>CM065737.1:42976095-42978595 GCA_033310375.1 Conus canariensis | reverse complement strand
TTGTATGTTTGAGATTCTGAGTAAATGCTCTACCTTTTCAACGCGCGTATGCGCGTGCGTACACACACACACACACACACACACACACACACACACACACACACACACACACACACACACACAACACACACACACACACACACACACACACACACACACACACACACACCACACACACACGCACACACACACACACACACACACACACACGCACGCACGCACGCACCACCATACACACACACACACCACACACACACACACACACACACACACACACACACACACACACACGCACACACCACACACACAGCACACACACACACACACACACACAACACACACACACACACGCACGCACGCACGCACACACATACACACACACACACACACACACACACACACACACACACACACACACACACACACACAAGGCAAAAAGGAGTAAGGCTTTGACTCATTAATAACAAACGTGGTCTTGAGAGAGGAATTCATTCAAAATAGAAAACTAGAATGGCGGAGAGAGAAAGGAAATTTGTTCTCTGCAGAAGGCGTTTGAAAAGCGAAAGAACGCTCTCCAAAGGTCTCGGCGTGGAAACGAGGGATCTGAAGGAGATGACTGACAGCAAAGACATGCAGAAGCCGGGCAGCAGAGTACAGCTAGAGAAGATCAGGAAGATGGAGGGGGCTCGACAAGCCAGAGACGTGAAATGAGTGAAGACAGTTTATAATCAGGTTTTTGTTGTTGTTGTTGTTGTTGTTGTTGCTGTTCATGTTGTTTTTAAACAGAGAGCCAATTAGGAGAGTGAAGGAGAGAGCGGCTTGAGTGGATTTAGAACATCTGAAATGAAGTCTCGCAGCATTATTCTGCACCTTTTGTCACCGAGGAAGAGGACACTTGAGACAGCCAACAAGAGAGAAACTACAGTAAACCAGCAGGTGATAGAACGAGAGGCGCATTATTATCAGAGAGTTGATCGCATTTCTCTTAAAAAAAAAGTATTCACAGACATGAAAAAGGGAGAAGATGTGCTTTTGAAAGGATCGTCTCATTCAGTGTAACACCAAGTTTACACACTTACGATGGACAGACGTGTCGAGTGTATCACCAAGTTTACACACGTATGATGGACGAACGACAAGTGTACCACCAAATTAACCTACTTATGATGAACATATACAAGTAGGGTAACTCTTGCTCCCACAAGAAAACGTAAGTTGTGGAAGCAAGAGTTACCCTACTTGTTTATTGTTTATTATTTACTGTTCCCTGCCTCATTTCATATTTAACTTCATACTTATAATGGATGAATGTGTCAAGTGTATCACCAAGTCTACACACTTATGATGGACGAACGTGTCAAGAGTATCAACCAAGTCTACTACACATTTATGATGGACGAACGTGTCAAGTGTATCACCAAGTCTACACACTTATGATCGACCAACGTGTCAAGTGTAACACCAATTTTACACACTTATGATGGACGAACGTGTCAAGTGTATCACCAAGTTTACACACTTATGATGGACGAACGTGTCAAATGTATCACCAAGTTTACACACTTATGATGGACGAACGTGTCAAATGTATCACCAAGTTTACACACTTATGATGGACGAACGTGTCAAATGTATCACCAAGTTTACACACTTACGATGGACGAACGTGTCAAATGTATCACCAAGTTTACACACTTATGATGGACGAACGTGTCAAATGTATCACCAAGTTTACACACTTACGATAGACGAACGTGTCAAATGTAACACCAAGTGTACACACTTATGATGGACCGACGTGTCAAGTGTAACACCAAGTGTACACACTTACGATGGACCAACGTGTCAAGTGTAACACCAAGTGTACACACTTAGATGGACCAACGTGTCAAGTGTAACACCAAGTGTACACACTTATGATGGACCGACGTGTCAAGTGTAACACCAAGTGTACACACGATGGACACGTGTCAAGTGTAACACCAAGTGTACCACTTGATGGACCAACGTGTCAAGTGTAACACCAAGTGTACACACTTATGATGGACCAACGTGTCAAGTGTAACACCAAGTGTACACACTTATGATGGACCAACGTGTCAAGTGTAACACCAAGTGTACACACTTATGATGGACCGACGTGTCAAGTGTAACACCAAGTGTACACACTTATGATGGACCGACGTGTCAAGTGTAACACCAAGTGTACACACTTATGATGGACCGAACGTGTCAAGTGTAACACCAAGTGTACACACTCTATGATGGACCGACGTGTCAAGTGTAACACCAAGTGTACACACTTATGATGGACCGACGTGTCAAGTGTAACACCAAGTGTACACACTTATGATGGACCGACGTGTCAAGTGTAACACCAAGTGTACACACTTATGATGGACCGACGTGTCAAGTGTAACACCAAGTGTACACACTTATGATGGACCGACGTGTCAAGTGTAACACCAAGTGTACACACTTATGATGGACCGACGTGTCA
>CM065737.1:42953595-42971095 GCA_033310375.1 Conus canariensis | reverse complement strand
TCCTTTCTCATGATGTCCACACTCATTATTCCTTTCTCATGATGTCCACACCCATCATTCCTTTCTCATGATGTCCACACTCATTATTCCTTTCTCATGATGTCCACACCCATCATTCCTTTCTCATGATGTCCACACTCATTATTCCTTTCTCATGATGTCCACACCCATCATTCCTTTCTCATGATGTCCACACTCATTATTCCTTTCTCATGATGTCACACCCATCATTCCTTTCTCATGATGTCCACACCCATCATTCCTTTCTCATGATGTCCACACTCATTATTCCTTTCTCATGATGTCCACACTCATTATTCCTTTCTCATGATGTCACACCCATCATTCCTTTCTCATGATGTCCACACCCATCATTCCTTTCTCATGATGTCCACACTCATCATTCATTTCTCATGATGTCCACACTCATTATTCCTTTCTCATGATGTCCACACTCATTATTCCTTTCTCATGATGTCACACCCATCATTCCTTTCTCATGATGTCCACACCCATCATTCCTTTCTCATGATGTCCACACTCATTATTTTTTTCTCATGGTGTACACACTCATCATTCCTTTCATATGATTCCCATACTCATCTGTCCTACCTCACGACGTATGTATCCACCTTTCCTTTCTCACGATGTCCACATCCATCTTTTCTTTTTCACGATGTCCAGACTCATCTTTCTTTTCTCATGATGTTCACCGTTCATCATTCCTATCTTATGATGTCCCCATCCATCTTTCCTATCTCACGATGTCTCAGCCCACCTTTTCTTTCTCACGATGTTCACATCCATCTTGTCTTTCTCACGATGTCAACATGCATCTTTTCTTTTTCACGATGTTACCACCCATCTTTCCTTTCTCCTGATGTCCTGAGCTCCCTTTCCTTTCTCACAATGTCCAACCATTCCTCTTTGTCCTTGTGTCTTCGCCAGTCTTTCCTTACTGATGTCCACAACCATGTTTCATTCCTCAGTGTGTCTTCATCCTCCTGTACACTTCATGATGTCCTCGCCCATCTTTCCTTTCTCATGATGTCTGCTTTTATCTGTCCTTTCTCATGATGTCCACATCCATTTTTTGCTTGTTATAATATCCAAGCCGATCCTGTGTGTGTTACCGTCTCTGTAAGATGCACACTTGGGGTGTATCTTCGTCTTTTCTTCCCTTTTTCATCATGTCATCATAATGATATCTTTCCATACTTTCCATACTCATGAAGAACACACCCATCTTTCCTTTTGTCGTGGTCTGATAATCCATTTTGTTGTTGTTGTTGTTGTTGTTGTTTGTTGTTTGTTTCCTTATAGGTCTTTTGTTTCTCCCCATGGCCTCATCTATCTTTCCTTTTTCATGATGTCTTTATCCATCTTATCATTTTTTTTTTTTGTAATTTATTTATCATTGCCTTCCTTCTGACGTTGTCACTTTATCCTCCTTGCAGTTGGTGATGTCAGGGCTGTCCACTGTGTATACTTGTTTAGATAGTTTAGCACTGGCCAGTTCCGGCTTGCCTACATTCTATGTTGTTGAGACAGGCGCTTTGGCCATATTAGGGCTTTCTACTTATTATAGTTGTTTATATAGGTACATTCAGGCGTAATGTCCACATGCATCATAATGTAAGTGGTAAATAAGATTAACCATTTCAGACTGTGCGTGGGCGGGGAAGGCGGGACACGGGAAAGGTGGAGAACACTACGTTAAAATGGGCAGTGGAAATGACTTCTTTTTTTTTTTTTTATGTCGGTCGGAACTTCAAACACTGAACGCGGTGCGTCACTCCTGGGTCAATCAGGCGCCATGTTATTTTGGGTTTGGGGGTATAGGATATCCGTTCATATCTGGCACCATGTTATTTTGAGTATAGGGCATCCTCATATCTGCACCATGTTATTTGGGTACTGGATATCCGTTCATATCTGGCACGATGTCATTTTCGGTGTATTATAGCGTTCATATCTGGCACCATGTAGTTTTCGGTGTAAGATTCCGTTCACATTTGGCACTGTTGTATTTTGGTGTATGATATTCGTTCATTTTCTGCACCATTTTATTTTTGGTGATATTCGTTCATTTCTGGCACCATTTTATTTTTGGTCTGAGATATCCTTTCAGATCTGGCACCATGTTATTTTCAGTATATGTATCCGTTCAAAACTGGCACCATGTTATTTCCGGTGTAAGATATCTGTTCACACCTGGCACCATGCAATCTCAGTGTAGGATATCCGTTCACCTTTGGCACCATGTTACTTTCTCCATAAGGTGTAGCCTATCCGTGCACACCTGGCATCATGCTCTTTCTCCATAAAGTGTAAGCTAGCTTCCGTTGTACTTTCGCCTTAAGATGTAGGATATCCGTGCATTCCTTGCAACATGTTACATAATCCGTGATGTGTAGGATATCCATGCGTTCCATGTTACTTTCTTTGTCAGGCGTAGGATACCCGGTGCACTCTTGGCATTGATACTTTCTCTGTGAGGTGTTGAATATCCGATGCACGCCTGACACTTGTACTTTCGTCGTAAAGTGTTGGATACTCAATGCATGCCAGACACTATGTTACTTTCGCCATAGAGTGCTGGATTCCTGGCGCACGCTAACACTATGTTTCTTTCGCCGTAAAGTGTAGGATACTCGGTGCACGCCTGACACTGTGTTATTTTTGCCGTAGAGTGCAGGATACCTGGCGCAGCTAACACTATGTTTCTTTTGCCGTAAAGTGTAGGATACTCGGTGCACGCCTGACACGTGTGTTAATTTGCGCCGTAAAGTGTTGGATACTCTGCACGCTGACCTATTACTTTCGCCGTAGAGTGCAGGATCCTGGCGCACGCCTAACAGTGTTACTTTCGCCGTAAAGTGTAGATACGTGCAGAGACTTTCCTGGCGCACGCCTAACACATGTTAATTTCGCCGTAAAGTGTAGGATACTCAATGCACGCCTGACACTATGTTACTTTCGCCGTAAAGTGTAGGAAACCCGGTGCACACCTGGCATGATGTTACCTACACTGTAATGTGTAAATGCCTTTGCACACCTGGCACCAGCAACATGCCCTCTCTGATGTTGTACGCCACCAAAATGTGACAGCATCTGTTTTCCCCTTCGGCTTAGACCCTTGGAATATCATGAGAAATAAAGCCCACAACAGCTGCATGGAATGTGGATTCTGTCACTGTCGTTTTGTTGAAGTTCAGCCGACCACCTGGGGCCATTTCAGGGCTGTCACCACACAGAGGACAGAAAGTTCTGTCAGCCACACACACACACACACACACACACACACACACACACACACACACACACACACACACACACACACACATACCCACACACACACACACACACACGCACACGCCGCGCCACGCACACACACACACACACACACACACACCACACAACACACTACACATATACACACCGCGCACGTGCGTGCGAGCGCACACACACATACACACACACACGCGCGCGTGCACACGCACGCGCGCACTCGCGCAGGCACGCATGCACCACACACACATGCGCACACACACATGCAGGCGCACAGAGAGAGGAGAGGAGGGGGGGGGGGGATGGGAGAGGAGGGAGGGAGGGAGAGAGAAGAGATAGAGAGAGACAGACAGACAGACAGACAGACAGAGAGACAGACAGACAGACAGAGAGAAAAAACAACAACAACAACAAAAACACTCACGTACATACAATGGAAACCAATGCATGTCATGTAAGCTGGATGATTGGTGTCTTAGGACATGTAAAACTAATCCATGCTGAGTGCATCGATTATTGGATCTTGCCATTTAATTAAGTAAAAATGAATTTCAACTTTGGCTTGATGATTGCTCTCTCTCTCTCTCTCTCTCTCCATTGTTTTTTGACTGGGGTCGTTTGGACAGCGGCTTCGGTCTGTTCTCAATATTCTTTGCCTTTGTTTTTTTCTTAATCCATTTATGCAATTGACTGAATTATTGCTCATCGAGGTAATCAGGATCATAAGTCTGACAGTCACTGTGTACGGAAGTAAAGCGATACTTAAATGTGACAATTCTTTCATGGTAAAACGTGGCAGTCAACTGGGGGCACTAGGGGATGGAAAGCGGGGCTGCTTCTCGGGTTTTCATTTCATTTGCTGCCGATCTGCGATCATCTCGTGCAGAGTTCAATCAAGTTTGTATTTTATTTGTTTTCCCTCCTCTCTCTTTGTTGTCTACCCTTCCCATGCCACCCCCGTCTTGCAGTAGAATATGTAACTGTTTAACCGTGTAATTGTTCCTCTCTTCTTATTTGACCATAGTGGATTTGCGATATAGGACGTGACGTTGAAGGATGTACAAAATGTACATATTCATCACATTTAGCAATGACTTAAAAGCTCGTGTGAAACGATAGTCTTTTTAATTCCTTGTTGCATGACATATCAGTGCCTCGGGGAGAGTTATGACGGCCGTAACCCTTTTTCTTTCTGTCTCCAGGATCAGTTTTAGAATCTCCGCCGGGGCGTTTCGGTACAGGGGGATTTTTCCCTCGGAGTTAACATTAGTTCTGACTCCATTTCCCATACAGTCCTTCGAATGAGACTATAAACCGAGGTTCCGTGTGTGAATGCACGCATAATATCTTGCACACACGTAAAATCCCATCACCAACTTTCGGAAGAGTAGGCCAGTTTGGCCGTTGGTATGGATGACACGTTACACACAGCATGCACCCTGCGTAAGAAATGGAAAGAATGAAGGAAGTAAAGAAACTGAGTGAACGATATTGAACGATATTGACTGGATGACACGGGAAACGACTGAATGAAGCGCCAGCTGGCAGCTCTTGAGTCGGCACTACCCAGGTAGGCAGCCCGTTGTGTAAACGAGTGTTGATTGTAAAGCGCTTAGAGCTTGGTCTCTAGCCGAGAATAGGCGCTATATAAGTATTCATTATTATTATTTATTATTAACAGTGCTGCACGACGTGTTGTCGGATCCTCTTACCATGCTTGTGTTGCACCTGTCTCTTTCGTTCCCCTTCGCCGGTTGCACGGTGAACAAATGATATAATCCAGTCCGTCTCTTCTGCATTTTCAAGTCGCTTGAAGACCAGGCTCCAGCGTGTCATCCTGGGCCCCTCAATTTGTCCACACCTCTTCATCTTCGTTCTGCCGCTGACATCCGCTCCTTTCTTTTAGGCCAAAACAGTTTGACCAACGTTCTTCTTTCTGACATCCACACGTACAGACTCCCTTCTTTTAGGCCAAAACAGTTTGACCAACGTTCTTCTTTCTGACATCCACATGTACACACTCCCTTCTTTTAGGCCAAAACAGTTTGTCCAACGTTCTTCTTTCTGACATCCACATGTACACACTCCCTTCTTTTAGGCCAAAACAGTTTGACCAACGTTCTTCTTTCTGACATCCACATGTACAGACTCCCTTCTTTTAGGCCAAAACAGTTTGACCAACGTTCTTCTTTCTGACATCCACATGTACACACTCCCTTCTTTTAGGCCAAAACAATTCGGCCAACGTTCTTCTTTCTGACATCCACATGTACACACTCCCTCCTTTTAGACCAAAACAATTCGGCCAACGTTCTTCTTTCTGACATCCACATGTACACACTCCCTTCTTTTAGGCCGAAACAATTCGGCCAACGTTCTTCTTTCTGACATCCACATGTACAGCTCCCTTCTTTCAGGCCTAACTACGGCCAACGTTTTCCCTTCATAGCAGGGTCCTTCCGTCTGTAAACCCCGTGACAGCCCATCCTTTCTCGCAGCAACACACAGACTGACTACAAGTTTTACACTTTTCGAAAACGCGTGCATCACCGTTTATTCAGTTTTACGTGTTTATCGACCGCGCGCGTGCGCGCGTGCTGTGGTGTGTGTGTGTGTGTGTGTACGAGCTCGTGCGTGCGTGCTGCGTGTGTGTGTGTGTGTGTGTGTGGTGTGTGTGTGTGTGTGTGTGTGTGTGTGTGTGTGTGTGTGCCCGCGCGCGCGCGCATTCGAAATGTATGTGCCCAGCGCCATTGTTGACCAAATTTTGCTAAAGTCGTTTTGTCATGACTGTCGTGATGTACCGGGCATATAGCAGCAGCAGCAGCAGCAGCAGTAGTAGTAGTAGTAGCAGTAGAAGCAAGAGTAGTGGAGGTAGCACCACCAGCAATAGCAGTGCTAGAAATAGCAGTATCTCGAAACATGATACTGATAATTGCGATAGGTATAATTTTGCTGCTAATTACTGCCACTGTTGTCATTTTCAATTTCTTTTTCATGTCACTCAGTACTGTGACTCACATTTTCTTTTTCTTTTTCAACTGATAGGCCCCCTTCCTGCCCCCTCCCCCCCCCCCCCCTCCCCCCCAGGTATGCAGTATGGCAGTGTAAACAAACATATGCGAACTCTTCGCATTCAACGATGTATGATTAAGGTCGATTTCACAATTACTTTAAAACCACTTCTGTTCGTTTGGTTTGAATAGTTTCAAATTCGAATCTGACACGGTTTAATATGGTTTGCATGAAATGAGGTTTGAAGGGAGGTCAGCAAAACTAGATTGTGACTATAGTCTGACAGGTTTGTACTGCCTTGACACTGGCTGTTCCGTGCGATCCTAAGGCAACGTTTTCTTCATTGTCGTCGCTTTTAAAGTTTCAGAACTGTTGATAGAAAAGGTCATTTCAAATGGGGTCAAGCTTATTAAATAGTGACTACAGAATTGACAAGTTTCCGTATGATTAGTAAGAAACAAAATTCAAAACGAAGTCATGGAGTTGAACTATATTGTTACAAGAATCAAGGTAACTCGTGTTAAATGAAATTTCAAATGTGTGTGTGTGTGTGTATGCATTGTATGCGTGTGTTGTGTGTGTGTGTGTGTGTGTGTGTGTGTGTGTGTGTGTGTGTGTGTGTGTGTGTGTGTGTGTGTGTGTGTGTGTGTGTGTGTTAATGCGAGTGTGCATGCGTGTGTGTGTGTGAATGTGCGCATGTGTGCGTGTGTGTGCGCGCATGCACGTACGCGCGCGTGTACATAGGTGTGTGTGTGTGTGTGTGTGTGTGTGTGTGTGTGTGTGTGTGTGTGTGTGTGTGAGAGAGAGAGAGAGAGAGAGAGAGAGAGAGAGTGCGTGCGCGCGCCTTTGATCATTTGTGGGAAACGAATATGAGGAAGATGACAGAATTATAATGTATCAGTAACAGCAGCAGCAGCAGCAGCAACAGCAACAACAACACACACACACACACACACACACACACACACACACACACACACACACACACACACACACACACACACACAGGTGCGCACGCACGCACGCACGCACGCATACACTCCAACGCATACACACCCATGTCTATGGACTCTCCACTTCACACAATTTCGTCAATCTATCGATGCACACTTGCCAGTGCCTCGTAGGAGAACTGGACAGTAGAATCCAAGTCATGGACATGAGATTTGACCACAAAATACTGAGCAGGAGATATACTGATCATATCATCAGCAAAAAAAAAAAAACTGCACTTATGTCAGTTAAGAAAACAAGACATCGTTGGTCTAGCCAAAGGGTCAGATCCGATAGCCTTGTTTAAACGATGCTCCAGGTAACTGTGGCATGGAGAAGGGATGACAGAAAACAATGATGGACTGACAACATTGCTGAATGGACACAGAAAACACCCGAAGAGGTCCCAACCGTGGCACAACCGATAGAACTAAAGGTATCTAGTGAACTCTACATCTGTGTGGTGCCCCTGTGATAGAACTAAAGGTATCTAGTGAACTCTACATCTGTGTGGTGCCTCTGTGATTACCCAGCCAGAAAAGCTCATTGAAACGTGCACCTTTTTCTTAGTAAGGAAGGAAGTGCTTCAACTTCTCCAAATTATCCCAGGTTACATACAGCATGACCCGATCAAGCTGCCAGTCACCTTTGGAGACTAGATTACCTGTTGAAGTTTTGAGCCTCAAGCATCGCTGTCACCATGGTGGTGGGATCTGATGACTCTATGTCAGTTTGAAGCCTGCATACCGTCCTGTCAGCAAACGAACTAGGCTGGCCTTCCTTACATACCGTCTGAAAACTTTTCGTGCTAAAGGGTTTTCTGTGACCCATCAAGCGCATTTACTTTGCTTAGAGAAAAGAGCTGACCTGCCAAAATCTGGAGAGGCAAAACACGGTGCCTGAACTCTTCACCTGGCACAGCTGGTGTCTTTAGCCTCTCATAACTTAATCCCTGACGCCAGCCAGCCTAGTTCGTTTGCTGAAGAGCACTGTAGCTGCCTAGATGGCATGCAGGATTTTCTGGGAGTATTTCAGCGGCTTTAAACGAGAACGTCTGAAGAGCACATCTGTAACAAGCAATTTGAAAATCTGCTTCGGATCTTAACCTTCCAAACATGAAACCAAGAAGAAAAAGAAACACCCGAAGGTGCTGGGGAAGACCCAGAGAAGCACTGTCCCCATCTGCCTTTAGAGCAGTCCTGTACCACCCTTGGAGGCCTGCGCTGTGTTGACGATGAAACCAAGAGACTTTGGCTGATCGAAACAAGTAGGTTCACAGACACTGAGGTACATTCGATTTCCACCTGGGGTTGGAAAAGCGCTTGGTGAGGTCTTTGTCATGCAGAAACGTGGCTTTTTGACTGGCGAGCCTTGTGGTACAGCAAGATGCGGGCGTGTAGCTGCCTAGATGGCATGCAGGATTTTCTGGGAGTATTTCTTGTCCAAAGCATGTCAAAATGTCTGGACCAGGCGTGCAACAGAAACAAAACGTTGACGGAGAAGAAGAGACTGACACAGCTGAAGTTGAATTCTTTTCTATCAAGTTGTACGCAATCGTGATACTTCATTCTGCTGTAGACATGGGCTGATATAGCCGATCGTCAAGCTATGATTGGAGTGGTTTTCAGTTTATGCTGAGAGACGTTGTTTCTGCCCCCCCCCCCCCCCCCCCCCCCACCCCCCACCCCAGACTCCGGCTTCATACTAAACAAAGAAAGTGTGCACTTTAACAATATTGCTGATTTCACTGGGTTCATTACAAACTGGAGCCAAAAAGACAGACACGAACATGAACTGCGTGTGAAAAATAGGTTGTTGTTCAAAGAAGTAAAAGATGACGCTTCTTGTAGAATAAGTATTCATATCACTTTTGTTTTAGAATAGTTTATGCATTAGCAACTGAAGTGTGTCATTTGTTTTCTTGGTATTGCGTTGCGTGTGGTACAATTATTAACTATGAAATGTGGCAGCTATCTTAGATGCCATGGTGGCTGTTCTGGAATGCTTCATTATTTTGTAAGACTTCTTTTCTATCCAGTATAATTTTATTTCAGTCAGTACAAAAACCATTGAATTTGGCTGGAACATGCCATCTTCCACGCCATCTTGAATATATCGAAATGACCAAGAGTACCAGTGGGCATCAGTCGGAAATTCAAATCAGTAGTTATTTTACCCATCGTATTTTGGGGTTCCTCCCAAATCTTTCTTTACTGGTCAGATAATTCTGAATATTCCCTAAACAAGATGAGAACAAGTTTCAATTTTCTAAAAGCCATAAATAAAGAGCTCCGAAGCCAAGGCGTCAATGTACTAAAACATCTGGCATCGTGTTTTGGGCGTTCCAGACTGACTTTTGGCCACAAGGTTTCTTCGGTGCTCCAACATATTTCTTGAAGAAAATGCAAAGTTCAGATTACACGGCATTTAAACTTGCCTTAGGTATAGCTTTTCATTCTCAGCTGTAGCATCGTATAGATGGTTATTGTCCGCTTGCTCTTGCAAATAATTATGTTTTACGACGTTCATTAAATGGAATCAGGTTAAAAGTGAAGTCAGCTTAAGTTCTCAAACAGATTTCCCCAAAGAAGCACACACTGTGGCATCTCTTATAGCAGTTAGAATTCCTGCGTCGGATCTTCTGCAGTGATCACAACTGGTCTGGAACAAATGATGAAATCCAATCGCCCACCTATCCCCCGTCCACCATGGGAACTCCAGAAAGCTCATTTGACACCACGTATTCATTCATCAGTAAGAAAATATGGCAATGTTATTATTCTCAATATGTCGGCGAACTAACATTAATTAAATACTTATCCTGATCATTTTAAAGTTTAAACTGATGAGTTTCAGGAAGCTAGTCAATGTGTATTATTCCTTTGCTTAATTAAGAAAGGAAAAGAAATATAAATGGGAGAAAACGTGAAAACATTTTCATAGCCGAGTTAACTGCGATTCTGATGGCCCTGTATTATGTTCTTGATTTTCATCATTATTTGTATCAGGTACTGTTCTGTATCGATTCAAGATTAGTTTTATATGCTTTAAGTAGATCAAATCCTAAGACGAATCAAGATATTATAAACCTCCGGTGCAGTTTTCACCCTAAAACTGCATTGCTTCTGGCTTCAGGTTTATTGCAGTCAATTTTCATATCTTTCAACGCATAATAAATACTCACACGTCATGCCATTTGCGTGGAGAAAACCTCGAATCGTGATTCCGAAACCACTCTTGAAATCGCCGTTGTTTCTGTATGTGGTTTTGTGTAGTAAGTTGTCGCCCGTGATCGTGTCCACGCTTACCGGCGCTGTCTAATTGTTGACCCCTATAATGCGAGTCGCAAAAAGGTGCAAGCGACTGTGTGCGCGCGCGCGTGCGCGTCACCTTTTATTACGCGCATTATTACGGCGGATATTCTGATGGGGATCCAAACAGTAGATACACCCCAGGGAGCTCTCCAAAGAGGAAACGGCGACTTCGTGCGGCGCTTCAGGCTATCGTGATTCCAACCGGTTTTCCCCATGAAATTCATATGAAATGTGAGTTTTCATGTCAAAGAGTTGATGGAAATGCAAAAGGTAAAGGTAAAAACAATAAATAATTTTGGACAAAAAAAAAAAAAAACCCACACCGAGGGTTTCCGCCACTGATTTAGGATTTAACCCAACCATCTAACAGATTTCCTCATTTTGAGAGGTAGAGTTATCACATTCTGTTTGGTGCTTTCACATACAGCTCACTACAGAATGCTTGCTGAATGAAAACAGTCCAGAAAAAATCGAAAATATTCTGGTTAAGTTGTAACTATAACTCTTATTGTAAAGCAACACCTGCTGCTTGACACAATGTTTTAAGACCTCATTATGGTCGCAATCTACCAAATATCACTTTAACAGCCTTTTTTTTTTTTTTTTTTTTTGGGGGGGGGGGGGGGGGTAATAGATATTAACTTAATGCTTAAAAAAAAAACTGCATTTGTGAAATTCGACACTGTCCTTGTGGCGACAAAAAAAAAAAAAAAATCAACACCCTATCTGTGGCGAAAAAAATCAAACGATTACACGCTTTTTTCATTGGTTGCACTGAGGGTTTTGTTAGATGAGAATTTAGATGTCCCCACTTAACTGTTACATTGCTTTGGCATATATTCAAAGGCCCATACGTTGTTATCTGTAATGAGCTGCAGTTGTTCACCATGTGTTGCAACGTTACGTTTAGTTGATATTTTCATCTGCACGTTTTGGTTTTTTTTGTTTTTTTTTTCCTTTTTTTTACGGTTGCTTAGGCAGACCTTTAGTGTCTAATATAAGATAAAGTGGATAGACGTTACATTGGATTCCACATCCATTTTGCGCCGAATTTGAGAAGATAAGTGATCGTTCGTTCTTCGTTTTCATTGTCGTAATGCTGTTTGTCTTCCTTGGAGAAGACCTAAGAGGTGGAAAGCATCGTGTTTTGTCTTGTGATTCGTTTGTCTCTTTCGTTCAACCAAACAGTCATTTGTCTTTCGTTCAACCAAACAGTCATTTGTCTTTCGTTCAACCAAACAGTCATTTGTCTTTCGTTCAACCAAACAGTCATTTGTCTTTCGTTCAACCAGTCATTTGTCTTTCGTTCAACCAGACAGTCATTTGTCTTCTTAGTTTGTCCCAGTTTCCATCTGCAGTCATTCCACTTTCAAACTAAGTTAAATTGAAGGACATCTTGAAAAACGCACACGCGCATACAAAACACACACGCGCATACATAACACACACGCACAGACACACAATCGACCTCACCTATATTTCCTGTACGCAAACCACACACACACACACACACACACACACACACACACACACACACACACACACCACACACACACACACACACACACACACACACACACGCACGCACGCACGCACGCACGCACGCACGCGCGCACACACACACAACACACACACACACACACACACGCACGCACGCACGCACGCAGGCACGCGCGCACACACACACACACACACACACACGCACACACACACGCACCCATGCACGCATACACACACACACACACACACAACACACACACACACACACACACACACACACACACACACACACACACATTGTAGAAAGTGCGTTAAGAAGCATCAGTCATCATAGTAGCGCGGCCTGTGATTGAATGAACAGGGATTCGTGAGGCAATCACATTCACGTACACAAGCAGGTGACGAAGAGAAGATAATGTTGTTGTCGAGTTCAGAGAGAGAGAGAGAGAGAGAGAGAGAGAGAGGAGAGAGAGAGAGAGAGAGAGAGAGAGAGAGAGAGGAGAGCACTCTAATTATACACCACAGAACAGAACACATATTCAATTTAAAAACAAAGAGAAAGAGAGAGAGAGAACACTGAACATGTTTAATGTCATTAACTAGAGAGAGAGAGAGAGAGAGAGAGAGAGAGAGAGAGAGAGAGAGAGAGAGAGAGAGAGAGGTCCCAAACCTCTCGTATCCCAATAATTAATTTTTCTAATTGTTTTTCTCGTCTCCCAGCACGAGGAGTCTGTGCCGCCAGCTCAGTCATCGGTTTCGGGTGCTGGAGTTTGTCGATTATTGTCGGAGCGCGCGTGTTGTTTAGATTTCATGGCGCTTTAATGAGAGGTAACATCTGGGTGACCAGTGACACGGCGCCAGTCACGGCTTGAGGAGCCGGCCCGGGAAGAAATTACCCCCTCCCCCCCCCCCCCCCCCCCCCCAACTTGTCTATCATTCAGCACACACACACACACACACACACACACACACACACACACACACACGCACGCACCACACACACACACACACCACACACACACACACACACACACACACACACACACACACACAGAGACACACACACACACACACACACACACACACACACACACACACACACACACATAGCAGGCGCGCGCAGACATATACACACGCATGTTTGTTTATTCAGTATATCGTTATTTCAGTGGGGGGTATTACAACTCTTAGGGGACTCAAATATAAGCTGTTCTGCACAGCTTTGTCAACGCGGAATTAGCATTATTATTATCATTCGTATGATCATACTACTACTACTACTACTACTACTACTACTACTACTACTACTACTACTACTACTACTATACTAACATTGTTATAAAACTGACAATACTACAGCATTGGAACTGACCACTCTGACGGTGGACACCTTTTGACCTCCTAGCTTGGATCCTTTCATGGATCTTCAAACATCCTTTCATTTTAAAGTATTTAGTTATTTACTCTGCGTTTGTGTGTACTGATTTTCGAACAAAAGGTTCTTCTCGTTTACCTTTGGCACTGTCTGCTTTTAGGAGGCCGTAGAATTTTGTTTTGTACTCTTGGTTGTAAGAGTACCGGACATTTAGGGGGAGTATAATTATATCTTCATTTGACACCAAGGGTAGATAAGCACATTCGGTCTGCACTACTGGTCAGACGTCGAGAGGAGTCGAAAGTTGTCTCTGGACAAGCAATACAGATAGTTCTGTTTTCAAAAAGTCTTTAATTGTCCCCCAATTGTCGATAGTTTCTACACACGTTTAACACGATGAAGATGAACAACGTCATATTTTTAGGTTACGAACATTGAATCCATCGGAAAGAATACAGTGTAAACTAATATACTTTCAAGCTCAAACTCTTCGACAAAATGACTAACTGGGAATTCCATGTTTTTTCTTGATCTCTCAGATTGTTTTTTTTTTTTTTAAACTTATGCATCCATCTATTTGCATGTCTGTGTATCCATTTGCATGTCTATGTATCCATCTGTAGGTCTCTGCCCTGACTGCAGTGCGACTGATTGTTGACAAGAGCCAGTTTCTCAGTTGACGTGGTGTGTGGGGAGACTGTACCTCCAGGCGGACAGGGCGACAGATTGACGTGGTGTGTGGGGAGACTGTACCTCCAGGCGGACAGGGCGACAGATTGACGTGGTGTGTGGGGAGACTGGGCCTCCAGGCGGACAGGGCGACAGATTGACGTGGTGTGTGGGGAGACTGGGTCTTCAGGCGGACAGGGCGACAGATTGACGTGGTGTGTGGGGAGACTGGGTCTTCAGGCGGACAGGGCGACAGATTGACGTGGTGTGTGGGGAGACTGTACCTCCAGGCGGACGGGCGACAGATTGACGTGGTGTGTGGGGAGACTGGGCCTCAGGCGGACAGGGCGACAGATTGACGTGGTGTGTGGGGAGACTGGGCCTTCAGGCGGACAGGGCGACAGATTGACGTGGTGTGTGGGGAGACTGTACCTCCAGGCGGACAGGGCGACAGATTGACGTGGTGTGTGGGGAGACTGTACCTCCAGGCGGACAGGGCGACAGATTGACGTGGTGTGTGGGGAGACTGTCTCCAGGCGGACAGGGCGACAGATTGACGTGGTGTGTAGGGAGACTATGCCTCCACGCGGACAGGGCGATAGATTGACGTGGTGTGTAAGGGAGACTGGGCTTTCAGGCGGACAGGGCGACAAATTGACGTGGTGTGTGGGGAGACTGTGTCTCCAGGCGGACAGGGCGACAGATTGACGTGGTGTGTAGGGAGACTGGGCTTTCAGGCGGAAAGGGCGACAAATTGACGTGGTGTGTGGGGAGACTGTGTCTCCAGGCGGACAGGGCGACAGATTGACGTGGTGTGTAGGGAGACTGGGCTTTCAGGCGGAAAGGGCGACAAATTGACGTGGTGTGTGGGAGACTGTGTCTCCAGGCGGACAGGGCGACAGATTGACGTGGTTTGTGGGAGACTGTGTCTTCAGGAGGACAGGCGACAGATTGACGTGGTGTGTAGGGAGACTGGGCTTTCAGGCGGAAAGGGCGACAGATTGACGTGGTGTGTGGGGAGACTGTGTCTTCAGGCGGACAGGGCGACAGATTGACGTGGTGTGTGGGGAGACTGTGTCTTCAGGCGGACAGGGCGATAGATTGACGTGGTGTGTGGGGAGACTGTGTCTTCAGGCGGACAGGGCGACAGATTGACGTGGTGTGTGGGGAGACTGAGTCTTCAGGCGGACAGGGCGGCAGATTGACGTGGTGTGTGGGGAGACTATACCTCCAGGCGGACAGGGCGACAGATTGACGTGGTGTGTGGGGAGACTGGGTCTTCAGGCGGACAGGGCGACAGATTGACGTGGTGTGTGGGGAGACTATACCTCCAGGCGGACAGGGCGACAGATTGACGTGGTGTGTGGGGAGACTGTGTCTTCAGGCGGACAGGGCGATAGATTGACGTGGTGTGTGGGGAGACTGTGTCTTCAGGCGGACAGGGCGACAGATCGACGTGGTGTGTGGGGAGACTATACCTCCAGGCGGACAGGGCGATAGATTGACGTGGTGTGTGGGGAGACTGTGTCTTCAGGCGGACAGGGCGACAGATTGACGTGGTGTGTGGGGAGACTGTCTTCAGGCGGACAGGGCGACAGATTGACGTGGTGTGTGGGGAGACTGGGTCTTCAGGCGGACAGGGCGACAGATTGACGTGGTGTGTGGGGAGACTATACCTCCAGGCGGACAGGGCGACAGATTGACGTGGTGTGTGGGGAGACTGTGTCTTCAGGCGGACAGGGCGACAGATTGCACTGATTCGTTCCCTGAAAGTGCCTCCCACCACCCACATCCGACACTCCAGCCTCAAAGTCCTCTCCACCCACCCCTCTCTCCATCCTCACATCTCTCTCTCTCTCTCTCTCTCTCTCTCTCTCTCTCTCTTCTTCTTCTGCTCTCTCTCTCTCTCTCTCTCTCTCTCTCTCTCTCTCTCTGTGTGTGTGTGTGTGTGTGTGTGTGTGTGTGTGTGTGTGTGTGTGTGTGTGTGTGTGTGTGTGTGTGTTAGTAAAACAGTGAAACAAGGTCTTAAACGGCGAAGCTTGGTGTCAGCTTAAGTTGTTTACATCATCTACTCGAAATTTATTCTGTAACGTTATTCTGTGTACATTCCCCTTCGAAGGGGCTATAGTCTTTAAGATTTTTTTTTAAAAAAAGTATCTCTTCTCTTGTCTGTTTTGTCTTGTCATGTATTCTCTCTCTCTCTCTCTCTCTCTCTCTCTCTCTCTCTCTCTTCTCTCTCTCTCTCTCTCTCTCTCTCTCTCTCTCTCTCTCTCTGTAAGTCTGTCTTTATTCTGACTGCAGTGCGAGCGATCATTGAGCAGAGCCACTTTGTGGGTTGACGTGTGAACTCTGGATGTGTCTCAGTGGTGACCAGCAGCACCTCGTGGCGTGTGAACACTGGATGTGTGTCAGTGGTGACCAGCAGCACCTCGTGGCGTGTGAACACTGGGTGTGGGTCAGTGGTGGCCAGCAGCACCTCGTGGCGTGTGAACACTGGGTGTGTGTGGTTGACGTGTGAACACTGGGTGTGGGTCAGTGGTGGCCAGCAGCACCTCGTGACGTGTGAACACTGGGTGTGTGTCAGTGGTGGCCAGCAGCACCTCGTGACGTGTGAACACTGGGTGTGGGTCAGTGGTGACCAGCAGCACCTCGTGACGTGTGAACACTGGGTGTGGGTCAGTGGTGACCAGCAGCACCTCGTGACGTGTGAACACTGGGTGTGGGTCAGTGGTGACCAGCAGCACCTCGTGACGTGTGAACACTGGGTGTGGGTCAGTGGTGGCCAGCAGCACCTCGTGACGTGTGAACACTGGATGTGGGTCAGTGGTGACCAGCAGCACCTCGTGACGTGTGAACACTGGATGTGGGTCAGTGGTGACCAGCAGCACCTCGTGACGTGTGAACACTGGGTGTGGGTCAGTGGTGACCAGCAGCACCTCGTGACGTGTGAACACTGGGTGTGGGTCAGTGGTGACCAGCAGCACCTCGTGACGTGTGAACACTGGGTGTGGGTCAGTGGTGACCAGCAGCACCTCGTGACGTGTGAACACTGGATTGTGGTGTCAGTGGTGGCCAGCAGCACCTCGTGACGTGTGAACACTGGGTGTGGGTCAGTGGTGGCCAGCAGCACCTCGTGGACGTGTGAACACTGGGTGTGGGTCAGTGGTGACCAGCAGCACCTCGTGGCGTGTGAACACTGGGTGTGGGTCAGTGGTGACCAGCAGCACCTCGTGACGTGTGAACACTGGGTGTGGGTCAGTGGTGGCCAGCAGCACCTCGTGACGTGTGAACACTGGGTGTGGGTCAGTGGTGGCCAGCAGCACCTCGTGACGTGTGAACACTGGTG
>CM065737.1:42946095-42948595 GCA_033310375.1 Conus canariensis | reverse complement strand
CCGACAAATATATCAATATGCACAAATTAAAGGGCAGAAACGAAGCAAAGTTTAAGCAATCCAGTTTCTAGGCCAGTTTCTTTCCGTTTGAATTCCACTTCATCTCCAGTGTGATTGAATAAATGAAAAATCTAAAAGAGCTGGAGGCAAAAACAGAAACCTTTTTTTTTTAATCCAATTCAGCCTTTTTTTTTTTATCCACATACACCAAAACAAAATAATGTAGACTACCAGCCGTCGTGGCAGAGTGGTTAGCGTCGGGGACTCCCGGCTATAGACTACCAGCCGCCGTGGCAGAGTGGTTAGCGTCGGGGACTCCCGGCTATAGGCTACCAGCCGCCGTGGCAGAGTGGTTAGCGTCGGGGACTCCCGGCTAGCATGTCATGAGTTCCATTCCCATCAGATCCATTGATTCGTGGGATTTTTTCTGCCCCGATCAGTGGAGTTTGCTGTGGGCTCATTTAGGAAGGATGGGAACACCGAGTCCAGTTTCATCCACTTAACGGATGATACGTCTCTGAGAGTATAGCTCAATTTCCTGACCATCATGGCAGGTGTCTGTATATCTAGGTCCTGTTTGAAGCCGAGATAAGTTATGAAAGGAAGCGTAGAAAGCAGCTGTCATGCAGTCTCAGACTAGAATGAACATCCGCAGCACTATCTTCATAATCCTCATCCTCATCATGTGTCCCTTCATGCCTTGCTCTCACAGTGACCTTAGTTTCCATTGTCTGTCTATGTTGATGCCTTTGGCCGGGGTCACCAGTGCCAGCAAATTCATGGATGGACGTGGGGCTTCCTTGTCGTCAATAGGGGACTTAGTAGGTGATGCCCTGCATATGATGGAGCTGGGCAGGCACCGCTGAACACCACCGAAGTGACACGACAGCAGTGCAGCGTGTCTTCTGGTGCGTTGTCTTTTGACGACTTGACATCGACTGCTCCCTGTAGATTGCCGATGCTGGGGCTACGGTGGGACAGGCCGGGTGTGGCTGTGGAGGGAGCCGGAATGAGCGGCGTGGGTGTAATGCTGCTGACGTACGTGGAGATGAGAAGATGAAAAGAAGTAGAAGGTACAGTAACGTCGCTTGGATGGTGACAATCGCTTGCTATGTAGATCTGTTGCGTGTAGTGAAGGCATGCACCTCTTCTGGTAAGGTCTGTTCTTGGTCTCCTTCACCTTCACGGTTTTTTGTACAGTTCACCGCACATCACAGCCGATAGTGTCCAATTACCAAGTTTGAATCGCACACACACAGTTTACGGCTTGAGGACAAACATACGTGCAGACAGTAGGCCGACCTCACTGAAATAGTTGGCAAGAAGAAGCTGGCAGATGTGGTTACCTGAGAGGGCGGCCAAGACAACTGAAACCTTCTCTTGCCCAAGGCTAGTTACCGACGCGAGCGACAAGATGCCGACAGAGGCAAACAGAGGGAAACGTGGCGAGTTACGGTTCCTTTCCTCTCTAACTTCTGTGACCAAACAAGGTGACGTGCTGTGACAGACTGGGAAAGCCGTTGACAATATTTCTCTCGTGGACCATGAAAAGCGTAAACGGAGTATGCCGCAGCAGGCTTACCACCGTTAACAGCCGACCGCAACCATCGTAGACCACACTGCTTACGCTGCTCGCTCTGACAGACAGACAACTCTACGCTTGATGGGGGAAAAGATGTAGACGGGACCTGTTTTCTGATGGAGAAGGAGGCGAAGAGGTGGGGGAATAAGAGGTGTAAGGGGCGAACGAATCAAAATGTCCTGATTAATTTCGTAAACGAATCAAGTGAAGAAGACCCATGCAAAGGGGTACAAAGTTTCAAAATACTCTCTCTCTCTCTCTCTCTCTCTCTCTCTCTCTCTCTCTCTCTCTCTCTCTCTCTCTCTCTCTCTCTCTCTGGTTTTGGTAATACTTAATGAAGATAAGTCTTGGTGATCTATAATGAGGGTAAGTATTATGGACTTTTAATAGATATGCATTGGTGATCTTTGATGAAGGTAAGTCTTGGTGATCTTTGATGAAGGTAAGTCTTGGTGGTCTTTGATGAAGGTAAGTCTTGGTGATCTTTGATGAAGGTAAGACTTGGTGGTCTTTGATGAAGGTAAGTCTTGGTGATCTTTGATGAAGGTAAGTCTTGGTGATCTTTGATGAAGAAACGTCTGGGTGATCTTTAATGAAGATAGGTCTAGGTGATCTTTAATAAAGTAAGTCTTAGTGATTTTTAACGAAGAAAACTTGGTGATCTTTAATGAAGATACGTTTTGTTGATCATCGATGAAGACAAGTCTTGTTGATCTTTGATGAAGAAGTTGTTGATCTCGATACAGTCTTTGTTATGATCTACCGATACAGATGTCTTGTATTGACTTTTGATGAAGATAAGTCTCTATTATCTTGGGTTTAGATAATTCTCGGTTGTCTTTGATGAAGACAAATCTCGATGATCTGTTATGAGGATAAGCCTTGATGTTCTTCGATGAAGATGAGTCTTGATTACGT
>CM065737.1:42931095-42943595 GCA_033310375.1 Conus canariensis | reverse complement strand
TGTGGTGTTCTGTCTTTCTTTCTTTCTTTTCTTTTTTTTCGTCTAGTTTTCCTTATCTTCTCACAACCACCACGAAAATGTCACAGCACAAAACACTAGAACACAAATGTACCCCTAGAAAGGAGGAGGAAAAAAGAAAACTGAATGGAAAAAATATGATGATGAAGAAAACTGAATGGAAAAATAGGATGATGAAGAAAACTGAATGGAAAAATAGGATGATGAAGAAAACTGAATGGAAAAAAATAGGATGATGAAGAAATGATGAAGAAAACTGAATGGAAAAGAAGAATACTGAATGGAAAAATAGGATGATGAAGAAAACTGAATGGAAAAAAATATGATGATGAAGAAATGATGAAGAAAACTGAATGGAAAAGAAGAATACTGAATGGAAAAATAGGATGATGAAGAAAACTGAATGGAAAAAATATGATGATGAAGAAATGATGAAGAATACTGAATGGAAAAATAGGATGATGAAGAAAACTGAATGGAAAAATAGGATGATGAAGAAATGATGAAGAAAACTGAATGGAAAAGAAGAATACTGAATGGAAAAATAGGATGATGAAGAAAACTGAATGGAAAAATAGGATGATGAAGAAATGATGAAGAAAACTGAATGGAAAAGAAGAATACTGAATGGAAAAATAGGATGATGAAGAAAACTGAATGGAAAAATAGGATGATGAAGAAAACTGAATGGAAAAAATAGGATGATGAAGAAAACTGAATGGAAAAAACTGAATGGGAAAAATAGGATGACGAAGAAAACTGAATGGAAAAAATAGGATGATGAAGACCTCACCTTAAAAAAATGAAAGAAAAAAGAAAGAAAAAAAAAGAAAGTAGAAAATGCTTAAATAATAACAACAATAATGTGGAGAAAAATAGGAGGTTGGAGGAGCGCGCGCGCGCGCGCGCGCACACACACACACACGCACGCAAGCACGCACGCACGCACGCACGCGCGCGCGCGCGCACACACACACACACACACACACACACACCACACACACACACACACACACACACACACACACACACACACACACACACACACACACACACGAGGGCGTCAAATCTGAAAAATGAATAACACAATATTCAATATCACTGCATCCTCCTCCCTATAACCAGGTGAAATGCACAAACGCGAGTTTTTAGCATACACACTAATGGAGAAAAAATGAAGGCAAAAAGCTCGGATTCGTTGAAATGATTTATTTAAACGAACTTCCAAGTTTCTGATGACATTTTTCTTCTTTTCAAATTGATAATACCAAGGCTGTGGAAACCGGATGATCTATTGTAAAATCTTGATGGAAAAAAATGTTCTTGGGATGTCATTCATCTAAACTGGATTGCAGGAATGGATTTCATTCTCTATTCCGAAGCCACAAGGGCAAAGTATAGTAAGTATCTCCATTTAACACCACATTTCTACTACTGGCTGCAGACGGTACTGACAAATATGAAACTGATAGGCAAGGCAAGGCAAGGCAATTATTTTATTTCATACCCACATGGGGCACAGAAATATAAGACAATACTCACATAAAATGAATAATCGCACATCAGAATAGAGTGATATCCATAATTAAGTAAGCAAAATAAACGAGCAAACGACGCAAACAATCTAGTTGCAAAGCGAGAGGACTGCAGGCGGAAATCTAAACAAATCTTAAATAAATGTTAGCGAACCGCCCAGAGAACGTGGACAAACGAGTCACAAGACGAAACACAACGCGTTTCGACCTCTTAGGTCTTCATCAGGTGAGACATAAACGAATAAAACAACGAAAATTCACTTATTCGTTTATGTCTCACCTGATGAAGACCTAAGAGGTCGAAACGCGTTGTGTTTCGTTTTGTGACTCGTTTGTCCACGTTCTCTGGGCGGTTCGCTAACATTTATTTAAGATTTGACGCAAACAATATTAAGTATAAATTAAAATTTCATAGACAGTTGTCCCTATACAGAGTGCAAACTTTGTGTAATGTTGTAATTTTAGTTATATGAATTATTGGAAAAAGCTATTTATAACTGTGATATAATAGTTTTATTAAAAGTTTCTTATTTTTTGATGCAAACAGAATGTTGAATTTAACAGCATTCGGCCGTACAAAGAAGTATCGCGGGAGGTAGTTTTTTTCTTTCTGTATCAAAAAAAAAAAAGGACACAGGAACAAATAATGAAATTCATCTGCAATATCATGCATAGCACATTTGTCACAAATTCTTTCACACCTAGGTGTGCCAGCATAGCGTAGCTTATTTACAGGTAAATTATTATTTGTTTTTCTAAATTTGAGGAGAGTAACCATGTAATTCTGTGGTAAAACTAGATAGAATGGATCAACACCAAATGATGTTTTAAACATTCTATAATTGATATATAATTCATCATTGTCAACATGCGTTTACCAGGTATGTATGACGAAATGCTAAATCAAGCAAATATGTGGTGAAGCCAAAAAGAAGGTGAAACAACGATCTTGATTGGTATAGTTGATATCTAATTCATCATTGTCAACATGCGTGTACCAGGTATGTACGACGAAATGCTAAAACAAATATGTGGTGACGCCAAAAAGAAGGTGAAACAACGATCTTGGAGATATGGACGCATTCTTTGATTGTGCAGGGTAAGGTGTAAGTGCGCAGGGTGTGCGAACCCGTCTCAGATGAACTTTTTTTTTTCACTTATTCTATCCAAGCTGTTTTTCGCTCTGATGCCGTCGTTGATGACATGGTTCAAATGGCGGGTTCGATATTTTGGTGAGAGGTATATCCACAATTTCTTTTTCTTTCTTTCTTTCTTCTTCTAGCTTCTCTCTCTCTCTCTCTCTCCTCTCTCTCTTCTCTTCTCTCTTCTCTCTCTTCTCTCTCTCTCTTGAGTGTGTGTGTGTTGTGTGTGTGTGTGTGTGTGTGTGTGTGTGTGTGTGTGTGTCCAACACGTGTGTGAGTGTGTGTTTCTCTACGTATGTTTATACTCCTGTCCCTAACACCCCTCCCCCCCCCCCCCCATCTCCAAGCCATTCTTCCTCTATCTCTCTCTCTCTCTCTCTCTCTCTCTCTCTCTCTCTCGCTTTCTTTCGTTCTGTCTCTGTCTGTCTGTCTGTCTGTCTGTCTGTCTGTCTGTCTGTCTCTCTCTCTCTCTCTCTCTCTCTCTCTCTCTCTCTCTCTTGCGCTTTCTATCTTGTTATGTCTGTCTCTGTCGCCGCCTCTCTCTCTCTCTGTCAGCTGTTTCTCTTCTCTTTTTCATTCTTTTCCTCCCTCTTGCCCTCCACTCTCTCTTTCTACCTCTGTCCAGTTCTCCCTGTGTGTGTGTGTTAGTTCTTTCGTTTAACGTCTATTCACTATAAGTGTTACTGGACGAGGAAAAAAATGTGTGTGTGTGTGTGTGTGTGTGTGTGTGGTGTGTGTGTGTGTGTGTGTGTGTGTGTGTGTGTGTGTGTGTGTGTGTGTGTGTGTGTGTGTGTGTGCAACACGGTGTGTGTGTGTGTGTGTGTGTGTGTGTGTGTGTGTGTGTGTGTGTGTGTGTGTGTGTGTGTATGTGTGTGCAACACGGTGTGTGTGTGTGTGTGTGCGTGCGTGCGTGTGAGTGTACGTGTGTGTGTGTGTGTGTGTGTGTGTGTGTGTGTGTGTGTGTGTGTGTGTGTGTGTGTCCATCTGTTTGTCTGAATGTCTATCTTCTGTCTATCTATCTCTTTCTCTTTCTCTCTCTCTCTTTCTGTCTGTCTGTCTGTCTCTCTATCTCTCTCTCTTCCCTCTCTCTCTCTCTCTCTGTCCTCTCTCTTCTCTCTCTCTCTCTCTCTCTCTCTCTCTCTCTCTCTCTCTCCGCGCGCGCGCGCGCGCCGCGCGTAACTTTCTTTTTACCACTGCTGACTTTTCTATTACACCTTTTTCTATGTGTTTCTAAGTTTGTACATCAGGCCTTTTTGTTTTTCGTTTGTTCTGTCCTGGAGAGAGAGATAGAGAGGGGGAGAGAGAGAGAGAGAGAGAGAGAGAGAGAGAGAGAGAGAGAGAGAGAGAGAGAGAGAGAGAGAGAGGAAGCGGAAGCCAAAGGGGAAGCGGAAGCGGAAGTTTATTCAGTATAGACTATGTCCCCTTATGAAGGGGGTACCAATATACTTTTGAATAAACAATAAATGATCAGACAATTATTTAACATGACATGACAGCTGAGCATTAATCAATCCCGACTTAGTAATTTGAGACCACTTTTTAACTGAGTCATTTAAATGCTTTGTACAAATATTCAATAAAAACCATTCTTCAATATCAGATCATTTCGATTTGCCATGAGCAATACAACATTAAACAGACATAGGCTATTGATGTATTGGGGGGAGGGGGGGGGGGTGATACCATTTCGCAAATATTGGAAGACAGGACAGCACAGCAACAAATGTTTGAATCCTTTTTTGTCTTTTTACACAATGAGCACATAATAGCATCTTCATCAACATTAGTATACTGACACTTATGTGCGAATATATCGGGTATTCCAAATTCCATTCTTGTCATATAGTTCTTCAAATGTCTAGCAATGTCAAGCAAAAGATATGCTTCACAATTTCCAGACGATTTGAATGTTCTATAAAAAGCGTTTCTGTCACTGTTTTAAACGTGTTCCTCCCATTTTTGCCATCTGTTATCAGTCAACATTTGACGAAGTTCTTTTTAAAAAGAGATTGATATTTTCCGCACCTTGATTGATCCAAAAGAACCCAAACCTATTTGATAAAAAAAAGATAATCTCGAATGTCAGATGCTCAACATTTCTTACTTCGTAATTCTAAATTATGCAACATTTTACACTCCTTTTGTGGTAATCTTTTCTCATCCATACGCAGAATGTTTATACCAAAAACTAACGCATCGCAAATAGAATTCATGTACACAGGATATTGACTTTATGCCCATACGCAAGATTATTTGGCGTTTCAGGTTGCACTCCCAATGATCTTTTTAAAGCAAACAGGTGAACTTTGTTTCAGCTACAGCTGTATCCATACCCCATAACTCTGCTCCATATGGAGCAATTGGTTAAACTTGCCACATTAGAACGTTTAAGTAACACAGCCAAAGAGTAATTATAAAGTATATATAATTTTTTCAATATACATAGTAACGCATATTTTGCTCTGCTCACTAGGTCCTGACAGGCAGGTGAAAAACTAAGACAGGTAGTAAAATACAATTCACAACACCCAATGCCTCGCCATTTAAAAACATCTCTCCCTTGCTGCTAAGTATCCCCCTTTTCGAAAAAAACAAACACACAAAGGTATTCTTGTCCATGTGTATCTTAAGTTGAAGCCTTGTAGAAACACACAAAGGTACTCTTTTCCTGATGTTTCTCAAATTGAAGCCTTGCAGCTGCACTATGGAGGTTATTTAACTGGGTTTGGAGTCCAACTGGAGTTTCTGATAATAAAGCAATGTCGTCAACTACGAACAAAGTAAAGAATTCGAGGATTTCAGGTGACAATGTGGCTCTATGACGTCTCTTTGCAATGATTTCTGAGGCCAATTCATTTATCAATAAAGAAAACAATACAGGACTACAAGCATCTCCCTGCTTCGGGCGCTGTGAACACAAAATACAGTCTGTACTGTCTGAGAGTTCATTGCCGGATCTTGCTTAAATTGCTTTCACATTAGAATACATACTTTTTATACACCGAAACAACTTCCCTTTAACACAAATTCTTTTGAAGGACTGGCCATAGAAGCTTCCTTGAAATGGAATCAAAGGCCTTCTCAAATCAATAAAAGCGATGAAGAATTTACGATTTTTGATGAAAACTGTTTTTAGTATAATTGCTTATAATGTAAAAATTTGATTCACTGTAGAGTTTCCTTTCTTTATAACAGTCTGATATTCGACAGTAAAATTATACTGTTCTACCCACATCTGTAGCCCGTAGTTTACAATAGAAATGTATAGCTCGCTGCCAATGTCACAAAGCGACACTTCTCTTTCGCTGACAGGATCGTTAACATTTCCTTTTTTAAACAACGGGTACTATGACTGATTCCATCCAGCCTTCAGGGTATATTCCTCTGTCAAAAAGAGCATTGAACAATTTAACAAGAAACTCGACAATTATCTCGCGGCCATTTTAAACCAGTTCTCATATCACAACCTCACAACGTGGACCAGCAGATTTGCCGTTGTTCAACTTTCTTTATAGCTACGAAAACTTCCTCTTGGAGATTGGGTTAACCACAAAGCTGATTTCATCTGTGCTTCCCAAATTATTTACTTTTCCATTTCTATTGTACTGTCCACATCATTTTCGGTGAGGTTTTTGAAATGTTTATGCACTCGTTAATAGATCTACGATACACCTTGGATGACACCCTAAGTACATTACGCCAGAAATCGTTGGTATTATTCGCCGATTTAATAAGACGATTTCAGAAACAAGTCGTATTCAGTTTTCCTTCTTCTGTAACAGCTTTTTGATCATCTCTTCATGCCCGAACTGTCACTGAAGTACGATGTTCTCTGAAATATTGTTAGGACCTCTCTGGCAGAAATTTTAGTTACTTGACTCTCTAGGTCAAACCACGCATTATTCGATGTTTTTTTTTTTTTGTTTGTTTTGTTGTTGTTTTTTTTTTAACCAATTCTGATCCTTGTTTTCATACACTCAGTTTGTTTTTTCATGCAGTTGTTAAACGTATCCAATGCCAAGTTAATATCCACATCTATGAGATCAATTGCTGCTTCAAGTAAAGATTTAGTATCTTCGTTGTTCATTAGCGCGTGAAATAATACAGTATCATATTCCCGCCAAACAAACTTTTCAATAACCCTACAGTTTTCATTCACATTACATTGATGCTTATGAAATGTATCGTCTTAATGCATGTTAACATGGGCTTCCAAACGTAAATGATCCGACTCAGTACGTTCTTGTACATACGGAAGACATAATCACACAATACATATATAAAGATCAATAGAGGCCAAAACATAATCATTCACTCTATCATCTGTGTCAGAAACGTATGTGAAATGACCTTGGTGGTCGCCATTACATTCTCCACTTAAGATGATAATTCTAGAGCTGTGCACATGTTTAGTAAACACTTGCCATACTTGTTCAATACCTTGTCTTCAGATTTGTCTTCAGACTCCCTTTTAACACAAAAAGAATAACTTTTAAAAGAAGTACCATAAACAGTGCTGTTAGCAGTTATATCCTGACCGATATTGGACGTTCTGCTGTTATGGCCTCTATTTAAAAGTACATACATATTAGGAAATTCAAAAATCATTTGTGTAAATATTTCCCAGTGTACGTATACCATTATCAGTATAAAAATACGAGTAGTATGGTGTGTGGTCCGAGGGTACACATGTACACACATACAAACATCTTTGGTCAAATCCAGAAGACTTCTAGAACTTACAAACATATTAACATTGTTGTAATCAACATCAACAGCTTTAACATACTGCAAAATCTCTTTTTTTTCACGAGACAAATTCTTCCCCGTGATTGTCTCCCACGACGAGTAAACTGTATAGCGGGTTTGCAGAATATTTCATGGGTGTGAAAAGAAGAAGGTTGTAAATAATCAATGAAAGTTTCAAGAAGCAAACTAGGTCGAACAGTGTTACATAAGAGAGAAAGTTGCGTTCACCAGTCTTTAACAATAACCCATTCAAGTGATTTCCATTCACACACACACACACACGTGTTTTTCCTTTCTCGCCCTCGCACGCATGCATTCTTCCCCTGCTGTGTACAATTCTCACCACCACTCTCAAAATACACATTGACGCCACTGGAGATCGACAAACGTGTTCACATTATCCTCGTGCACGCGATCTGGAGCTGACATGGTTGCAGTGTCATCCTCTGTCACATGGTCACGAGGAACGCCACTTGCACGTGAGTACATTCTGTCAAAACAAAAAGAAGACGGTGATTCGACATTTTTGTAAAGAAACCGACAGTTTTCATTCACATTACCTGCGTGTGTGTGTGTGTGTGTGTGTGTGTGTGTGTGTGTGTGTGTGTGTGTGTGCGTGCGTGCGTGCGTTCGTGCGGTGTGTGTGTGTGTGTTGTGTGTGTGTGTGTGTGTGTGTGTGTGCGTGCGTGCGTGTCTGCGCGCGCGTGCGTGCCGCGCGCGCGTGTGTATGTGTTAGTGGTGTGTGTGTGTGTGCGTGTGTGTGGGTGTGTGTGGGTGTGTGCGCGCGCGCGCGCGCGGAGGGGGCGAGACTAGGAAGGAAAAAGGACATCAGAGAGGGAGGGGGGGGGGGGATTATGTGTTTGGTCGTCAAAAATAACATAGTTTCAATAACATAATCGTTTAAATATACATCTGATGTAAAACTAATCATAGGCTAGAGATGTCTATGGTCATCTGTCGTCTTGTTACATGTTCTCTCCCCTCCATCCCCCCACCCCACCCTCTCTTTCCCCTCTTGTGTCTCTGAGCCAGCCTTTATCCGCCCCCCCACCCCTTTCATCCTCGCCACTACCCGTCAGCTTACCACGCCGCCACCATTCCCCCCCCCCCCCCCCCCATTTCCCTAGTGGGGCAGATTCATTGGACACCACATGCTTTGCTGTGCCACACCACATGCTTTGCTGTGCCACACCACATGCTTTGCTGTGCCACAAACCACAATGTTTTGCTGAGCGACACCACATGCTTTGCTGAGCGACACCACATGCTTTGCTGTGCCACAACCACATGCTTTGCTGTGCCACACCACATGCTTTGCTGTACCACACCACATGCTTTGCTGTGCGATACCACATGCTTTGCTGTGCGACATGAATTCAACAAGTTTATCCGGATATTGTGATTTGTCTGCTGTCACTGAGTAAACCGTCAGAATGGAAAAATGTATCACTCACACACACACACACACACACACACACACACACACACACACACACACACACACACACACACACACACACAGGCCATCCCCCCACCCACCTACCCGCCACACACACGCACACACTCACACTCACCACACACACACACACACACCCCACGCACGCACGCACGCACGCACGCACGCACGCACGCACGCACGCACGCACGCACGCACACACACACACACACACACACACACACACACACACACACGGGCCGCACCTCAATCTTATGCAGATCAGCAGTCAGACGTAACTGTTTGGATGTGAGCAAGAAAGATGCACAATGACCCAAAGACGTGTTCAGCAACAATAGACGGGTGAATAGGTATTCTTCAGTGAAACGTGATGGTTCCCATAGCCTACTGGCCTCAGGGGCAGTGAACTGTCAAAGGTTTACAATGTCTAGGCCACAGCACGACAGAAGGCGGAGCCCATCCCTCTTCTTCTGCCGCCTTTCACCTGAATAATAATAAATAATAATAATTAATGAATACTTATATAGCGCCTATTCTCGGCTAGAGACCAAGCTCTAAGCGCTTTACAATCCAGACTCGTTTACACAACGGGCTGCCTACCTGGGTAATGCCGACTGAAGAACTGCCAGCTGGCGCTCCATTCAGTCGTTTCCCGTGTCATCCAGTCAATATCGCTCAAGATCGTTCACTCAATTTCCTTACTGCCTTCATTCTTTCCATTTCTCACGCAGGGTGCATGCTATGTGTAACGTGTCATCCATACCAACGGCCAAACTGGCCTACTCTTCCGAAAGTTGGTGACGGGACTTTACGTGTGTGCAAGATGTTATGCTTGCGTTCACACACGGAACCTCGGTTTATGGTCTCATTCGAAGGACTGTATGGGAAATGGAGTCAGAACCAATGTTAGCTCCGAGGGAAATTTCCCCCTGTACCGAAACGGCCCGGCGGAGATTCGAACCCGCAACCCCAGGATCACGAGTCCGGCGCTCTGCCAGCTGAGCTATTCCGGCTTCTCTGAACTAAACCAGGTACCCTTTTACTGCTGGGTGGACAGAGAGAGTTTTCAGGCCGCAAAAATCACAGCTCACGTGAGGTCCAAACACACGACCGTCAACTTCTGCAAGTGAACGCTTTGACTAGTTGACTATGAGCCCCTCTTGAATACCCCAAGACGGGCATAAAAAGGTTCAAATCTGAAAGCAGACCTAATTATCTTGCCTATAAGTATTACTGATCACACCATTATCAAGTATGAGGTTGAAGTACGGCCCTTTGTTACAGATCATGGCACAAACTGCTCACAGAATTCCAGCCTTCTCCAGCGCAACCTATCCCGAGCTTACTCTCACGAGAGAAAAAAAAAAGCATAAAAATTCTGCAAGAATCGTCTGGGCTTACATACAAAGGCAATAAATGTGTCAACATTTATGGAGCTCGGTGGTGTTCATATCAGACTACAAACAATATACAAGACTCAGAGTTTATGGCTACACATAAAGCAGACAATGCACCATGCCTCAAACAACATGCAGAAATATAGAACATCGCACGTCCTAAGTTTTTCCTAAATGTTTGGCATAAAATGGGAACACTCATATTGGGGGAAAGGGGAATCAATCATCAATATCTAGGGAAAGAAACATGCCAAGAAAGAGCATTCAGAATATATCTCACACCGAAAAAAAATCAAGCTTTACTATCCATGAAACTGAAATATGCCAAGAGAGAGTGATTTGAATACAAAGTCATAGACTGGAAACAAGAGAGCATTATAATGTAACAGTGAGCTGTAACCCCGACATTGAGTTGCTGCTCTGACAGCCTGGACAGCTCTGAACAATGCCATGGCGTTGACCCCTCACTGTTAGCCTCCACAGCTCTGAACAATGTGTGTTGGCCCCTCACTGTTAGCCTCCACAGCTCTGAACAATGTGTGTTGACCCCTCACTGTTAGCCTCCACAGCTCTGAACAATGTGTGTTGACCCCTCACTGTTAGCCTCCACAGCTCTGAACAATGTGTGTTGACCACTCACTGTTAGCCTCCACAGCTCTGAACAATGTGTGTTGACCCCTCACTGTTAGCCTCCACAGCTCTGAACAATGTGTGTTGACCCCTCACTGTTAGCCTCCACAGCTCTGAACAATGTGTATTGACCCTCACTGTTAGTCCACAGCTCTGAACAACGTGTATGACGTTGACCCCTCACTGTTAGCCTCCACAGCTCTGAACAATGCGTATGGCATTGACCCCTCACTGTTAGCCTCCACAGCTCTGAACAATGTGTATTGACCCCTCACTGTTAGCCTCCATAGCTCTTAACAATGTATGTTGACCCCTCACTGTTAGCCTCCATAGCTCTTAACAATGTATGTTGACCCCTCACTGTTAGCCTCCATAGCTCTGAACAATGTATGTTGACCCTCATTGTTAGCCTCCATAGCTCTGAACAATGTATGTTGACCCTCATTGTAGCCTCCATAGCTCTGAACAATGTGTATGGCGTTGACCCCTCACTGTTAGCCTCCATAGCTCTGAACAATGTGTATGGCGTGGACCCCCACTGTTTCTTTGCTGACAAAAATATGAGTGTTGGTGAAGAAGAAGATCATCAAACGTCGCTTCCTACTTGAAAACCCAGGCCTCGGAGCAACCAGCCAAACCACACCTTCGTCATACCAAGCCGTACTGGCACTTTTAAAGCGCATGTCATGAAATCTTATAAACGTTTCACCTCCAGTGACCCCACCGGTGATGTGTGTAGGTCCACGAAGTTCAAACATGTTCAACATCTGGGCTGAACATCCATGCTCTCCGCCTTCCTGTCTCGGTCAGCAACTGGTGTGCACGGTCTGCGCACATTTCTAGGATTTTGATTGCAAATGAGGTATTTGAAATAACTCCGCCAGTTAACAGGCACAAAAATCGAATTACAAGACAAAACATGACGCGTTTTGACTTCTTAGGTCTTCCTTCAAGCAAGACAAACAACACTCAGGACAATGAAAATGAAGAACGAGCGATCACTTGTCTTCTCACAATCAGCGCAAGATGGGCGTTGACCGGTCACTGTTTCTTCGCTGACAAAAGTATTAGTGTAGGTTAGAGAAGATCGTGACACGTCGCTTCTTGCTTGAAAACCATAGCAAGCATTGTTTGCATTGCGGCTGGTGCTGCTCAGCATTGTTTGCATTGCGGCTGGTGCAGCTCAGCATTGTTTGCATTGCGGCTGGTGCAGCTCAGCATTGTTTGCATTGCGGCTGGTTGGTGCAGCTCAACATTGTTTGCATTGCAGCTGGTTGGTGCAGCTCAGCATTGTTTGCATTGCGGCAGGTTGGTGCAGGTCAGCATTGTTTGCATTGCGGCTGGGTGGTGCAGCTCAGCATTGTTTGCATTGCGGCTGGGTGGTGCAGCTCAGCATTGTTTGCATTGTGGCAGGTTGGTGCAGCTCAACTGGTCGGAAAACTGATACAACCTGCTTCTCAAAATTGTCCAGGCCTGAAAACTGATGTTCTACATTGTCCAAGATGGAAAGTACTGGCACAGGCATGGGAATGGTGCATAGAAAGAGAGAGAGGGAGGAGGGAGAAGAGGTGGT
>CM065737.1:42923595-42926095 GCA_033310375.1 Conus canariensis | reverse complement strand
ACGACGCCACATGAAAGAAATAAACACGGACACAAATCCGCCACAAACTGCCCGAAAAGCCAAAGCCACCTCTGGCATGGTCACATCTACAACGTTTCCAGATTCAGGGAAAAGCTTAGGTAACAGAAATTAAGGTTTGTATGTGGAGCTCCGGTCAGCAGGTGTTTACACTTTGACAGCCGGAAGTGTGCCGCCTACATACATACAGAAGAGAGAGAGAGAGAGAGAGAGAGAGAGAGAGAGAGAGAGAGAGAGAGAGAAAATTCTGTTTTGGCATAGTGTTTTGAAATCCTACACTATAAATGTTTACGAACACGAAGTAACATGACACTGTAGACATATACATGTATGGTAACTGTATCGTGCAGTGCTCGTGCTATCCAATAGGGCAGCATGTCCACTGTCTCAGTGTCGTGTGGCAGGGTGGCCGGGCCTGCCGCTCCGCTGTACGGTGTCGATAGGACAGCATGGAGGTATCGTCTGACAGCAAGTGGAATCTGTCCGACTCGCAGACTTCATTCAGTGAAACTGGAACCACTGTCACTGAGTTGTGCGACTTGTTTCCCCCGATGTCTGTCTGTTTGTCCATCTCTGTCTCTCTGTCTGTTTGTCTGTCTCTGTCTCTCTGTCTTTTTATCTGTCTCTCTGTCTTTTTATCTGTCTGTCTGTCTGTCTGTCTGCCTACCTGTCTGTCTGTCTGTCTGTCTGTCTCTCTCTCTCTCTCTCTCTCTCTCTCTCTCTCTTCTCTCTCTCTCTCTCTCTCTCTCTCTCTTCAATGACTAAGAGCAAAAATATCTCGCATGGCATGAAGAGACATAGTGTGTTTCTCGCTGTTGTTGTTGTTGTTGTTGTTGTTGTCGTTGTTGTTGTTGTCGTCGTCGTCGTCCTTCTTCTTCTTCTTCTTCTTCTCTTCTCTCTCCTCCTCCTCCTCCTCCTTCCTCCTCCTCCTCCTCTCTCTCTCTCTTTTCTTTTTTTTATTTAGTGTATTATTGCAGAAGCGTGCCATTCACATTAGCCATGATAAGCTAAGGCCTCAGATGTTTGTATTTAATGTGTTAATCACATTCAAATATTTTCTTTTCATGTGTGTCTCGAGTGTTACATTGTTATTTCTTAGAGATACAATTCTCTAGGACACACAGCTGCAACCTTTGACTAGCTAACGTTCCATTTCGAACAACACCGTTGATTTATCCCTCCGTGAAAACTTTAAGTTTCTCCTTCAATGGGATCAAAGAGTGGACTTTTTTCCAGCGATAATCCGTAGCCATCATCATCATCATTATAATCTCATCATCATCATCTCATCATCATCATCATCATTATCATCATCATCATCATCATCATCATCACCATCATCATTATCATCATCATCATCATCATTATCACCATCATCATTATCATCAGCATAATCTTTCCGACACCTCAAAGCACTTCATAATATCAGTTGAATACACAGTGACACATGTGGACTCTGATTCCATAAAGATTTAGGAATGAAAGAAAGCCGCCTCCGAATAGGCAGCATTTGGCACTGGTGATGAGTTGTGAGATGGGAGTGAATGAGTGAAAGCCGAGGAGCATTCGTGGAGAGGGTGGTTGAGTGGCAGACGGGATGGGGGGAGGAGGAGGGGGGATGGGCAGTTGAAGGTCGATTCAGGTGTGTTATGAAACAGACACTGCTATGACTCAACTTGACTCTTGCTTTTTTTTTTTTTTCTTCTATCCTTTTTTCTGTTGATTTGTTTGCTTGCTTGCTTGTTTATCGCAACACATTTTTGTTGCTGTTTGTAAACTTTATGGGTCATGATTGACAACGGTTTTTTTTATGTGTCTGATTCTGTACCCACTATAGATTTCATTTATCAATCGTGCAACTACTTTGGTAGAATATAGACACGGAAACAGTCTGGAAAGAGAAACGCAAGGCTTCAGAATTTGGCAGAGAGAAGGGAGAAAGCCTTGCCCTGATCCAGCTATTAAAACAGACATGAAGAAAAAAAACCCTGAACAATTCGAAAGAATAGCTGAAGAAGCAAAAGTCACTTAATTATCACACAATACTCACTCAGTTCTGGAAGTTTTATAATCGCACGGAAGGAAAACACAAAACAAACGCACCCCCAGATATTTTAGACGCTGATGGGACCGCAAAACTCAAGACAAATGTGGAGAAAAGGTGGGCTCTACTTAAATGTTTCATAGAACATAGTGATCAAAGAAATTTGGATAAAAAGAAGAAATAGTTGACCACGTTAAACCTACACCTAGCTCAGACTGGCATTGATGATGAAATTACAGCATCTGAACTGGCTGACGCAATAGCTACATGCACTAAGGATAGTGCTCCAGGTCCAGACAAAGTACGGTATGCAGATATCAAACAGCTCTCAGAAGAGGACAGAACCCATCTCTTCAGTCTCTACCTGGAGAATTTTGATAAAAAGCTATGTCCCAGAAGACTGGCTACACAGCTATCTGAAAGCTTTACCAAAACCAG
>CM065737.1:42916095-42918595 GCA_033310375.1 Conus canariensis | reverse complement strand
GGTTATTAATATTTCATGCACCCAGTGTCGCGTGTCACGATGAGAAATAAGTAAAACAGGACTGTTTTTTGTTCATTGGACTGCTTTTCCCTACTTTGTCTCTCCCCCCCCCTCCCCCCCCCCTCCCCCCTTTTCCCTATCTTTCCAACTTAGACCTGTCATTTCCCCCGCCTTTTCCCTCTTTTCTCTGTCTGGTCGGCTTTTTCCCTGTCTTTTCCTACTTGTCCTGTTTTTCCCATCTTTTCGTGTTTTTATCTACCGTCATTTCACTCTGTCCTGTGGAAAGCCATACCTTTCTTCATGTTATTTTACTGTTTCCTATTTTCCGTATCTTTTCTCACTTTTCCTTTCCTTTTATTTTCTTATATTTTTGTGTACTTGTCCCTGCGTTTTCCAGTTTGTAAACATTTACGCATACTTTCGTACTTTTTCCTGTTTTGTTTCAATTTTACGTCCAGGCATCGGTGATTTTCCCTACCTCTTTGTTCTTTTTCGTATTTCCTCTGTTTTTGTACTTTTATTCCTTTTTCCCCTGTTTTCCATATCTTTTCGTATTTCACCCTTCTTTTCTTTTTTTTTTTTCATTTTATTATTATTATATTATTTAATAGATACTTATATAGCGCCTGTTCTCGTCTAGAGACCAAGCTCTAAGCGCTTTACAATCCACACTCGTATAAACAACGGGCTGCCTACCTGGGTAGTGCCGACTGAAGAGCTGCCAGCTGGCGCTTCATTCAGTCGTTTCCCGTGTCATCCAGTCCATATCATTCAGTATCGTTCACTCAATGTCCTTACTTCCTTCATTCTTTCCATTTCTCACGCAGGGTGCATGCTATGTGTACGTGTATCCATACCAACGGCCAAACTGGCCTTCTCTTCCGAAAGTTGGTGATGGGATTTTACGTGTGTGCAAGATGTTATGCGTGCGTTCACACACGGAACCTCGGTTTATAGTCTCATTCGAAGGACTGAAAGACTTTTCTGCATCTTTTTGTATTTTGTGCCTGCCTTGTGTACTTTTCCCTCCTTTCTATTTTGTATCTTGCCTCTGCCTTTTAGTATTTCCACGTTTTCTTCCGTTTTTTTTTTTTTTTTCGCACTTGTCGCTCCCTGTTCTCATTTTCCCTACTTCCCAATCTGTTCATATAACCCGGCCTTGCTTTTCCTACTTCTACTCATTTTCCCTATCCCTTCCTACTTGTTCATGCCTTTCAGCACATTTCCCTCCAATTTTTCACGTTTTACAAAATTTTCTTTCTTTTTCTTACTTGTTCCTATTTTCCCCACCTTTTTGCATCCCCCCCCCCCCTCTCTCTCTCTCTCTCTCTCTCTCTCTCTCTCTCTCTGTTAGTACTTGTTCTTATTTTCTCTATCACTCCACGTACCCCCCTTTCCAACTTTCTCAATATCTTCATATCTTTTCCTATTTCCTCCTGCCTTTTCATCGTGTTTTCTATTTCCTGCATCTTTTCCTGCTTTTCCCAGCCTTTTTTCTGGTTATTCTTATTTTCCATCTCTTTTCAACTACTCTCCCTACCTCCTCACGTATCTCTTTATAGTTTTTTCTTATTTCCGTGTCGTTTCGTATTTTCACCTACCTTTACATACTTTGTCCTGCTTTCCGTATGGTTTCGTACTTTGCCATATCTATACCTAGCCCCTCCCCCCCCCCCCCCCCCCCCCCCCCCCCCTCTATTTTCCCTATGTTTTCGCTTTTTCCTAACCTTCCCTACCTAGTCCTATATTCCGTATCTCCGCGTTCTGCGCCATAAACTTTTTGTACTTCTTTTTTTTTTATATCCCCGTTCTTTTATGTTCTTCGCTATATTTTCCTATTCCTTTTCCTGTTTTCTCTGTTCCCCCATTACTTTCCCTGCTCCCCCCCCCCCAACACACACACACACACACACACACACACACACACACACACACACACACACACACACACACACAATTTCTCCAGTCTTTCTGTTTTTCTCCTCACATTCCATTTTTTTCTCCTAATTTCATGCCTCTTATATTAACAAATCTTAAATAATTTAGCGAACCGCCCAAGACGTGGACAAACGAGTCACAAGTGTTCGTCTTGTGACTCGTTTGTCACGTTCTCTGGCGGTTCGCTAACATTATTTAAGATTTGTTAGATTTCCGCCTGCAGTCCTCTCGCTTTGCACTAGATCTCTTTATATTGTTAAAAGTTTTCCCTACTCTTTTCATATTTTCGTATCTTTTCATACTTTGCTATAACTGTTGCTATTTTCCCCCCTATTGCCCTAGGATTTTTTTACCGTACCCCCACTCCCCTCCTCCCCCTATCCTTTTCTATAGTTTCTCATCTTCCCTAGCTTTTCGTATTCTTTCATACCTTTCCCTGTTTTATCCCTATGCCCTATTTTTCGTATTTTCCTTATCTTTTCCTTTTTTTTTTTTTTTTTTTTTTTGGGGGGGGGGGGGGTCCCAATCTCATCGACATTTTCCCAGCTTTTCCAAGTTTTCC
>CM065737.1:42908595-42911095 GCA_033310375.1 Conus canariensis | reverse complement strand
CTCTTCTTACCTTTCTCTTTAGCTTTCCATACGTCAGCAAAGACAAACTTTTCTTTAAACTCCTCCTTCTTCTTCCTACTTTTCCCCTACTGATCAGTATCATTCCTTTTTTCCTCCGGCTTTCCCCAATTTTATACGTTTTCTTTTTTCTCTCTCCGTCTCTCTACTTTTTCTTTTAAAACAAAGTTATCTGTTTTTGCTACGAACTGTGACTTCCCTCGGGCAGAAACGTAGCGTGGCTGGCGAAGGCGCATGCGCGGTGTACAGGTAGGTTGTCAGACTCGTTCCCAGGTGAGGGCAAAGGACGGTTCCATTTGGCTGAGGATATAAATCACTGTTTCATGAGAAAAAAAAAAGTGTGAATACATTCGGATAACCTTCAACTACTTAAGACAGCGGAAAGGGATCACTGTGCCCATATTTGTCACAGTTGCATAGTTTTCATCTGAAACATGCTATACAGCGCGTGGTTATCCTCCTTTGCGAGAGTTTCAGAGAACACTGTTATTCGTTGTGTCCTTAGCAAACTTTCCGACCGTCAATCATCATTATCACAACTGGAAAGGCTGCTAATCTACCCCACCCTGGCTACTTCAGTCGGTCGGTTTCCAACGCCGATTCCTTCCTCATATCCCATCAATCACAAAATCAATTATAAAACGGACGATGTTCCTTTCTCGCTATTTGTTTGTTTATCACGATTTTCCTTTTCTGCGGAGTTTGGTTCACTACATTCACCAGCTGAAAACACTGTCTCGGAATCTGAGCAGCCAGCTGAGTTCCAGGGGCGACACAGAAAAGGATGCAGTGGATTCTGAACTTTAAGTGTGAAAATGGTCTAAAAGAAAGGGAAACAACTCTAAAGGCGCTTTCCTTTATTGCAGGTCCTCCACAAGGAAGGTGTAGTGTGTGACAGCACCACAACAAAGAGATGACCATGTCATTCTGGGAGGTGCAGTGTTTGACGGGACCACAACAAAGAGATGACCATGTCATTCTGGGAGGTGCAGTGTTTGACAGCACCACAACAAAGAGATGACCATGCCATTCTGGGAGGTGCAGAGTTTGACAGCACCACAACAAAGAGACGACCACGTCATTGTGGGAGGTGCAGTGTTTGACGGGACCACAACAAAGAGATGACCATGTCATTCTGGGAGGTGCAGTGTGTGACAGCAACACAACAAAGAGATGACCATATCATTCTGGGAGGTGCAGTGTGTGACAGCAACACAACAAAGAGATGACCATGTCATTCTGGGAGGTGCAGAGTTTGACAGCACCACAACAAAGAGATGACCATGTCATTCTGGGAGGTGCGGTGTGTGACAGCAACACAACAAAGAGATGACCATATCATTCTGGGAGGTGGAGTGTGTGACAGCACCACAACAAAGAGATGACCATATCACTCTGGGAGGACTTTTCAGGCCTGATGACCATGGTCAGCCATTGCACACCGAATCTAAAACTCATGCCAGAAGCAGCTCCGCCCAAACTGGGAACTACCCATCACGTGTCAATGATATTCCACCGTGAAAAAAAAAAGAAGAAAAAAAAAACAAAAACAGAAATGGCCGTGAGAAGCAAGTGGCTGGGAAAGCACCGTGTGAGGACGGCTCATGGAAGCAAACATCGCTTGAACTTCAAGTTCCCTGGGAGCGACTCTGTCACTTGAGGTCAATGACTAAATCAGTCAAATAAAAGACTACAGAGCGCAGACACTCGCTAAGGTGGAAAAGTCGTTGACTTCACTGGAAACCTAACCGAACCTGTAAACACTGAAACTTGCTTGAACTCGACTGGATTGTTGTTTGTCTCTGCTACTTCTGTGGCAGGTGAAAGTGTTTGGCTCAGTTTGTTACTGTACACACACACACACACACACACACACACACACACACACACACACACACACACACACACACACTATGGATGTTATTCTGTTCATAAGATCATTATTGTGACTGGATCGTTACTATATCTGATAAGTCTGTAGATATAAATATGTTTCACAATTAAAAAAAAATTCAGATCGATGCATCATTTCATAGGATATTTACCAACATATTAGAAATTCAATATCTGTCCATGTCAAGATGAAAAAAAAAAAAAAAAATTTGATCGGCCGTTTCGTCCGGATCCGGATTCGCAACAAAATTAGTGGGTTCGTCCCTGGGCCATTTGCAATCTTTCCACCAAATTTCACACTTGTGTCGTCTCCCAGACGAAAATACTGGAGGAGCCAGACTGCCTCCCCACTCCCCCCCACCCCCCTCTCCTTCTGGAGACAAAGAAGGAAAGAAACACGTTTTAGTAGACTTTACAACAGAGCATTGTTTGTGTCTTCCTGAATGGCAGTTTGACGAGATGTATAAGGGGTAATATCATGGCGGCTCAGATTGCTTCAGATAGCTCCAGTCTGCCACTTAAATTAAAACAAGGTACTTTAAGTCACGCCCCCCTCTTCCCCACTCCCTATCTCTGTTTGTAACAATTT
>CM065737.1:42833595-42901095 GCA_033310375.1 Conus canariensis | reverse complement strand
CACGCCTGCACCGACTGAAACTGAAGGCGAAGCAGCCAGAAACGGAGGAAGTGGACTGCACATGGGTGTCACTTGAAGGGCAGTCGCAGAGACCGCAGGCGTCCACCAAGATCCAAATCCTTTCTGATGATGCTCAGCCAGTACCCCTCACTCTCCCTCCTCCCTACACAAGTCATAGTAACGTGCTCTGGTGGGGAGTCTCAGTCGGGGTTTTCACTGCTGATCAATAGGTGAACTCCCGGGTCTGTTCCTCCCAGTCAGAGAGGATTTGACAGAATTTGACGACTCACGTAGATCGACGTATACAATGATATATTATTTAGATAAAATGAGGCAGAAATGAAAATCAAAACAATCTAACGGACTGATTCAGTTTTAAGGGCTAGAGGTGAAATGTGAAGTCTTTACAAGCTACTCGCAGCCATTGTTTTGTCCCAGTGCACCACGCGGCCACGGACTGGCAGCGGCCCTCAGTATTCTCCAGCCCCAACGCTCAGCGGTTGGCTAAAGGGAGATCATTGCATCAGAAATGTTATCTCCAAGTCTCGATTACCTCCGTGCATCGTAAATAAGATCTCGGATTAAACGTGCACATAATTATTTACTCACATGACTGCGCGCTCACGCACACTCAATAACGCGAGTAAACACGCAACCACACGCGCTCTCATACACATAGTAAACGTTTGCTTGCTTACACACACACACACACACACACACACACACACACACACCACCACCACCACCACCACCACCACCACACCAATAATGATAATAATTATAATAGTGATGATGATAATAATAATAATAATAATGATAACGTTACTACTGATACTAATAACAACAACAATAATTTCAAATCTAAACAGAACAAAACAAAACAAAAAAAACTTAAATAAATTTCACTATCTCCACCGAGGAACCGCTATCTAATTGTTACTCTGCCAAGAAAGTTACGGGGGAAACGCCTGATCTGAATTATTTCACTCAAACTCCGGCAACAGATGGAATGAGGTCGGGGACGAACCCCACTTGGAGTGGATCCGTGGTGCGACTGATCCGGATCCAACTGCTAGACTCGAGTCGTTCGACAAGATTATGGCATTCTTTTTAACGTGAAAACTGCGAAATTAATTTTGTAACACGAGGAAAGCAGACTGTTGCTCAAAGATGGCCCCTTACATTTGGTGCAGATTTGTGGCGCGGATATGAATTCAGATCTGTTTATATCATTGATAATATTATTACACATTGTCCACAGACTAAAAACACTGAAAAGTTCTAGTACGAACCAATCACTAGCTACGAAGCCATATACTTAATAAATAAATAAAAGCCTGGTTACATAAACTTCGACACTTGGTCTTCTCATGTGTTATTTTGTTGACCACATGGGAAATGCCTTCTTTGGTCAGCACAGACGGTCACGTCCACTGGCGGAAGTTAGATGTTGTATTGGCACATTAACTGACTCAAAGGTGGATCTACGAGTATCTCAACGTCGGTGGAGGTCCACGCTCTCTGGATGGGCATTTCTAACAGACTTCAAAAGTCTGCATCTTGGGGATCGAGCGTCTAATTAACGCAGGTGACAGGCGATATTGCACGTTAATGACGGCAATTTCATTGCTGGCTTCTCCATCCTTTTACACATTTTGGTTTTATGATAATAACCTGACAAAAGAGGAAAAACACAGAGCAACAATTACCAGTTGAACACACAATTGAACACAATTTTATGTTTCAGGCCTCCGGGCCTATAACAATGTGAGGTGCAGTGCACACATAAAGAGAAAAAAAAGAGAAATGACAACAAAATGTTATTTTTCGATGTGCTAATAATGCTGATTTATGAGGGTAACTAATTATTCATACTGTGTGGGATACGAGTTCTCTTTTTTTTTTCAGTGCATAATGAATATACCTAACAATATCTCTTGTAATATGCACATTTTCGTTTCCAAGTAATTGTTTTAGTTCAATAGGGTTCAGTTCTAAATTGTCTGTGCTTCAGTATGTATTTTTCTCTGTAAGGCATATAAGGCATTGCATCTAATAGAAAGTGGAGTTCGTTCTCAAGTTGGTTACAAAAAGGACGTTTTTTTTTTTTGTATCGCTATTTATATTCAGGTCGTTTAAGCCAAGACGAAATCTTTGTGAAATACATTTTAGATTTGTTAACCGTTAAATAGTTGGATAAGGTTCTGGTTGTAAGAGAGACTTAAATGAATAATAGGTGTTGAAGCAATCACTCGAGTTTAATTTGCTAACCCAATCTTGATGTTAACAGTCTACCATCCTTTGCCTAAACATCTTCTTAAACATATTAAAATTTCCGACCCCACCCACTAACCACACTTCAGAAAATCCATATCTATTAAGACAACATTTTATATCATATGCCCAGTTACTTTTTTTATCATGCTATCGTCAGTGCTATTCATAAAGCTGTTAATCACGGAAATAAATGCTTGTTTCGGTATTCTATTCAATTCCATCTGTTGTAAGGAGAACCAACATCAAAGTGCTCTTAGTGTGCTGTCTATATAAAGACTATAGCGACCAGTCTCTCCGTAGACCATTGCATTTGGTGTTTTAGGACTAACACTTAACAGGGGTTTTTTTTACAGGCAAACAGATGGACCGCTTCGATAGTCTTATATTGTGAGTGCAATACCCCATACCTCTGCAGCGTACAGTAGTACTGGCTTCACCATCGTGTCAAATAGCTTTTAAAAAAAGATGATTATGTCCTTCCTACCGAAATTCCACATTGTTTTCATAATTTCTATTGTATTATATTTGGCTCTCCTTGTATAGTCATCCAGCGCTGTTACAAAGGATAATTTAGTAGTCAAGATGAAACCAAGATATTTGTAGCTGTTCACCACTTCAGTTTGCTCTCCTTTATGGTACCTTTTTTCATATTTGGACAAATGACCTCCTTTTCTAAAAAAAATCATCACTTAAGTCTTAGTCAAATTTACTTTTAGACCCAATTTATCAGACGCTATCTGCAAATTGTTTATTTGGTTTTGTAAACCTGAAGGTGTAGATGAAATTAAGGCTATATCATCCGCGAAGAGCAAGAGGAAAATTTCTCTAAAGAAGGAAGAAACTGAAAGCCGTATTTTTCTTTACCATTCACTTCTCCGGCCACTTAAGTTATAAGTAAGAAGAAGATCAAGGGACCTATCAAAAATTCATGGAATCGTGGTTGATCAAACGACTTGGTACCACCACACCAACAGGACTTAACATCAAAGAATAATTTGTTTCCCCCTCCTCCTCCCCCCCCCTCTCTCTCTCTCTCTCTCTCTCTCTCTCTTCAACTTCACTTTCCTTTGTCCTTTCTCCTAATGCATCTGATTTCTACACGTCCCTGCAGCCACTTGCTTGAGTTTGCTATCACCATGATTTATGTTCACCTTTCCATCTTTTAAATGCCTATATTCTCATAGTTCTTCACCATTGAAAAAGGGTTTTAGGCCCGAAATGTTTGGCAATAAACAAGTAGGGTAAAGTCTTGCTCCCATAAGAAAACCTAACATGGAGTAACTTTTATTCAAGACAGGCACAGCCTTTTAAACTTGAAGAAGAAAGTCAGACGAATACAAAGACGAACAATCTAATAGTGGGGGAAAAACAAGCGCAAGCCAACAACCTCTCCGTCATCACAGTAATGACTTGGCAAAGATTTGAACTTAAGGCAGGATGGGCGAGGGGGGTGTTGAAGATGAAGAAAATGGGAACATAAAATTAAGAAAATATGTTATAAATATGAAAACTCTTCACTAGCTGCATGAGGGAACCATCCCAATCCCTCCCGAAAGCAGAAGTACTTGCATTGCCCTCTCCTAGGCCTTTCGTCCGCTGGATCGGACTCATCAGGGAGACACGGCTGACTGTGTCTGTGCTCCTGGCGTCAAACAAAGACACACCACAGTCCATAATACTGTGGTGTTCCCACCACCATGGGCTCAAAAAAAAAATCCAGCAGCACCCCAAAGCATCCAGCGAAGAGTAGTAAATGAAACCAAAACAAAAGTGTGTGAGGGGAAAAGTTGCTGAAAAACTAAAGACATTATGCAAACAGTATAAAATGTAGGGGACAATCTTTGAGCCTACGCCTGAGGATCCACCCAAGGATGCAAGGCAGATCAAAAGACAAACACAAAGACGGACAGAAACAAATACAAATAGCCTCGATTTAATTGAAATGAAGTTGAAAATAAAATGAGGCAGGGAGCAATTTTCAACATTTTCAACTTCACCGAAATGTTTGGTTAATCTTTTCCTTGGATTACCTTTTCCACCGTTTTTTTATTTATCATTTTTTTTCATTGTGTAATCCTGTGGTAAAATTCACTCTATGGTATCCTGATTTATAGTTAAGCCCTACACGCGGCAGTCTTTGTGTCCAATTTCTGTTTCCTCCACTATGAATTTGAGCTCGGATTTTCTTCTTCCAGGTACCATGCAATCTTTCTATTTTGCCCTGAGATTCTGGGTCATGTGGTCGACTACAAATTATTCTGGTGTTCCATTCATTGCATAGTTTTTCAAGTTCTCCCCTAAATTCATTTCCCTGATCACTCTGGAGAATGTGCCGTGGTCCAAAATCACAATATAGTTCTTCCAATTTTCGTGCGATGGTACATGGGCGTTTGTCAGAAACACTACGCAGCCAAAGAAATCTTCTGAAACAATCTAAATCAGACAAGACATATCTGTTGTGCCCTGGACTAAACCCTGTGCTGGCCATATTAACTAAATCAAGTTGATGCCTTTCCATTATCTGTGAAGCTGTTACGGGGCGAAGAGAAGGTCTGTTAGAAAATGTGGGGTTGCTCTTCAAATGTGATTCGGATTTGCCAAGGTATCGTTTTATTCTGTTCTGACTAATACCAAAATAACAGTGCATGGTAAGACGCCACAGTTTCAACGAGCCGTCACCCAATGCTTTTAGGTGGAAAAACCTGACGCAGCTGTCCACTTCCCTGGGCGGCAGCAGGATCCGTTCGTCCGGTACTATGAGTCTGTGTAGGTCCTCGTTGCGGTAGAAAATAGCCACTTTAGCACAGTCCAGGTGAAGTCTCTTGGCCTGCCAGTGAAAACGAAGCCCTGTTCATTTCACATCTATTCACCTTATACAGGAAAATTCAGTGCACATAAATATCAATAACCAACACACACACACACACACACACACACACACACACACACACACACACACACACACAACACTGGTTTCAACACAAGTTCCAGCAGCCGGTCGTATTCCTCATCGGTCAGTTGAGGTGGACATTGTTTCCAGGTTGGTCCTGAAATTAGTACAAATATCAGTCACTGTAGAATATTACTGAAATCATTCGCTAACAGTAGGCCTACATGACTTTGCGATTTCTTTATTTTGTAGCTCTAACATCAAATCTGAGGAAGTTGGAATGTTGGTGTTGCGATGTCGCACTCTCCATGTGGATCCGTCAGTTGTCCTCGACGATGTGTTTGTCAGAATTGGTGTGTCAAAAAAAGAATGTTCTTGAGGCTATGCATGGGTTTTATTTACAATAAAATGTTCTTGAGGCTATGCATGGGTTAGTTCTCATTACGACACACATGGCCTATCCGACTTCAGGCAATGTGTGATGCACAGCCTGCGTTGCATTTATTGGTGTCATTACGGTACAAGTGGTACACACACCAGGAGACTCTCATCAGTTACACGCAGTGACTGAACCACAACTGAAAATAATCATCATCAAAGAAATTAGCATCTTATGGCATATCAGTCTAAAAGACAATTTGAGTGTACTTACCTCAACAGTCTCTTTTCCGTTCTTCTCCACTGGCAACCCGTGAACAGCAGCACAGAAAAACATCAACAAAGGTGCAGCCCCCATTTTGCGGTAATGGACTTGACCACTGACAGTGCGGACCCGTTCCCACTGAACGCACGAAAAGCACACGATGCTGTGGTATGCATGCATTCATTGGAAAAGGAGAGTGCATTGCTGTATTTAATTACACAGATCCTAAATTCTTTCTAAGTACTCATTCTTCGCGGCGAATTTCGTGCTCAGTGCATTAATTATAATACACATGTTGGTGATTAATTGACAAAAGCGCCGAAAATAAACGCAAAGTGCGCAATTTGAGACTTCTATCCGGATACGTCTCTGCTGTGCACATAAGTTCTCAAAGTCTTTTGCATAGAAATTATACCGCTACATGTATCCTTTTCTAAGGAAATTTCATTCAGTTTTGATACCCGTTCAGAAGTGGTACAGCATAAATGCCTTCCAAGCCACTGAAATCATCACACATACACACACACACACACACACACACCACACCTTTTTTTTTTTTTTTTTTTTTTTTACTAACGTCGACGACGAATGGCTCCATTTTCAAATACAAACATACAGGCCTATTCTTTTCATGCTCTGTAAATTCAGAGTCCCTCCAAGCGTGGCAAAGTTGTTTGGCTATAATACTATCTAGCCGAGTGCGGCTCGTGCAGCACAACTCCCTGCTGCCGCGCGCACGCCCATGGCGCTCAGTCACTGCCGACGCGCGTATTTCGCCGCTTTTTAATTAATTTTTACGGTAGCTAGACAACAACTGACAGTGTTGTGTTAGGTGTCATAGGAAAGAACAAACGCTCAACTAATCGAACGTAGTAATTTTGAATCATTCACTTTCAATGTGTAAACGAGATAGCAGAAACTGTCGAGGACAAGGCTTATATGTTCAAGGCATACTGTTCTCCGACAGCGTTTGACTTTTAGTTCCATTTGTATCCTCTTCAAAGTTACCATGTTTTGGTTCCGATGAGTTTGAGAAAAGCAGGTCATGAATTCGGTAGTTTGATTCATGCCCCATCCCAGCAAACATTTTAGTCCAACCCCAATCTATCTTAGTCTCTTTCCTTCAGTAAGTAAAAGTGAATGTCAATGCTAGTCCTTAGCGCCCAGTGACTGTTGTCAGATCGTCTACACCTGATCGTTGATATTCAGTTGCTGTCTGTTGTGGACTCTGTACCGCTCCCTTTGGGCTCCCGTCATAACACGGACCATGTTACCTTGAAACGGGGCAACTGTTCCAGGGGTTGTCGCCTACGTTCTGATAGCCTGACTGGTGATAGCGGCATACAGCGGTACCTGAGGGTTGTGAAACTTACTCCAGCTCTCAGTTCCTTTCAGTCAAGTTCTAAGGCTGGCCTCGCATAACTTGATGGTGCTGAGCACACTGTCGGTGCACAACTCGGACACCGGTTTGGCTTGAAAGGGGTGCACCGCCAGTCTGTACTGGGTTGACATACTTATGCAGATGTGATCCAGTAATGCTGGGCGGTCAGCAACGCTTTTGTTGACGCGTTCTTTGTTTGATCTGTAGTGGTTTTGCCTGAACATTTGCTGAGCACTCTAAGCTATTACAGTTCATGTGTTGATTATGGCGCTCTGTGACTGAACGAAACCTCAGATGAGCGGCCCTCTGTGTTTGAGCAGACGTCATATCAGTGGCCCTCTGTGTTTGAGCAGACGTCATATCAGTGACCCCCTGTATTTGAGCAGACATCAGACGTCAGATCAGTGGCCTTCTGTGTTTGAGCAGACGTCATATCAGTGGCCCTCTGTGTTTGAGCAGACGTCATATCAGTGGCCCTCTGTGTTTTAACAGACGTCATATCAGTGGCCCTCTGTGTTTTAACAGACGTCAGATCAGTGACCCTCTGTGTTTTAACAGACGTCAGATCAGTGACCCTCTGTATTTTAACAGATGTCAGATCAGTGACCCTCTGTATTTTAACAGATGTCAGATCAGTGACCCTCTGTGTTTTAACAGACGTCAGATCAGTGACTCTCTGTGTTTTAACAGACGTCAGATCAGTGACCCTCTGTGTTTTAACAGACGTCAGATCAGTGACCCTCTGTGTTTTAACAGACGTCAGATCAGTGACCCTCTGTGTTTGAGCAGACGTCAGATCAGTGGTTCTCTGTGTATTAACAGACGTCAGATTAGCGGCCCTCTGTGTTTTAACAGACATCAGATCAGTGGCCCTCTGTTTGAGCAGACATCAGATCAGTGGCCCTCTGTGTTTTAACAGACGTCAGATTAGCGGCCCTCTGTGTTTGAACAGAGATCAGATCAGTGGCCGTCTGTGTTTGAGCAGACATCAGATCAGTGGCCCTCTGTGTTTCAGCAGACGTCATATCAGTGGCCCTCTGTGTTTGAGCAGACGTCATATCAGTGACCCCCTGTATTTGAGCAGACATCAGACGTCAGATCAGTGGCCCTCTGTGTTTGAGCAGACGTCATATCAGTGGCCCTCTGTGTTTTAACAGACGTCATATCAGTGACCCTCTGTGTTTTAACAGACGTCAGATCAGTGACCCTCTGTGTTTTAACAGACGTCAGATCAGTGACCCTCTGTGTTTGAGCAGACGTCAGATCAGTGGTTCTCTGTGTATTAACAGACGTCAGATTAGCGGCCCTCTGTGTTTTAACAGACATCAGATCAGTGGCCCTCTGTTTGAGCAGACATCAGATCAGTGGCCCTCTGTGTTTTAACAGACGTCAGATTAGCGGCCCTCTGTGTTTGAACAGAGATCAGATCAGTGGCCGTCTGTGTTTGAGCAGACATCAGATCAGTGGCCCTCTGTGTTTCAGCAGACGTCATATCAGTGGCCCTCTGTGTTTGAGCAGACGTCATATCAGTGACCCCCTGTATTTGAGCAGACATCAGACGTCAGATCAGTGGCCCTCTGTGTTTGAGCAGACGTCATATCAGTGGCCCTCTGTGTTTAACAGACGTCAGATCAGTGGCCCTCTGTGTTTTAACAGACGTCAGATCAGTGACCCTCTTTATTTTAACGGACGTCAGATCAGTGACCCTCTGTATTTTAACAGACGTCAGATCAGTGACCCTCTGTCTTTAACAGACGTCAGATCAGTGACCCTCTGTGTTTTAACAGACGTCAGATCAGTGACCCTCTGTGTTTGAGCAGACGTCAGATCAGTGGTCCTCTGTGTATTAACAGACGTCAGATTAGCGGCCCTCTGTGTTTGAACAGACATCAGATCAGTGGCCCTCTGTTTGAGCAGACATCAGATCAGTGGCCCTCTGTGTTTTAACAGACGTCAGATTAGCGGCCCTCTGTGTTTGAACAGACATCAGATCAGTGGCCCTCTGTGTTTGAGCAGACATCAGATCAGTGGCCCTCTGTGTTTCAGCAGACATCAGATCTGAGGACTTTTAAATTTGAACAGACGTCAGATCTGTGGCCTTCTGGTTTTAACAGACTCCAGATAGACTTTTTTTGGCTTGTATGGGAAATATATCCAGTCTCCTGAACTTACCTTTGAAACTATTAAACTGTGACAATGTCAGCTCAAATTTGTGGTCAATCTTCTGCTGATTAATCGTCCTTTACGGAAGGTACAGACGGACTGGTTTGTTGTCCGTCTTCTAATTTATTTCCCGTATATTCTAATAATTCATCATTAGAGCGAATAACACAGAGATTTATCTCCATGTGACCCGGTACTCAGTATCGAAAATTCACTGTGGTTGGTTCGTTTCTGCTCTGTTCAGATCTGGTTTTCCAAATTTCATTTGCCTGCTAGTCTGCCAAAAATGTATGAGTCTCCACATCATCCGATACTGCCTTTGCTTTCAACATACATTGACGGTTTTTTTCATATGTTCAACAATTTCCAACATTGACAATAGTCAGAATGCTCACATAACGGTGTATAGTTCATCATACATTGAGTGTCCACCTTCATCGAGCTGAAGATTCTGACACTTTTGTGTGTACGACCGTTTTTTTTTTTTTTATCCCGCCTTTAAGGCAGCCATACTCCAACTTCGGGGAAGGTGCATGCTACGTGTAACGTGTCATCCATACCAACGGCCAAACTGGCCTTCTCTTCCGAAAGTTGGTGATGGGATTTTACGTGTGTGCAAGATGTTGTGCGTGCGTTCACACACGGAACCTCGGTTTATAGTCTCATTCGAAGGCCTGTATGGGGAATGGAGTCAGAACCAATGTTCACTCCGAGGGAGTACCAAAATTCGAACCCGTAACCTCAGGATCACGAGTCCGGCGCTCTACCAGCTGAGCTATTCCGGCCCCCAGTGTATAGTTTATCATACACTGACAACACACAGAATGTCCACATAACGGTCTGTTGATGAAGATGTAACAAACCAAACCGACATTAGCACAGCACCCCAAACATCGGAGTTTGGCAGGACGTCATCGCCGAAAGCACCCCAGCGTGAGAGCCTCAGGCAACGTAAGAACAAGCGACAGCTACGAGTACTGAATATTAACTTCTACGGAGCAAGGAAGAAATGTAGAGATCTAGAAGCCCTGATAAATCCTAGTGATCCAGACATTATAATAGGGACTGAAACATGGCTAAACGATGAAGTTAGCACAGCAGAGTTTTTCCCATCCTGTATGGGCTTCGACGTCCACAGAAGAGACCGCCCCACCAAAGACTCAAGGGGGGGACTATTGTTAGCAGCAAAGAAAGACCTAGAACTTAGTGAAGTGAAAAGTTCAAAAAGAGTAGAACTTCTCAGCGGGACTATTAAAATCAGGGACCAGAGAAAGATGACAGTAGCAACCTATTATCGACCGCCTAAGAAAGTAGACGAAGAGTACTTGACCGCTACAAAAGAAAAAATTACGAGTCTGAAGAAGGAGTCAAAGAGCAGTGTGTTTGTTATTGACGGTGACTTCAACTTGCCAGACATAAACTGGACAACGCTAGGCATCCAAGGGCACAGATACCCAGAACGCGTAAACCAGACCTTCCTGGACATCATGGTGGACAACAACTTAGAGCAGCAAGTTGATTACACCACCCACAGAGGAGGAAATATCCTTGGACCTTATCATGACTTCACACCCTACTTTCAAAACCAGATGCAAACCTCTACCACCGCTCGGCAACAGCGATCATGATGTCATCCTTTATGACACAGCACTAGCTCCCCACCGTCCCAGACCACCTCGCCGCAAGATTTACTTGTGGAAGAAAGCCAACATTGAGAGGATCAAAGCAGACGTTCGCGAGTTTGCACAGTCTTTCAAGCCTGACCCCACAGTACCAGACGCCGCTGAACATGCCTGGAAGGAGATCAAAGACAAGCTGACGCAGACGATGGAAGCGCGGGTCCCAACAAAGACTACGTCAGCCAGACATACCAACCCATGGATCAACACCGACATACCCGGGCTATCCGCAGAAAACAGCGAGCGCACAAGAAAGCGAAGAAGACGGGAAATAAGAGAGACTTAGACAGATACAAGAGACTGGCCCAGATACGTTATATTATTAAACAGGCAAGCAAGAAATATATAGAAGAAGTTGTATGCAATGACTTCAGGTCCAATTCTAAGAAGTTTTGGGCATACATCAAAAGCAAACGTCAGGACACAGAGGGTGTCTCTCCCTGAAGAACAAAGATGGGTACTTGAAAAGCGACAGCCTAGGCAAAGCAGAGATCCTCAACGATCCATTCAAGTCCGTCTTCACAGAGGAAGACACCACCACCATTCCATCCAAAGGACCAAGCCCGTACCCAGATATGCCACCAATTACAGTCAGCGTGCCAGGAGTCCGTAAACTTTTTCAGAATCTCTGCCCTGACAAGGCAACAGGTCCGGACGCAGTCCCAGCTTTTATACTGAAGACAGCAGCAGAGGAAATTGCGCCAGCTCTGACGACTATGTTCCAGTTGTCCTTGGATACCAACCAGGTACCGGCGGACTGGAAGCAGGCCTACATAGTACCCATCTTCAAGAAGGGTGACTGCCAGCTACCACAGAACTACAGACCAGTTTCCCTCACGTCTATCACGTGCAAGGTCCTGGAACATATTCTGCACAGCAGCATCATGACCCACTTCAACCAGCATCAGATACTAAGCGATGCGCAGCATGGTTTCAGAAAACCAAGGTCATGTGAGACGCAGCTGATTTCAACCATCCACGACATTGCCAGAAACTTAGCTGGGGGGAATCAGGTGGACGTAGTGTTGCTCGATTTTTCTAAGGCTTTCGATAAGGTACCGCATCGTCGTCTACTGAGCAGACTGCATTACTACGGAGTGAGGAACGACACACTCGGCTGGATCCAGGCGTTCCTCACCGGCAGAAGCCAGCAAGTTGCCCTCGAAGGTACACACTCGTCCCCTGCTGCAGTACTATCTGGAGTCCCTCAAGGCATTGTACTGGGGCCGCTGCTATTTTTAGCATATATTAACGACCTGCCGGATGTAGTCAAGACTTTACACACCAGGTTGTTCGCAGATGACAGTCTCCTCTACAGGAAGATCTGCAGTCGCCAGGACCAAGTCTTGCTACAAGCCGACCTCACTCACTTGGAAGACTGGGAGAACACTTGGCAAATGAGCTTTAATGCAAGCAAGTGCAACACCATCCGAGTCTCTCCAAGTAGACACAAGCGAATTATACAGACAGACTATACCCTTCACGGACAAACACTGGGCACGGTGAGCTCCAGTAAGTACCTAGGCGTGACCATGGCGGATGATCTTTCCTGGACCCGACACGTGGAAACAGTGGCAGCCAAAGGGAACAGAACAGTGGGCTTTCTCAGAAGAAACTTCAGGGACTGCACCCAAGAGATCAAAGCTGCCACATACACCACCATGGTCAGACCTACACTGGAATACAGCTCCACCGTGTGGGATCCAAACCTACAGCAAGACACCCAACTCCTGGAGAAGGTTCAGAGGAGAGCAGCGAGATACGCCTGCAACAATTTCCACGACAGGACACCAGGCGCCGTGACACGGCTGCTTAAACACCTCAAGTGGGACAGCCTCGAAGAGCGTCGGCACCATAACAGGCTTATGATGCCCTACCGTATTCACAACGGGCTGGTAGACCTCAACCCCACCACATTCTACCGCCCTTCAGACAAACGGACTAGAGGCACACAGAAAATCCACCAGGAGCGGGTTACCCATCCAGTTCTGTACCACTCCTTTTTTCCCCGCACGATCAGGGAGTGGAACCAATTACCAGCCACCACCACATCAGCACCCACACTGGAGGCGTGCAGGAGCCGCCTAAGCTGCAGTCCCCACTACCTGCAGCCACCCCCAGTCTCTCCCTGAACCCTCCCATCAACCCATATACATAGTTTTAAAATCAGTTCGTTAAACCAACTAAGCCTGAGACACAGCAAAGCGACAACGCCATAACGCAGAGCCTCTTCGCCTGAACGGCCCGGCTCTATTTTGGAAGAAGAACGGTGTATAGTTTATCATACGCTGACAACAGACAGAATGCCCACATAACGGTTTATAGTTCATTATACATTGACAACAGACAGAATCATGGACCGAAATCACAGTGAACGTTTCGCGACAGTGTTAGGACTACTATCGGTGGTGTTGTGCCGTGGTGTTTCGTGTTGATGGATTCACACAGTGAGTTTTCTGTTTGCGACGGTTTTATCACAGAGGAGTTTCCACGCTTCCTAGACAGGTTTCCAAGGGAAATTACTCTGCTGTTTGAGGTTGAAAAAAGAAACTAGAAAAAGTACACAAGACGCCGCAATGGCGGCTGTAGATAGCTTCGAGCTGCTGTACCGGGAAATGTCCAAGGTTTTCTCTCATGTTCGGGACACTTTTGCCATCATTGGCGCATGCTACATCGCTGGGAAGTCGCTTTCTATGCTGAGCTATGTAGCTGAGGCTGCTTATGTGCATCTGTACAGTGGGATGGCAACGGAGGTGGACTTGCGTCAGAAGTACGGTCCATGGGCAGGTGCGGTGGACTTGGACTGGATTGATTCTGTCATCTGCTCCATCATGTAGCACATTCTGTCATCTGCTCTATCATAGGATCATTCTGGCATCTGCTCTGTCGTGTAGGATCATTCTGTCATCTGCTGTATCATTCTGTCATCATTCTGAACGGGGTACGCGCATGCGCAGCTGGTCGGACGTGTTTCGATCTCAGCGTCCGACCATAGTCGAAAATGTAGTTGTTGGTTTTTTTTCATAGTGTTTTGGCTCCACTTATCATAAATCACTAGTAGGACTGTAAGTTAGAATGTTAGAACTTTGTCCAAGTAGTTGGAATTATCTGTCATCGTTTCTGGACTGTGGAATGGTGTTGTGAGTACCTTCTACAAGAACATTACTTCCGGTCTCGATCGCTGGAATATAGAAGGTATGTTTTCGTCATGTTTTCATCGAACATCTCGCTGTCGATCCTTGTCATCACCATCTTCTGTCACAAGATCTTCAAGTGTGATGCTGTCACACCGACTGTCCCTAGTTTGGACTCAATACCTTTTTCTAGCAAAACTGTGTTTTTTTTGCACAAATAATCTGGGCACCATGGTTAAAGAAACATATAATAACCCTAGAGGCAGTACAGAGAAGAGCGACAAGACTAGTGTCATACATAAAGGACTTAACATATGAAGACAGACTGAGACATTTGAATTTGTTTTCACTAAGCTACCGACGAAGAAGAGGGGACCTGATTCAGATGTACAGACTTATCAAGGGAAAGGACAATATCGACATAAATGAATTAGTGACCTTTAATAAAGGAAACAGAACACGTGGACACACCTTAACCCGTTCGCTGCTTGAAAATGTTACAAACAAAGGCTTTCCCAGTGCCAGGGAAATCTAATGATTTGGGGGTAATAATTAACAAAAAATTCTAGCTCAGAAACTACAAAAGATATAACAATGAAATATATATGATTTTTGAAGGAAATTGAATGAAGATTTTGAATCTGGGCTTCTTTTGTTTTAATTTTGATAATAAAAAAGTATTTAGGCAATTAGATTTGGATAGATTTTTTTGCACGATCAAAAGCATATGTATTTACCACTACATCTTCACATCCAAACAAGAACACAAAGCAAAAAAGTTGAAAATAAAGTTTGTATTGTCACACTACACCTGTAAATGAAAGTAAAACAGTTTAGAAGTCTATCAAGACGCTCACACTCTATGCAGACAGGTCAGTCCACGACCACGCCCCCCTCTCCCCACCACGCCCCCTTGCTGGACTTCAACCCTCTCTTTCACTGCTCCTCTTCCCCTACCTTTCCCTCTGCCCCGTGCCACGCCGCGAGCAGGCCGCGCTCCCCTCTTGCGCTGACTATCACGTCACTGACCACTGGCACGCAGTGCAGAGTACACACTAGGCGAGCTCGTTCGACGCTGGCAAACCAGTCAGCTGAACACACATTGAGGTCACACAGCCCGACACAATAACTGACGAATACGGTCGGCAATTCCATCACTATCATCATCTCACCTTCATGCTCGAGTGAGTCGTTGAATAAAAGATTATTGTCTTTGTCAAAAATCATTAGCAGAGCCTGCTCAGCTGTGTAAATATGTTGATTTGGTCGCTGCGCTTGTCGAAGGTTGTGCCGCCATCTTTGCAAGCGAGACAAAGTGCTGGCTGGTCATCCAGTCAGTGATGAGAATAAATGGGCTTTCCCCTCACGTGTGGTCATTTACATATCATTTTAATACTACAGACATATAAGGCTTACTACGCACACTCTATTTAAGTCCGTTGATAGAAATAGTAACGAATGAAAATTCAAGAAAAATGCATGACGTCAGTGGACGGCCCATAGGCACTGGGAAAGCATTTTTAATGCGGCGTCGGCTGACGGCTTAAAGGCACTCTACGGGTTAAAGTTAAAAAAATTAAATGGAATAAAAGATTGCAGAAAGTATCATTTCTCTAGAAGAGTCTTTCAAGACTGGAATAGGCTTAGCGATAATATAGTCCTGAGCACCAGTTTGGATGATTTCAAAGACGAAATAGACAAAAATTTTTTCAAGCACACATTGGTGCACAAAATACACCGTATTTGCCAATGACTGGAAGCAAGTGAGGGAGCCCATAATAAGCCGCGAGGCTTAGGGCCCATACCTGATACCTGATACTTCGTCGGGTCTTAACTACTGTCTCCTTGTTGATACAATCGCATGCTCGTCAACACGAAAATCTACAACCTTCCCCTCCTTCTGTCGACAGAGGCTTGTATTACTGTATTTAGCAAGCTTACTACTGAGCAACTCTTTTGCCCCAGAGCCAAACCCTGGTCCTACAAATAGTTCTTCAGAATCCCATTCTTCATGGCTCTGTGGAACCTGTGACCAGCCTGTAGACTGGGTAGAGAGGGGTTTAGCATGCAATACCTGTGGACAGTGGTATCATGCCCACTGTCAGAGTATTGACACCCAGCACTATCAACATCATGAAGATCTTGGGGAGAAGGTTCCCTGGTATTGTGCCATTTGTGGGAATCCTAACAGTCAGACCGTCCTTGATGTACATGGTGTTGAACTCTCAGTTTCATCCATCCCCTCCCTGCCAGATGTGTCAGAAAATTGCACTACCCCGACTGAAACCCACATGCAACGTCCCCTGCATTCCTCCACACCATCACACGTAAGCCAGCAAGACAGGTGGACAAGAAGACCATTGCGCCTGATTAACGTCAACTTTCACTCTGCTCCAGGAAAGAAACCAGACATTCTCAACCTTTTAGACAGTGTGCAGCCTGATATTGTTATCGGCACAGAAACTTGGCTTGACCCCGCCATCAGTGACTCGGAGATCTTCCCTGATACCTACAAGTTGTACCGCAAGGACAGGAACCGGTCAGGAGATGGCGTCCTAGTTGCGGTGCATACATCCATCGAGAGCTATGAAGTCAGCGAGTTGCAGGTAGACTGTGAGCTGGTTTGGGTGAGGCTGAAGCTCCAAGCTAGAAGGTACCTGTATGTTTGCGCGTACTACAGACCAGACGACGGAGATGAACCCAGCCTGATCCAATTCAACAGGTCACTGGAGCGGGCCGCGCTGATTTCCAACGCCCATCTCCTTATCGGTGGTGACCTTAATTTTCCCAGTTGGGATTGGAAACTGATGGCCCTTAAACCCAAGCCTGTATACCCTAGACTGCACCGCGACTTCATCAGCATGCTGAATGATTACAGCCTTGAGCAACTCGTGGTAGAACCTACCAGAGAGGGAAACATCCTGGACTTAATCATCACCAACAACCCACAGCTGATTCCGCGAGTGGAAGTCCTCCCTGGGCTGTCTGACCACGCGGCAGTCTACTGTGAGGTGGTGGTTCATATCCAGAAGAGGAAACAGGCACCGCGCTCCATTCCTTTGTATAAGAAGGCAGACTGGGAGGGTCTCAGGAAGTCTATGACCGACCTCACCAACACGTTGGAAGAGATGAAGGACACTTCTACTACAGAAGAGCTGTGGGTTTACTTCAGAGACACTCTTCATGCAGCTGTCAAGCAGTTCATCCCCCATAAGCAGGTCCGTGTCAAGGAAAGCCAGCCCTGGATCACCCCAGCCCTACGCCAACTCATCAACAGACGAGACCACATCTTCAAGAAGATGCGCAAGCGAGGGACAGAAGACCTGAAACAGCAGCACAAGCAACTCTGAAGAGAGGTCCAGTGCCAACTACGACGAGCATACTGGTCCTACCTCGATGACACCTTCGACGAAGCAGACTCCAAGCAAGCAGCCAAGAACATAAAACACCTGAACATAAAACACCTGGTCGTACATAAAACACCTGAAGTCGTCCAACACCGGTGTCGCGCCGCTGAAGGAAGAAGGCAGGTTGGTGTCTGACCCAAAAGCACAGGCAGACATCTTGAACTGCCAGTTCCAGTCTGTATTCGGCAGCGGCCAGACCTACTCACAGGAGGAATTCCAGGAAAAATGTAGACTTCCACTCAGAGACTTTCCAACCCTAGACAAGGTTGACATCAACATCCACGGGGTGAAGAAGCTCATCAGCAACCTGAAACCTGGAAAAGCACCGGGACCCGACAATATCAGCCCCAGGATCCTGAAGGAGCTGGCAAACGAACTGGCACCAGCTCTTACCATCATCTTCCAGTCTTCAGTCAATACCGGCACCCTACCAGCTGATTGGAAAACTGCCCATGTTACGCCGGTGTTCAAGAAAGGAGAGCAGTATAACCCGGCAAACTACAGACCAGTCTCTCTGACGAGTGTATGCTGTAAAGTGCTGGAGCACATCCTGACCAGCACCATCATGAACCATCTCGAACACCATGGCATCCTCTGTAACCAACAGCATGGCTTCCGCATGAGAAGATCTTGCGAGACCCAACTCCTTGACTTCACCAACGAGCTGTTTGAGAACATGGAGAGCGGGAAGCAGACCGACATCTTGGTGTTGGACTTTGCCTAGGCCTTCGATAAGGTCAACCATAGTCTCCTGTCTCACAAGCTCAACTACTACGGTGTTTGAGGAGAGATCAACACCTGGGTAGCCGACTTCCTGAGAGACAGAAAGCAGGCGGTGGTCGTCAGTGGAGAGCGTTCTGGCTTCGTCCCAGTCAGGTCCGGAGTCCCACAAGGCTCCGTTTTGGAGCCTTGTCTGTTCTTGATCTATATAAATGATCTGCCCGATACCCTGACTACGAGGTCATGCCTGTTTGCGGATGACACGGCGGTCTACAACATGGTCACTTCTCCAACAGCCCAGGCCGATCTACAACAAGACCTCAACCAGCTTGCTGCGTGGGAGAAGAGATGGGACATGGCCTTTCATCCTGGAAAGTGTACCACTCTGCCTGTGACCCGCAGCAGGAACCCCCTCCACTTTGACTACAGTCTGCACGCCCATATCCTGGAGACTGTCACTAGCGCCAAGTATCTAGGCGTCATCATCTGCAGCGATCTCAGCAGGGACACGCACATCAACCACCTGTGCAACAAAGCCAACAAGACCCTAGGCTTCCTGCATCGTAGTATCAAAGTTAGCTCCAGGAAGATCAAGGAAATGGCCTACAAGTCCTTTGTGCGACCCATCCTGGAGTACGCCAGCAGCATCTGGGATCAACACACAGAGCAGAACATCAGTAAGCTTGAAGCGGTGCAGCGCAGGGCAGCCCGTTTCGTGATGAGGCGCTACCACAACACCTCCAGCCCCACTGCCATGCTTGAAGAACTGAAGTGGCCCAGCCTCCAGGATAGACGACGTACAGCACGCCTATCCATGCTGTACAAGATCCATAATGATCTGGTCAGCACAGAAGGCATCAAAGCCAGCCTGCACCCTGCACCTCCGCGCCGACGCCGCGGTCACGATCAGCGGTTCACTGTTCCGCAGTGCAGAACGCAGTACAGACAGCAGGCGTTCCTTCCTCGTACCATTAAGGACTGGAAAGAGTTGCCCCAGGACGTTGTAGAGGCCAAGACCATCGACACCTTTGTGTCAAGGGCCTCCCGTTTCCATTAAAAGCCACGCCAAGTTTTTTTGTTTTTTTTCTTCTGTTGGGACCCCTTGCATAAGTGACAGAATAATCATCAAGTTGATTGTGGTCGCTATCGAGGAAGAAGAAGAAGAAGGTCATCTGCTCTATCATATAAGCCTAACTACTAATCAGAACGGGGCCTCATTCATGACATTTGTATCATCCACATACCAACAAACACACACACACACACACACACACACACAGTGATGGCATTTGAAAGGAACATTCTATCTTTTCGTCTGTATCCTGTAGTGTGCTGTAAGGTTATTGTTCTGTATTTCAGTGGTGACAGGGGTGTGCAGTGATGGCATTGGAAAGGAATATAATTACATCTTTCCGTCTGCATCCTGTAGTGTGTATCAGTGGTAACATGGGGCAGTGATAGTCCAGAATTGGAAAGGAATATAATTACATCTTTCTATCTGCATCCTGTAATGTGTATCAGTGGTAACGTGGGACAGTGATAGAATTGGAAAGGAATATACATCTTCCCATCTGCATCCTGTAAGGTATCAGCAGTGACAGGGGGCAGTGATAGTATTGAAAAAGAATATCAACATCTACATCCAGATATACTGTAATGTTGTATTTATGTAGTGATTAGGAGTTGTGATAGCACAGGAAAAGAATATTTATCTATGTCTGTATCTTGTAATGTAGTGGCGACAGGGGGCAGTTTATAAAGTTGGAAAGGAATCCCTTGGTGACTGGGAGCAATAATCAGTTGCATTAGAAAGGAATGTTTATACCTGTCTATATCCTGCACTATTGAATTGCAGTGGTGACAGGGGGCAGTGATGGCATTGGAAAGTCCTATGCCATGGAATTGGCTCGCCGAGGGATGAACATTGTGCTGCTGAGCAGAGAGGAGAAAAAGCTGATCAGAGCTGCCCAAGAAATAGGTCAGTGGTCACAACTTTCATCCTTTTTTTATTTCATATTATCAGTGGAAAAATCAGCACAAACTATTGTTGGATGCAAATGGTGTATTGGAATGATTGGTACAGCTTGTTAATGTTGTCAGATGTTGATATATGTCAGTAAATGAGAGTAAATCATGTACTGAATTTGAAAAAAAAAAAAAAAAAAATGCATCCACAAAAAGACAGAATAGATACAAAGATCTAGTTATAGATGGAAAGTTAAATCGAAAGAATTGAAACAGATGATTGTGTGTAATTTAAAATGAACGTAATTTTTAGTGTGTGTGAAGAGAACTTTTCCTCTTAATCTTACACATCTTGATTCATCAGTCACCCAGTCAGCAAAGGCCTTACAATTAGTTTGAGAGAAGCAAAATACTGATTAGTTCTTCAGTTCACTTTCCTTAGTTGTGAACATGGCAAGAGTGAGACGCAAAGAAATGAATGCAAGTTAGCATAAAACAAAAATGGAAAAAAAGAAGTAAAAACGGACTTTGTTTAACAAGAAACATCACCCGAAATTCCCAGTCTGGACTTGATATCAAGAGAAAACGGATAACAAAGTTTTAGAACAGTGATGGTTGACTTAGTTTTATACTTAAGTAACAGATGTTGAACTCTTCAAACTTGATGTTCTGCCAGATTTGTACACAGCATAACGCATGTACTTTTTGCCACAGAAGGAAAGGAAGACTTTCAACAGTCACCCCTGTTTGTTATCAAACATGCAAGGAACACTGATCGTCTTTGTATGTCTAATTGGTGCCAGTTGTCAGCAGATTTACCATGCTGGTCACATTGAAATATCCACTGCCATGTTAGAGACCATGATGTGACACAGCTCCAGTCAAAACTGAACAGTGACACACTCTGACAAAACACACATGTAATGACAAATGTCCAAGATTAAAGTTGTTTTTCTAAACAAAATGATAATTGTTTGTTAAGAGAGGAAGAATTCATTTAGGTGGAGCATGTGTAAACTGAACAGTGCTGATTAACTGTTAACATAGGAATAATCCGTTTTGGTGGAGCATATGTACATGTGTAAACTGAACAGTGCTGACTGTTAGCATAGAAATAATCCATTTTGGTGGAGCATATGTACATGTGTAAACTGAACAGTGCTGATTGACTCGTTAGTAATCCATGTAGGTGGAGTAATCCACTTACGTGGAATTTATGTTTGTGTAAACTGAACAATGCTGACAGATTGTTAACAGAGGAGTTCTCATCCCAGGTGGAATGTAGGTACATTTGCACACTGAACAATGCTGCCTGTTCCTTTGCTAACAGAGAGATGTTCCATCCAGGTGGAGTATGCACACTGCTGTAGAAACTGAACAGAACTGACAGTTAACACAGTAGTAGTCCCTCCAGGCAGAATACATACATGTACATGCGAACACTGAACAGGGTCAACTATGTGTTTAAAGAGAAAGTATTTCATGCTGGTAGTATACATACATATGAATCTAAACTGATCAGTTTTGAATGTTTATTAACAGGAGTAGTCCATCAAGGTGGAGTGTATCTGTGTAAACCAAAAAATTCTACTGTTCCTTTTTTTTTTTCTTTTTTTTTATTATCAGAGGAGGAGTCTTTCCAGTAGATTATACATTATATATGTAAACTGAATAATGCTGACCAACTGTAAACGGAGGAATTTCTGTCCAAGTGAAGTTATGTAAACTGAACAATATCAACTGTTTACAGAGGAGTATTGGTCTAGTTGAAGTATATTGTATGTGCATAAAACAATACTGATTCAGTTTGTTAGCAGAGGAGTATGTAAATGTATATCTGTGTAAACTGAACAGTACTGACTGTTAATAGAAGAGTAATCCTTGCAGGATGAATAAATATTTACATGTATAAACTGAAGCATGGTGACTGTATGAGAGACGAAATCCATCCAAGTAGAGTATACATTCATAATTGTAAACAGTACAGTGCTGACCAGTAACATAGCAGTCGTAGCCGGGTGCTAACAGTGCATATATTTCTTGGTTACCGTTTGTGGAGGAAAATATGTTTTGTTCAGAGCTATCTACTCCCTTACCTCCCTTGATTGATGAATCTCGATTTTTTTGTGTAAACTCTTTAAATGAATACCTCAGAACCTGCATAGTTGTATATATGTCATAGAAGTCACAAAATTAATGTATTTGGTTTGTTACAACCGTACTGGGCAGAGAAGCCCATTTTTTCTCTAAACTGGCATTTTGCACAATTGATATTGGTGCCATTTTCAATTGTCCGTCCAACAAACCTTGAATAATTCTTGATTTCACAAAAAGCATGAGAAAAACTGAAGAAGCCGAAAATGCACATTAGAAGTAAAGTCCATAAGCTCTCATTTCATATATCGCATGCCTAGGATCTTTTCCACACAGGCTTGCAACTATACCAAATGACTGACAGCGCCAGTTTCCTTGAGCAAGTCGCCTTCATCGTTCATTGTCAGATTTTTTGTCCAGATTATCATTCTACAAAATTCAGACTTCCCGATCGAAATCTTGCTAATGACTCCATTTCTGTTATGAATAAATTATAACTGAAAATGTATAGAAATTATTATCCAACAGTCCATTTCAACAAAGTATTTTTCAGTTGAAAATCGTATCGAAAGCACACGCCGACAGCCCGGCAAAGAGAAAAGTCAGTTGCGTTTTCTACCAATTTTCAAAAACAAAGTTCTTGGCTTAGACGCCGCCTTGGATAATGAAGTTTATATGCATGAAAAGAGCGAAATGCCAGCTATTCATTCATTGTAAAATTATTTCACACTCTTTAGTATTTCTTATCAAAATAGTGAAAAATATGATGCAAATACGTCACTCTGGGACATAAATCAGGAATAATTTAGTACAGCAACAATGTGACTTACTGCATTTTATTCCTTGGGTTCTGAGGTTTTTTATTGATAGTAGATATGTGTGAATAGTTTGAATGGATGGCAAGCCAGACAACACGGAAGCTGGGACAGATAGCACAAATTTCTGTCGGTTCCGGCCTCACAAGGCCCGTTTTGCCTTGGGCACCATGTTGCTGGCTTTGCGGTCCAGTTCGCCCCTAGATATTTAGAGATGCTGTCTGAGAGTAATCAATGTTCCCTGAGTGACTGGCATCCAAGAGAAATAAAAGGGAGAAAAACTGCTTCATCCTCTGCGTCTTCTTGACTGGCTGCTGTCCCTTGGCTCCTGCACTTGCCACCATCTGCCTGTCTTCACCTGCACACCCCTTACCCCTCCACACCATCACACAGTATTCTATCCAAGTGGAGTACATATTCATGTAAACAGTACAGTGCTGACCAGTAACAGAGGAGTATTCCATCCGAGCGGAGTGCATGTTCATGGTAAACAGCACAGTGCTGACAAATAGAGAAGCAATTCATCCAGGTACAGTATATGCACATATAGTAACTGAACATAGGGACTTTGTTTTAAAACAGAGAAGTAATTCATCCTAGTGGAGTACATGTAAACTGAACAAAAGCTGACTTACTGTTAATATAGTAGGAATCCATCCAGGTGGAGTATACGTACAAATGTACACTTGTATCTGTTAATATAGTAGTAATCCATCCAGGTGGAATATACATACAAATGTACACTTGTATCTTGAATAATACTGTTTGTTTGCAAAGGAGGTGGAGTGCATGTCTATGTGTAATTTGAACAGTACTGGCTGTTTGTGGACAGAGGAGGAGTACTCGGTCCAAGTGGAGTACATTTCTGTGGACTTCTCTCTGGAAGTGAGGGAGGGACTCTACGACACAATCTGGGCTGGACTGGCCGGCAAAGAGATTGGCATTTTAGGTAAGAAGAGACTGAAATAGGAGTGGAGAATTGTGTGGCCATATAGATAAAACGAGATAGCAATGGAAATGAAGAATCATGGTATTTTAGGTAAGAAGAGACTGAAATAGGAGTGGAGAATTGTGTGGCAATATAGATAAAAAGAGATAGCAATGGAAATGAAGAATCATGGCATTTTAGGTAAGAAGAGACTGAAATAGGAGTGGAGAATTGTGTGGCAATATAGATAAAAAGAGATAGCAATGGAAATGAAGAATCATGGCATTTTAGGTAAGAAGAGATAGCAATGGAAATGAAGAATCATGGCATTTTAGGTCAGAAGAGATAGCAATGGAAATGAAGAATCATGGCATTTTAGGTAAGAAGAGATAGCAATGGAAACGAAGAATCATGGCATTTTGTGAGAAGGGATTGTGATCGAAGTTAAGAATCGTCGCATTTTAGGTTAGAAGAGATTGCGATGGAAGTGAGAAATAGTGGCATTTTAGGAAAGAAGAGATTGCAATGAAAATGAAGAATAGTGGCATTTTAGGTAAGAAGAAGTTCAAATGGAAAGGAGGAATCACACTCAAATAGGTAAGAATAGATTCAGTGGAGAAATGTCTCTCAAATGATCTAGAATTATAGAAATGTATTAAAACAGTTGTAAATATCTTTAGTTATCTCTTAATTAACTAAATTTGTTAGCAAGTTTTTTAAAAAATCAGAGTTTGAAGTGACAAGAGGATAGAAATGTATTTAGATAGAAATACTCAAATAGAAAAGCATGACCTCAGCTTTTATAGGATACTGTGCTGTAGTTGAAATGGAGTGATGCTTTACTTAGATTAAACTACTAAAGGATCTTATCATTGAGAAAGGAGGAATAAGCTGGAGCAGTGTTGTACTTAGATAAAAGGCTTTTACTATTACTGTATTAGAAAAAGAGGAATTGGCTAAAGTGATGTTATACTTAGATAAAAAGACTTAACCATTAAGAAAAGAATTGGCTGGAGAGATGTTTTACGTAGATAAAGGATTTTACCGTTAAGAAAAGAGGAACTGGCTAGAGTGATATTTCATGTAGATAAGGGGATTTTTACCATTATGAAACGAGGAATTAGCTTGCAGTTTAAACAATGGCAGGGACACATTCAGAGACATCTGTGTAACACAGCCTAATATCAGTTTCATTTCAGACAGCAGTGTCAGGTTTTAGTTCAGACTTCCGTGTATTACAGGATAAGGTCATTTTGTATTTCAGACTTCCATGTATTACAGGACAAGGTCATTAAAAAAAATTTCAGACCTCTGTGTATTACAGGAAAAGGTCATTTTTTTCAGACCTCTGTGTATTACAGTATACGGTCATTTTTTTTTTCAGGCCTCAGTGTATTACAGTATAAGGTCAGGTTTTATTTCAGACCTCAGTGTATTACAGTATGAGGTCATTTTTTTCAGATCTCAGTGTATTACAGTATATGTCTTTTTTTTTCATTTCACACCTCAGTGTATTACAGTATACGGTCATTTTTAAAAAAATTTCAGACCTCAGTGTATTACAGTGTAAGATAAGGTCAGGTTTTATTTCAGACCTCAGTGTAATACAATATAAGATAAGGTCAGGATTTATTTCAGACCTCTGTGCAATACAGTATATGGTCTTTTTTTAAAATTTCAGACCACAGTGTATTACAGTATAAGATAAGGTCAGGATTTATTTCAGACCTCAGTGTAAAACAGTATAAGACAAGGTCAGGTTTTATTTCAGACCTCAGTGTAAAACAGTATAAGGTAAGGTCAGGTTTTATTTCAGACCTCAGTGTAAAACAGTATAAGACAAGGTCAGGTTTTATTTCAGACCTCCGTGTAAAACAGTATAAGATAAGTTCAAGACTTCAACCTGATCCATACAACTACAGCTGAGTACAAGACTCAGCCATTCATATCATTTGATTAATGATCTGCAAACACCTAGATTACTGATGATGTCATTTTGAAATTGTGTGTATTAAAGGAATGATGGATTGCATTTCATTACTTAGTTTATGTGTAGATTTATGGATAAAAAAACTCTTTTGATATTTCTTTTAGACATAACATAGATCATACTTAGTGCTTGCTTGTTTGAAATGATTTATTTCCAGCCTGTTTGAGGAGCTGTCTTGTTCATGATGTTCATGTCTAATGCTAATAGTAGGACTGTTCAAATGAAGCCTTATGTTCTATGCATAGTACTGCTCAGAAAGTATAAGAAATGATTGTAGCTTAATCAGAACTCTGCCAGTTATATTAAATATGTTACAGTTGGAAATTACTCCAGAAATCTTCATCTGCACGGAATTTAGGTGTTACCCTTGACTCAGCACTTTCCTTCCAGCAACATGTTTCCACAGTCTGCCGTGTCCGTTACTTTGAGCTTCACTGCATTGGTTCTGTGCAACATCTTCTCTCTGTTGACGCCACAAAACTCCTTGTTTCTGCCTTCGTTCTATCAAGACTTGATTACTGTAATTCTCTTCTAGCTGGCCGTCCCCAGAATCTTCCCGGTCATCTCCAGAATGTACAAAACAGTTCTGCTCGTTTGATTCTCAGACAACCCAGATCTTCTCATGTCACTTCCTTACTTCTTTCTCTTCACTGGCTGCCAGTCGAAAAACGAACAGACTACAAACTGTCCTTACTCTGCTTTAAATGTGAAAAAGGCTTAGCTTCTTCCTACCTTTCAGATCTCCTTCATCTCTATGATCCTTCTAGGCAGCTTAGCTCCTTCCTACCTTTCAGATCTCCTTCATCTCTATGATCCTTCTAGGCAGTTGCATTCTTCTACTGACAACACTCTGCTCAAAATCCCTCAGTTTCGAACTAAAATCTGTGGTGATCGTTCTTTTTCTTTTCAGGGTTTGTGTGTGAGCATGCTGTTGTGCCTGTTGTGCGACAGTATGTGTGGGATTGTGTGTGTGTGTGTGTGTGTGTGTGTGTGTGTGTGTGTGTGTGTGTGTGTGTGTGTGTGCGTGCGCGCGCATGGGTGGGTGTCAATGTGCACCCTTGTTTGTAGATGCATGATACTTGTTGCAATATTCATCTTCCTGTTGGTTTCATTTATGTTTTCTTTAACCTTTTATGTATTTGTAAGCGCTTAGGGATTATGATGTAAGATTAAGCACCATAAATAATCATCATTATGATTATTATTACTATTATCTTATGATACTGTGATTCTAGAATTTTTAGAGGGTAGGGTTAAATTGTTGGTCTGTTTGGACAAAAAAAAAATCACCCTCTATCCCCATAAATAAACTACTTTCTTTCTGCTGAAGAATAATTCCGCTTTTAGAAGAAGCTATAAAATGAATAGACTCTTTATTTTGTATTTTCTCAGAGAACATCTGTTTTTAAGGTACAGGCAAAATGGGTTACACTAAAAATAAATCTCCTGGAATCACTTTTTAAAAATTTTTGTGGCAGTTTTATTTGTATGTATCATTTCTTTTTGCTTTTCAAATGTTTTCGTTTGATGTCGGCTACATGTTATCAGTCAGATCTCAGAAATGTACATTCTACATTTTAAGAAAAATAGGGTCAGATATCAATCAGCATATTTTCACACAAACATGTGTCTGCACTCTGCCTCTATCACACACTGCATTTGTATGCGCTCGGTCAGAAACACAGCATGTTCACTCCATACACATGCATTCGCTCCTTTCATTCAAAGGAAAGACTGGAGAAACAAAAATTCCAATTTGTGTGTACTCACTTTTCCAAAGCAGAACAAAGGAGTATCATATGATCATCAACATCAAACAAGTATATAATGCACGTTTTCCTGACCAATTTTCACATCCATTTTCCAAATAAACATTTCCAGTTATTTTCTTCTTTCTTTCTTTCCTGAATGGACATCACTTAAAACATTGCATTGTCCCATATGAGGACTTCTAACACAGGTAAAAGCTTATCTTTTATTAAATTTAAATCTGCATACTCTCCCAGCACTGCCACATATTTTTGCCATCCGTGTATGGGTTGTGAAGGATGTCATCAACTGATTTGATCATGGCTGGAGTCGTCACCTCTGTAGGCCTGCCTGGCCTGTCTTCGTCACAAACACTGCTCCGCCCTTCTCTGAATAATTTAGCCCATTTGTAGACTTTTTTTTTTTTTTTGGCTGAAACATGCTATTCCATACACAGCAGACAGTCTTCTGTGAATTTCTCTGGGTCTGCACTGTTCAGCTACCAAACATTTCATTACTGATCTCTGTTCAGTCCTAGAGCAGGTTTCTTGGTCAGCCATTTTATATAATCAGAAAACCGAAAACAAAAAAATAAAACATAATGAAATGAAATTAAATAAGTGAGAACAAAAACAGTAGAAAAAAAAAAATTAAAAAGTAAGCTTCTATATATATTATAAGTCCTTATTTAGGACAATTCACCTTGTATATTGAATGGTTGATATGGGAATTTCTCTTTCTTTTATAAAAGGATCCCCAGCGGAACTCAAGATGGCAGGAGGTAGTTTTTAGACCAATGGCTGGACGCTGAGGTCTTCTGGAAAGAAACCCCAAGTCCTACCGTTAGGTTTGGAACATGGAATTTTTATTAATTTTTTCTTAAGACATTTTGCAACAAAACATGGTAACACGTCCTATTCACGAATTTGAATTCGTAGCATTCTGTTTCCAGCATAGTCCTACCAACAGTTGGGGATACAAAGTGAAATCTTTGCAAAAAACATCAATTTGTTTTTACAAATGCTTCTTATTACATTTGCTTTTTTTTGTGTTAAACACATCAATATTCGTGAATCAGCCGTTTATAAATTTACTTATAAATAATTTCGCTTTTCTCTTTATTTATTCATTGTTCCCCAGCTGGCAACTCACCGGTAGGGAATCAGTGCTATACAACATTCCTAGCAGACGTCTGTCTGCAGCAGCATCTATGACCACTCACTGGTCATCAGGAAAAACCCAAGTTTTCCTCTTCAACCCCAAGATTGGAAAATACTAGTCCACCCTAGTTGACCTCTTGACCAAAGTCAGGATTCCATCTTGCCTCCTGTACCACAGTTTGTCATCATGTGGTCAGCCATAAAGATCGGGAACACCCGTGCTGCAAACAAGTGAGCTTCTCTCACCCATCATGTGCCTCAGCGTCCAATCAAATCATCAATAATTGAATAAGGAGAGGCTGGGGATTCAGGCTCGAATCACATTTGGTCTGTCAAAACGAAAACAACCATGCTTTTAAATTATACTGTGGCCACACCTCTGTATTTCACATTCTTTCTTTTTCAAAATCTCCACTTGAACATCTCAACAGGAAAATTCACTTTTGTTTCGTATCCAGTCCATTCACTTAACATTGTTTAAGTCATGACAATACACAGAACAGCTCATGACATCCTCCTGTCTTGATTTTAGCTCAGATGTTTAGCTCAAGAGATATTTTTAAAGACTATCATCTCAATATTCTTATTTGCAGTTTCATTTTTGATGAAAATGGGAGGTTATTAATCAAAACTGTGAAAACTGTCCCAGTTTATATTGATTCTTTGTACATTTGAGAGAAAGTGAAGTTCACTGAAGTACAGATCAGTGAGAAAGGGCTATGACAAAATTGTGAGGTGATGAAATGTTCAGTAGTGAAGATCCCTAACTAAATTGTATATTGACAAAATTTTCAGTAGAAAAGATCTGTGACCAAATTGTATAGTGATAAAATGTTCAGTAGAAAAGACTAAATTGTATTATAGTGAAATGTTCTGTAGGAAAGATCTGTGACTAAACTGTGACGTGACGTAATGTTCAGTGGTGAAGTTCTGAGGCTAAATTGATGAAAGGTTCAGTTGTGAGTATATGTGAGTGAATAATGTGATGAATATCTGTGAATGAATAGTATGGTGAATATCTGTGAATGAATAGTATGATGAATATCTGTGAATTAATAGTATACTGAATATCTGTGAATGAATGGTGTGATGATGAAAATAATGATCAGTCATGATGATCTGGGACTAAATTGTAAAGTGGTGAAAGATTGTGTTGATTTGTGCTCTTGTGGCCTTTCATTTATTTTTTCATTAATTTGTTTTGTCTACAGTGAACAATGTGGGGGTGATGTATGATTATCCACAGATGTTTTTGGATGTCCCTGAAAAGGTAATATATTGTAAACTGACTTTGCATGCCTTTGTACAGTTTATGTGCTCCAAAAAGTAATTACAAAATGACTTTGAAAGAAAGAAAAACAATGATGAAATGGGTCAAACAAGATGCAGTACGTTCCACTACATACAGGTCTACCGACATCCATTGAGAAAGGAAAACTGCGTTGGTATGGTAACAAGGTGCTATGGCCATATTGCCTGGGGAACTGTCAAGGGAGGGAGACAAAGGGGAGGAGTGGATTTTGACAACACTGCAGAGCACACATGGAACAACCCAAGCTTTGGCACACAGTAGACACAACTAAAGAAACCTGGTGAACTGTTCTCCAGTGAGGTGCTCCAGAGACTCCCCGCAGAGCTAAGGCCAGAGAGAAGAGCACAGAGAGAGAATGCTGGTTGGTGGTGGAGTATTTCACAGTGTAGATGTCCAACATCTCTAGACTCTCTATGTTAATTATGCTGTGGAAAATGATTGTTATTAGAGCAGTATTTTATAATGTGAGTGGCTAACATCTCTAGATTCTCTGTGTAAATTATGCTGTGGAGAATGGTTGTTATTAGTGCAGTGTTTCATAATGTGAGGGGCTAACATGTCTAGATTCTCAGTGTAAATTACACTGTAGAGAATGATTGTTATTAGTGCAGTATTTCATAATATGAGTGCCTAACATCTCTAGACTCTATGGTATGGAAAAATGATTGTTATAAGTGCAGAGTTTCATTACGTGAGTGGCCAACATCCCTAGACTTTACATACTATTCACAGCATAAAAAATGATTTTTTTGTAAGTGCAGTACTTCATAATTAAGAGTATCAGACGAGAATTAGCAAGAATTATTACACCTGCATGTACTGAAAACAGCAACAACAACTACAGCAACGAAAGACAAAGTGATATTTTTCATGAACTTGGTTGGGTTCAGAACCAACAACAAACAACCAAATTTGTGTGTGTGTGTTGTGTGTGTGTGTGTGTGTGTGTGTGTGTGTGTGTGTGTGAATTTTGTTGTATCAGAAACAACAAAAAGACAACACAGATATTTTTTCATGAATTTCATTGCTTCAGAATCGCTAACAAAGAGACAAATAAACATTTTTTCATTGATTTTGTTGGCTTTGAAACAACAGTACCAAAGCAAAGCAGATTGCTGGCATATCTGGGACATTTTTGTGTGAAATGTGTAAATGGCCTGTCTCATGGCAAGCTTGTGCGCAGGCTGTCTTGTGCCTGTCCCATGGCAAGCTTGTGTGCCAGCTGTCTTGTGCCTGTCCCATGGCAAGCTTGTGTGCCAGCTGTCTTGTGCCTGTCCCATGGCAAGCTTGTGCGCCAGCTGTCTTGTGCCTGTCCCATGGCAAGCTTCTGTGACAGCTGTCTTGTGCCTGTCCCATGGCAAGCTTGTGCGCCAGCTGTCTTGTGCCTGTCCCATGGCAAGCTTGTGTGCCAGCTGTCTTGTGCCTGTCCCATGGCAAGCTTGTGCGCCAGCTGTCTTGTGCCTGTCCCATGGCAAGCTTGTGCGCCAGCTGTCTTGTGCCTGTCCCATGGCAAGCTTGTGCGCCAGCTGTCTTGTGCCTGTCCCATGGCAAGCTTGTGCACCAGGCTGGCTTGTGCCTGTCCCATGGCAAGCTTGTGCGCCAGCTGTCTTGTGCCTGTCCCATGGCAAGCTTGTGCACCAGGCTGTCTTGTGCCTGTCCCATGGCAAGCTTGTGTGCCAGCTGTCTTGTGCCTGTCCCATGGCAAGCGTGTGCACCAGGCTGTCTTGTGCCTGTCCCATGGCAAGCGTGTGTGCCATGCTGTCTTGTGCCTGTCCCATGGCAAGCTTGTGCGCCAGGCTGTCTTGTGCCTGTCCCATGGCAAGCGTGTGTGCCATGCTGTCTTGTGCCTGTCCCATGGCAAGCGTGTGTGCCAGGCTGTCTTGTGCCTGTCCCATGGCAAGCGTGTGCACCAGGCTGTCTTGTGCCTGTCCCATGGCAAGCTTGTGCACCAGGCTGTCTTGTGCCTGTCCCATGGCAAGCTTGTGTGCCAGGCTGTCTTGTGCCTGTCCCATGGCAAGCTTGTGCGCCAGGCTGTCTTGTGCCTGTCCCATGGCAAGCTTGTGTGCCAGGCTGTCTTGTGCCTGTCCCATGGCAAGCTTGTGCGCCAGGCTGTCTTGTGCCTGTCCCATGGCAAGCTTGTGTGCCAGGCTGTCTTGTGCCTGTCCCATGGCAAGCTTGTGCGCCAGGCTGTCTTGTGCCTGTCCCATGGCAAGCTTGTGTGCCAGGCTGTCTTGTGCCTGTCCCATGGCAAGCTTGTGCGCCAGGCTGTTTTGTGCCTGTCCCATGGCAAGCTTGTGTGCCATGCTGTCTTGTGCCTGTCCAATACCAGGTGGGAATCAGTCCTCACTCTTGACATTGATGTGTTGGACTATCAGAAATGAACAGCCATGCATGTCCATGTAACCACACTTCATTTGACATTGATGTGTTGGACTATCAGAAATGAACAGTCGTGCATGTCCATGTAACCACACTTCATTTGACATTGATGTGTTGGACTGTCAGAAATGAACAGTCGTGCATGTCCATGTAACCACACTTCATTTGACATTGATTGTTGGACTATCAGAAATGAACAGTCATGCATGTCCATGTAACCACACTTCATTTGACATTGATGTGTTGGACTGTCAGAAATGAACAGTCGTGCATGTCCATGTAACCACACTTCATTTGACATTGATGTGTTGGACTATCAGAAATGAACAGTCATGCATGTCCATGTAACCACACTTCATTTGACATTGATGTGTTGGACTGTCAGAAATGAACAGTCGTGCATGTCCATGTAACCACACTTCATTTGACATTGATGTGTTGGACTATCAGAAATGAACAGTCATGCATGTCCATGTAACCACACTTCATTTGACATTGATGTGTTGGACTGTCAGAAATGAACAGTCGTGCATGTCCATGTAACCACACTTCATTTGACATTGATGTGTTGGACTGTCAGAAGTGAAAAGTCATGCCTGTCCATGTAACCACACTTCATTTTGTGTGTGTATGTTGTGACAGTGTGTTGTGTATGTATCGTGTTTATGTGTGTGTTTGTGTGCATGTCATTATGTGTGTCTTTGTTCTGTGCGTTTTTATCAAATGTGTCATTAAAGTGTGTGTGCATGTGTGTGTGTGTGTGTGCGTGTTCACGCACATGTATTCATGCATGTGTGTGTGTGTGTGTGTGTGTGTGTGTGTGTCTTATATGGTTCATGTGTTGCTGAAATTGCCATAGTTATTTCGCAGTCACAGGTTGCAAATTTTTATAAAGATCAACATTTTTGTGTACCACTAGGATATTTCACTTTTGTAAATACGCATGTATCACATGTAGGTTTGAAAGTACTAGATAAGTTGAGTGTGAAGGTTTTTTTTTTCTCTTTTTTTAACAAGTGTCTAATATCATCTGGCAATTAAAAGACATTACTTTAACCACTGAACTGAACTGTGAACTGAACTGAAGCAACAACAAAGAGACAAATTTTTAGATTTCAATGTATTTTGTTAGCTCAGAAATAACAAAAACAACAAAGACACAAGTTGATGTTTTTATGAGCTTTCAGTTCATAAACTTCAATTACAATAACAAGAGACAAACTGATGTATTTTCATGGACTTGATTAACAATAACAAAGAGACAAACTGATGTATTTTCATTAACAATAACAAGAGACAAACTGATGTATTTTCATGGACTTGATTAACAATAACGAAGAGACAAACTGATGTATTTTCATGGACTTGATTAACAATAACAAGAGACAAACTGATGTATTTTCATGGACTTGATCAACAATAACAAAGAGACAAACTGATGTATTTTCATGGACTTGATCAGCAATAACAAAGAGACAAACTGATGTATTTTCATGGACTTGATCAACAATAACAAAGAGACAAACTGATGTATTTTCATGGACTTATCAATAGCAAAGAGACAAGCTAATGTATTTTCATGGACTTGATTATCAATAACAAAGAGACAAACTGATGTATTTTCATGGACTTGATCAGCAATAACAAAGAGACAAGCTGATGTATTTTCATGGACTTAATTATCAGTAACAAAGAGACAAGCTGATGTATTTTCATGGACTTGATTATCAACAACAAAGAGACAAGCAGATGTATTTTCATGGACTTGATTATCAATAACAAAGAGACAAGCTGATGTATTTTCATGGACTTGATTGGTACAGAAACAGCAACAACCAAGAGTAAAGCAGATTTTTCACCATGGACGTTATTTTTTAGAAGCAACAACGAAGCAAAGTGGTTCATTATTCATTGCATTTGTAGGTGTTGAAGCAACAACAACATTAACAACAGCCAAGTGATAAACTGATTTTTGTTTTTCATTTTGAATTGTAGGTTTAGAAGCAGCAAGGGCACCAAAGAGACAAACCAGTTATTTTCATAGAATTTGTTGGTTTAGAGACAACGATTAAGAAACAAACTGATGTTTTTTCATACTCTTTGTTGGTGCAGAAACTGTGGCAACTGATTCACGTGAACGTGGCAGCTGCAACCTTGGTGGGTATATTGACTGAGTCTGATAGACTGAAACGAACCAGTCATAATGAAAGACACTGTCCTGTCTGTGTCTGATAGACTGAAATGAACCAGTCATAATGAAAGACACTGTCCTGTCTGTGTCTGATAGACTGAAATGAACCAGTCATAATGAAAGATACTGTCCTGTCTGTGTCTGGTAGAATGAAACGAACCAGTCATAATGAAAGACACTGCCCTGTCTCTGTCTGATAGACTGAAATGAACCAGTCATAATGAAAGATACTGTCCTGTCTGTGTCTGATAGAATGAAACGAACCAGTCATAATGAAAGATACTGTCCTGTCTCTGTCTGATAGACTGAAATGAACCAGTCATAATGAAAGACACTGTCCTGTCTGTGTCTGATAGAATGAAACGAACCAGTCATAATGAATATATGAAAGATATTGTCCTGTCTGTGTCTGGTAGAATGAAACGAACCAGTCATAATGAAAGATACTGTCCTGTCTCTGTCTGATAGACTGAAACGAACCAGTCATAATGAAAGATACTGCCCTGTCTGTGTCTGATAGAATGAAACGAACCAGTCATAATGAATATATGAAAGACACTGTCCTGTCTCTGTCTGATAGACTGAAATGAACCAGTCATAATGAAAGATACTGCCCCTTTTTTGAGCAGTGGAGGGGCTTTTACTGCTGGGCAGGATGAGGCTGATGAGGGCACAAGCGTTCAGAAATATTAACTGTATGGCTGTGAAGGGATATGTAGAAGTAGAACTCTGCCTGTGTTGACCTATGACCCTCCGTGTTGAAGAGATCTATAGAACACTGTCATTGTTGACCCATGACCCTCCCTGTTGAAGAGATCTCTAGAACACTGTCAGCGTTATGATCCTCCCTCGAAGAGATCTTTAGAATACTGTCATTGTTGACCTGTGACCCTCCCTGTTGAAGAGATCAATAGAACACTGTCAACGTTATGATCCTCCCTGTCGAAGAGACCTCTAGAACACTGTCATTGTTGACCTATGACCCTCCCCGTTGAAGAGATCTATAGAACACTTGTCATTGTTGACCTATGACCCTCCCTGTTGAAGAGTAGAACACTGTCAGCGTTATGACCCTCCCTGTCGAAGAGACCTCTAGAACACTGTCATTGTTGACCTGTGACCCTCCCTGTTGAAGAGATCTATAGAACACTTGTCATTTTTGACCTGTGACCCTCCCTGTTGAAGAGATCTATAGAACACTGTCAGCGTTATGACCCTCCCTGTTGAAGAGATCTCTAGAACACTGTCAGCGTTATGACCCTCCCTGTTGAAGAGATCTATAGAGCACTGTCATTGTTGACCTATGACCCTCCCTGTTGAAGAGATCTACAGAACACTGTCATTGTTGACCTATGACCCTCCCTGTCGAAGAGATCTCTAGAACACTGTCATTGTTGACCTATGACCCTCCCTGTTGAAGAGATCTCTAGAACACTGTCAGCGTTATGACCCTACCTGTTAAAGGGATCTATAGAACACTGTCATTGTTGACCTATGACCCTCCCTGTTGAAGAGATCTCTACAACACTGTCATTGTTGACCTATGACCCTCCCTGTTGAAGAGATCTTTAGAACACTGTCATTGTTGACCTATGACCCTCCATGTTGGAAGAGATCCCTAGAACACTGTCAGCGTTATGACCCTCCCGGTTGAAGGGATCTATATACCACTGTCAGTGTTGACCTATGATCCTCCATGTCGAAGGGATCTATAGAACACTGTCATCGTTGACCTATGACCCTCCCTGTCGAAGGGATCTATAGAACACTGTCATTGTTGACCTATGACCCTCCATGTCGAAGTGATAGATAGAACACTGTCGTTGTTGACCTATGACCCTCCATGTCGGAGGGATCTATAGAACACTGTCAGCGTTATGACCCTCCCTGTTGAAGGGATCTATAGAACACTGTCATTGTTGACCAATGACCTTCCCTGTTGAAGAGATCTCTAGAACACTGTCATTGTTGACCTATGACCCTCCATGTCGAAGGGATCTCTAGAACACTGTCATTGTTGACTTATGACCCTCCCTGTTGAAGCGATTTATAGAACACTGTCATTGTTGACTTATGACCCTCCCTGTTGAAGCGATTTATAGAACACTGTCATTGTTGACTTATGACCCTCCCTGTTGAAGAGATCTTTAGACACTGTCATTGTTGACTATGACCCTCCCTGTTGAAGCGATTTATAGAACACTGTCATTGTTGACTTATGACCCTCCCTGTTGAAGAGATCTTTAGAACACTGTCATTGTTGACCTATGACCTCCCTGTTGAAGCGATTTATAGAACACTGTCAGTGTGTGTTGAAGCTAGCTGAAAAGATATAGTACTTTGCCAGATGGAGTCAACAGTTAGTACTTTGCCAGATGGAGTCAACTAGTTGACCGTCACTGTTGCCAGATGGAGTCCAACAGTTAGTACTTTGCCAGATGGAGTCCAACAGTTAGTACTTTGCCAGATGGAGTCCAACAGTTAGTACTTTGCGAGATGGAGTCCAACAGTTAGTACTTTACCAGATGGAGTCCAACAGTTAGTACTTTACCAGAGGGAGTCCAACAGTTAGTGCTTTGCCAGAGGGAGTCCAACGGTTAGTGCTTTACCAGAGGGAGTCCAACAGTTAGTGCTTTACCAGAGGGAGTCCAACAGTTAGTACTTTACCAGAGGGAGTCAACAGTTAGTACTTTACCAGAGGGAGTCCAACAGTTAGTACTTTGCCAGATGGAGTCCAACAGTTAGTGCTTTGCCAGATGGAGTCCAACAGTTAGTGCTTTGCCAGATGGAGTCCAACAGTTAGTACTTTGCCAGAGGGAGTCCAACAGTTAGTACTTTACCAGATGGAGTCCAACAGTTAGTACTTTGCCAGATGGAGTCCAACAGTTAGTACTTTACCAGAGGGAGTCTAACAGTTAGTACTTTGCCAGAGGGAGTCCAACAGTTAGTACTTTGCCAGAGGGAGTCCAACAGTTAGTACTTTACCAGAGGGAGTCCAACAGTTAGTACTTTACCAGAGGGAGTCCAACAGTTAGTACTTTACCAGAGGGAGTCCAACAGTTAGTACTTTGCCAGATGGAGTCCAACAGTTAGTGCTTTGCCAGATGGAGTCCAACAGTTAGTACTTTGCCAGATGGAGTCCAACAGTTAGTACTTTACCAGATGGAGTCCAACAGTTAGTACTTTACCAGAGGGAGTCCAACAGTTAGTACTTTGCCAGGTGGAGACCAACAGTTAGTACTTTACCAGAGGGAGTCCAACAGTTAGTACTTTGCCAGATGGAGTCCAACAGTTAGTACTTTACCAGAGGGAGTCTAACAGTTAGTACTTTGCCAGATGGAGTCCAACAGTTAGTACTTTACCAGAGGGAGTCCAACAGTTAGTACTTTGCCAGAGGGAGTCCAACAGTTAGTGCTTTGCCAGATGGAGTCCAACAGTTAGTGCTTTGCCAGATGGAGTCCAACAGTTAGTGCTTTGCCAGAGGGAGTCCAACAGTTAATGCTTTGCCAGATGGAGTCCAACAGTTAGTACTTTACCAGAGGGAGTCAACAGTTAGTGCTTTGCCAGATGGAGTCCAACAGTTAGTGCTTTGCCAGAGGGAGTCCAACAGTTAGTGCTTTGCCAGAGAAAATCCAACAGTTAGTACTTTACCAGAGGGAGTCCAACAGTTAGTGCTTTGCCAGAGGAAGTCAACAGTTGGTGCTTTGGCAGAGGGAGTCCAACAGTTAGTGCTTTGCCAGATGGAGTCCAACAGTTAGTGCTTTACCAGAGGGAGTCCAACAGTTCGTGCTTTGCCAGAGGGAGTCAACAGTTAGTGCTTTACCAGAGGGAGTCAATAGTTAGTGCTTTGCCAGATGAGTCCAACAGTTAGTGCTTTGCCAGATGGAGTCCAACAGTTAGTGCTTTGTCAGATGAGTCCAACAGTTAGTGCTTTGCCAGATGGAGTCCAACAGTTAGTGCTTTGCCAGATGGAGTCCAACAGTTAGTGCTTTGCCAGAGGGAGTCCAACAGTTAGTGCTTTGCCAGATGAGTCCAGCAGTTAGTACTTTGCCAGAGGGAGTCAACAGTTAGTGCTTTGCCAGAGGGAGTCCAACAGTTAGTGCTTTGCCAGATGGAGTCCAACAGTTAGTGCTTTGCCAGAGGGAGTCAACAGTTAGTGCTTTGCCAGAGGGAGTCCAACAGTTAGTGCTTTACCAGATGAGTCCAGCTGTTAGTACTTTGCCAGAGGGAGTCCAACAGTTAGTGCTTTGCCAGAAGGAGTCCAGCATTTAGTACTTTGCCAGATGAGTCCAACAGTTAGTACTTTGCCAGATGGAGTCCAACAGTTAGTACTTTACCAGAGGGAGTCAACAGTTAGTACTTTGCCAGATGAGTCCAACAGTTAGTACTTTGCCAGATGGAGTCCAGCAGTTAGTACTTTACCAGAGGGAGTCAACAGTTAGTGCTTTGCCAGAAGGAGTCCAGCAGTTAGTACTTTGCCAGATGGAGTCCAACAGTTAGTACTTTACCAGAGGGAGTCAACAGATAGTGCTTTGCCAGAAGGAGTCCAGCAGTTAGTACTTTGCCAGAAGGAGTCCAACAGTTAGTACTTTGCCAGATGGAGTCCAACAGTTAGTACTGTGCCAGATGAGTCCAGCAGTTAGTACTTTACCAGAGGGAGTCAACAGATAGTGCTTTGCCAGAGGGAGTCAACAGTTAGTGCTTTGCCAGATGGAGTCCAACAGTTAGTGCTTTACCAGATGGAGTCCAACAGTTAGTGCTTTACCAGATGGAGTCCAACAGTTAGTGCTTTGCCAGAGGGAGCCAACAGTTAGTACTTTACCAGAGGGAGTCAACAGTTAGTGCTTTACCAGAGGGGGCCAACAGTTAGTACTTTACCAGAGGGGGCCAACAGTTAGTGCTTTACCAGAGGGGGCCAACAGTTAGTGCTTTACCAGAGGGAGTCAACAGTTAGTGCTTTACCAGAGGGGGCCAACAGTTAGTACTTTACCAGAGGGGGCCAACAGTTAGTGCTTTACCAGAGGGAGTCAACAGTTAGTGCTTTACCAGAGGGGGCCAACAGTTAGTACTTTACCAGAGGGAGTCAACAGTTAGTGCTTTACCAGAGGGGGCCAACAGTTAGGGATTGTTCAGTCCTGCCCTTTGGAAGTGTTGCGTGGAGTGTTTTGCAGTGCTGTCTGTTAACTGGGAGAATGGGGATAAGGGAGAGAGTGTCCAAGAATGTGATTTTTGGGGTACAGGTATTTTTTGTGTAGGATTGTTATAAGTTTATCAATGTTGAATACCTGAAATTTTTTTTTGGTACTTTTTCAGATGACACATATGATTTTGCCTCAGATGGTGAAAAGGTAAGTGTGTGTGTGTGTATGTGTGTGTGTGTGTGTGTGTGTGTGTGTGTGTGTGTGTGTGTGTGTGTGTGTGCGCGCGCACATATGCATGGGTCTGTGTCACTATGTATATGATGCTGTGAGTATATGTGTGCGTGTGTGTGTGAAAGAGAGTTATGCACTATGTCGAAGTTACCTGTCACACATTCCCATAGCTAGTAACACAAGTAAAAAACGAGCACATGGATGATAAGATAAAAACCAAAATGTATTTTTTGAAAAGTTAGATATTTATATAAACCCTCTCCAAGCCTTATTCATAAAAACCTTCTCACCTTCGGAGATACAGTATTTCAAAACAAAATAATGGAACTAAAGAAGCAACATTTGAACTCATAATTTTGTTGTCACCAACATAATCGTATTCCTCATGCTATCAATCTTTACACTCACAATTTTGTTGTCACCAACACAAAAGTAATCATCATGCTATCAGTCTTTACGCTCTCAGTTTTCTTGCTACGAACACAAACATAATTGTCATGCTATCAATCTTTACACTCACATTTTTGTTGTTACAACACAAGCATAATCATCATGCTAGCAACCTTTACACTCACAATTTTGTTGTCACCAGCGCAGTTTTAAACGTCACATTATCAATCTTGAACTCACGATTTTGTTGTAGACAAGGCAAATGTAAATGACTCATGATCAAACGACAACTATGCAATGTCCCCACGAGTCATCAGTCCAAACCAAGATGTGTGATACTCAGCATAGTAGAATATTCATGAGGCACCACTTTAGTCACTCCATTGATATAACACTTACTGCCATGTCAGTTGAATATATATAGGACAACCCGGAGATTACTTCATAATGACATCAATATGACGTGTATTACCAGGGCAGAGAATGTTCGTGAGCTGACGCTCTGATCACTATATGCCATCAATAATATGACTGCTGTTAAGTGGTAATTAGATATTCATGAGCTGACGCTCTGATCACTATATGCCACCAATAATATGACTGCTGATAACTGGTAATTAGATATTCATGAGCTGACGCTCTGATCACAACGTACTATTAATAATATGGCACTTGTTATTATCATCATTACCATCATTAACAGGACACTTATCATCAATAACATGACACTTATGACCATCACACCTGTTATTATTGTCATTAGCATAACACTTATTACCATCATTGACATGACACTTATTACCATCGTTAACAGCACACTTACCATCATTACTAACAACACACTTATTACCATCATTAAAAACACACTTATTACCATCATTACTGTCATTAGCAGGACACTTATCATCATTACCAGGACATTTATTATCATCATTAACATTACATTTTAAGACCATCATCAACAGGACACTTATTACCATCATTACTATCATTAACAGGACACTTATCATCATTACCAGTACATTTTATTATCATCATTAACATTACATTTAAGACCATCATCAACAGGACACTTATTACCATCATTATCGGGACACTTATCATCATTAACATGACACTTATTACCATCATTAACAGGACACTATTACCATCATTAACAGGACACTATTATCATCATTAACAGGACATTATTACCATCATTAACAGGACACTATTACCATCATTAACAGGACACTATTATCATCATTAACAGGACATTATTACCATCATTAACAGGACACTATTACCATCATTAACAGGACACTATTATCATCATTAACAGGACATTATTACCATCATTAACAGGACACTATTACCATCATTAACATGACACTATTACCATCATTAACAGGACACTTATTACCATCATTAACAGGACATTTATTACCATCATTAACAGGACAGTTATTACCATCACTAACGTGACACTATTACTATCCTTAACAAGACACTTTTTATCATCAACAGGACCCTTTTAACCATCATTAACAGGACGCTTATTACATCATTAACAGGACAGATATTACCATCATTAACAGGACAGATATTACCATCATTAACAGGACACTTATTACCATCATTAACAGGACAGATATTACTATCATTAACATCATTAACAGGACAGATATTACCATCATTAACAGGACACTTATTACCATCATTAACAGGGCACTCTTTACCGTCATTAACAGGGCACTCTTTACCATCATTAACAGGACACTGTTACCATCATTAACAGGACACTTATTACCATCATTAACAGGGCACTCTTTACCATCATTAACAGGGCACTCTTTACCATCATTAACAGGGCACTCTTTACCATCATTAACAGGACACTATTACCATCATTAACAGGACACTTATTACCATCATTAACAGGACAGATATTACTATCATTAACAGGACACTATTACCATCATTAACAGGACACTTATTACCATCATTAACAGGACAGATATTACCATCATTAACATGACACTATTACCATCATTAACAGGACACTTATTACCATCATTAACAGGACAGATATTACCATCATTAACAGGACAGATATTACCATCATTAACAGGACACTTATTACCATCGTTAACAGGGCACTCTTTACCATCATTAACAGGCACTCTTTACCATCATTAACAGGACACTATTACCATCATTAACAGGACACTTATTACCATCATTAACAGGACAGATATTACCATCATTAACATGACACTATTACCATCATTAACAGGACACTTATTACCATCATTAACAGGACAGATATTACCATCATTAACATGACACTATTACCATCATTAACAGGACACTTATTACCATCATTAACAGGACAGATATTACCATCATTAACAGGACAGATATTACCATCATTAACAGGACACTTATTACCATCATTAACAGGACAGATATTACCATCATTAACAGGACACTTATTACCATCATTAACAGGACACTTATTACCATCATTAACAGGACACTATTACCATCATTAACAGGACATTATTACCATCATTAACAGGACACTTATTACCATCATTAACAGGACACTTATTACCATCATTAACAGGACACTATTACCATCATTAACAGGACACTTATTACCATCATTAACAGGACACTTATTACCATCATTAACAGGATACTTTGTGACAGATTTTAAGGAGGGTTGCTTGCAAATGGATCTGTCAAATCTGAATATATGAAGACGTGTAGGTTGTTTGTGTATTCTACGAATTCTTTCTATCAGTCACTCATACCATGCTATGACATAACAGCACAAACAGGAAATTAGCGAGGAGTGTACATTTGATAAACAATGGAAAGATGGAAATGACTCTTTAGCGCATGAACTACCGATAAAACATTTATTGACAGAAGTACCTGTCAACTGATGAAATATATCAGTGACAAGAGTTACTGGCCAACCAATATAACATTCACGGACAGAATTATCTGTCAACCCATGAAACATGCACAGACAGAAGTACCTGTCAACCCACGAAACATTCACTGACAGAAGTACCTGTCAACCGATGAAATATTCAGTGACAGAGTTACTGGCCAACCAATAAAACATTCACTGACAGGAAGACAATGGAGCGCACAGTTTAAAACTTCAAGGCTAACAATGGAGGCAGAAGCAGTGACACAAGCACTCCACTGGTTTTCATCCATAAGCCAGTTTCAAACTCAACAAGCCATGATACTGACAGACTCCATGAACCTACTTCAGAAAGCGAAAAGTGGAATGGGAAGCCCTGCTTGGAATGAACTAATGCACAGCCTTCCATTGGAGAGACTCATATGGATGTACTGCCCTGGACATGCTGGAGTTAAAGGAAATGAGAAAGCAGACACACTGGCTGGCAAGGCAGCGACAAGAACTGGATTACAGCTTGGCTGATCTGATGTGATAAAAAATCTGAAGAATCACTTAAGCAAACAAGAGCAAAGCCACTATACCATAGACCATCTTTCGGATCTGAACATCAAGAGAGGAAGTGGCCGCACATCCAGACTTAAGGGAAGAGCAAGAAATATCACCAACCAAACACACATTTAAATAATCTCAAGGCCAACACTGCAAAGACTCCTAGAGATTGGGGCAAACTCATATCAGGCCTTTCCAATAAGAGACACAAATGATCAACACATGTCAACTGAGATAACACTTTGAATGTCTCAGGCCCCCCAGCATATACTGTAAACGTGTGTGCGCTGGTGTGTGTTCATAGTGGCGTGATGCAGGCTGTTAATTAGCGAGTCCACAGACGTGAGTGTGCAAGCCTTAGTGTGTCACTGTTTATGCCACCTTAGTGTGTGAGTGTGTATGTGAGAGAGTGAGTGAGTGTGTGTATGTGTGTGTGCATGCGTGCGTCGGGATGTGTGATGGGGGGATGGAGGGGGGGAATGTTGTTCTTATTATTATTGTGTATGTGTGTGTGTGTGTGTGTGTGCACGTGCGCATGCACGTATATGTTGTATTTGATGTTCTTGTTCTTGATCCTAAGTCATCTTCTGAACATTCACGCACGCAGTCACTACACACACACACACACACACACACACACACACACAGATATGCGCACACACACGTACACATGCACACACACACATGCACACACATACACACACACAGACACAAAGGTGCACGCCTACTTGTGCTCGCTCCTATGCACACACATATGCACATGCATGCATGTGCACAACCACACCCAGACATGTGCGCACATACATGCATACACATGAACGCACACATGCATACACACACGCACATGCATACACACACATGCATGCGCGTGCACACACACATGCATATGCGCACATACATGGGGCCCATTCCCACATATCCATACATACACTAGTGTACATTCACTACACACACATATATTAAAAAAGAAAAAAGAAAAAAAAGAAGACACGACCAATGTTAGGTAGGCACTCAAGGTCTGATCAGCGCGTTGGGTTAATTCGTAGGTCAGACATCTGCCAGTCGTAGCCATTAGGCCCTCTTCTTCAATTCTCTCATTTTAGTTGTTAATTCATTTATCCACCAGCTTGAAATCATGCATAGTGTGGTCTCTCTGTCTGTGTGTCTATCTCAGTGTCATGTTATGATGCTGGGTGTTTCAGACAAAGAGGAGCAGTGGTCAACATGTCGTCTAGTGCCTGTGTGCACATCTCCCCTCAAATCTCTGTGTATGCTGCAACCAAGGTAGGTCACTGTGTATGCTGCAAAAAAGGTAGGTGTAGGTCACTGTGTATGCTGCAAAAAAGGTAGGTCACTGTGTATGCTGCAACCAAGATAGGTCACTGTGTATGCTGCAACCAAGGTAGGTCACTGTGTATCCTGCAACCAAGGTAGGTCACTGTGTATGCTGCAACCAAGGTAGGTCACTGTGTATGCTGTAACCAAGGTAGGTCACTGTGTATCCTGCAACCAAGGTAGGTCTCTGTGTATGCTGCAACCAAGGTAGGTCACTGTGTATGCTGCAACCAAGGTAGGTCACTGTGTATGCTGCAACCAGGGTAGGTCGCTGTGTATACCACCAAGACAGGTCATTGTGTATACCACTAAGACAGGTCATTGTGTATACCACCAAGACAGGTCACTGTGTATACCACCAAGAAAGGTCACTGTGGGTACCACCAAGACAGGTCACTGTGTATACCACCAAGACAGGTCACTGTGGGTGCCACCAAGGAGGTCACTGTCTATACCACTACTGTACATACCATCAGGGCAGGTCACTGGTTGCTGCTGCTGAAGTCCATGGTCAAGGAGCACACAGTGGGAAAAGCTGTGTTGCTAGTCATGCTGGACACACACACACACACACACACACACACACACACACACCACACACACACACACACGCACACTCACACTCACACTAGGAGTAGGACACACTGTCGCATACACAAAAACTTACACTGTATAGCACATTGAACAGCTCATTCATACACAGGCAAAGTGTGCAAGTGGCATGTAGTAATTTAGTAATATTTCGGGTGGTATTCTGCAACCGGCGTTTAAACAGGTAAGTTTTCAGTGCAGGCTTGAAAGTCAGGAACGAAGGGGCATGACGCAGATGGAAAGGTAGAGATGGAACATGTGGTTAACGCTGCCAGAGAAACACTACATTACCAGAAGCTCCAGCATCAATTCTACGATGGCCAGGAGGACCAACCTGTGTTCTGGAACAACAGTGACATGAAGAACGTGGAAGCTGGATTTACCGGATGAAGTGTATGACTGGATTTGCTCAGCAGACCTTCCAGAATGGTGAAACTGTCCAGAGATGATCAAGAAGAGTGACATGAGACAGTTATAGTTCTCCACTCAGTTCAAATTCATCAAAACAAATGATTCTGATTAAGCTCACTGTTTCATATGAAAGAGACAGAAGAGAGAGATACATCCGAAGGTGCCAGTGTGACCCAGAAAAGAACCCTCCTCAACTGCTGAACAAACCAGGTGTCTGACAGTTATGTGGGTAAGCCACCCATGATAAGCTTACTTGGCCTTGAGACGCCCAACCAACCAGAGTTTGAAAGTGACTGTTGAGATACTGAGCTGCCAAACGAATGCAGCAGACATTGCGGTAACAAGCTTCGGCCCACAGCTCCTTGAATCCAGACATTTCCTCATGGCAGAAATACATCTTAGAGTCATGACTTAGATGTAGCCGGCCCCATACAGAGTGAACAGTTCAGGGCCGAAATACCTGTTAGAGGGCAGTGGGGTGGGGTGTCTTCTCTGAAGACCTTCTGTCAAGCTCTTCCTAAAGTTTCTTTCTTCTGCTCTTCCTGCCTGTCTTTCCTCAGGGTGTTGCTGTCCTTTTCCTGCCTGTCTTTCCTCAGGGTGTTGCTGTCCTTTTCCTGCCTGTCTTTCCTCAGGGTGTTGCTGTCCTTTTCCTGCCTGTCTTTCCTCAGGGTGTTGCTGTCCTTTTCCTGCCTGTCTTTCCTCAGGGTGTTGCTGTCCTTTTCCTGCCTGTCTTTCCTCAGGGTGTTGCTGTCCTTTTCCTGCCTGTCTTTCCTCAGGGTGTTGCTGTCCTTTTCCTGCCTGTCTTTCCTCAGGGTGTTACTGTCCTTTTCCTGCCTGTCTTTCCACTGCCCCTTTCCTTTCTGTCTTTTCCTGGAGTAGTACTACCGTTTTCCTTTCTGTGTTTTCTCTGCATATTCTCTGCCTGTCTGTCCTTTAATGTAGGACAAATGTTTAACAGACAGATTGGTGTGGACCTTCCACCTTCTGGCTTCCAAGCAGTGTTTCTACATTACCTGATGGACATGATGCATTTTTAACAGGATTTCCTGCAATTATATTAATTCATACGATCTTCTCTTTCACAGGCTTATCTGGATATTTAGACAATGGATTTGACAACATAGTTACATGATGTTTTTTGTTTTTTTTTTTAACTTTTTTTTTTTTTATTCCTTTTTGATATCTTACATACAATCAAATAGAAAAAAGATTATTTTCACCATATTACTAATACATATGTCCAAATCAAATAGAAAGGAATTCATTTCAATAAAAAAAAAAAAGGTGAAAAGAAAACTGAAAAAAACAAAACCAAAAACAAATACACAGATACAACAACAACAACAACACTTAGTTCCATTTCTTTCTTTCCCATTGTTTACCCTCTCCTTTTTTTTGTCATGTTCCTATATTAGTTACATGATGTTTGATTGACAGCCATACCTGGATTTGAGGACAGTGTGTATACATGACACAATTAGCATGTTGCATTTTAACAGGCATCCAGATTTGTGTCAGCATGACCTAATGTACATGATGCGTTTCTAACAGGGTACCTTGATTTGAAGACAGCGTGTATACATGACCTGGTTCACATGATACAGACAGTGTATCTGTATGACCTTATGTACATGATGTGTTTCTGACAGGGTTACCTGGATTTCTGGACAGTGTGTATACATGACCTAATGTACATGATGTGTTTCTGACAGGGTTACCTGGATTTCTGGACAGTGTGTATACATGACCCAATGTACATGATGTGTTTCTGACAGGGTTACCTGGATTTCTGGATAGTGTGTCAACATGACTTGATGTACATGTGTTTCTAACAGGGTTACCTGGATTTGAGCACAATGTGTCTACATGATCTAATGTGCATGATGTGTTTCTAACAGGGTTACCTGGATCTGAGGACAGTGTGTCTACATGACTTGATTTGCATGATTCAGACATTGTGTCTACATGACCTGATTCACATGATTCAGACAATGTGTCTGACCTGATGGATATGATGCACTCTTTCATAGGTGTACTTGGATTACTTTTCACGGGCACTGGAGTTTGAGTACAAGGATGAGGGGATAGTGGTGCAGTGTCTGCTCCCCTTCTACGTGTCCACCCGCATGACCCGCTACAGTGAGACCCTGTCCAGGACCAGTCTCTTCATCCCCTCAGCCGCCACCTTCGCTCGCAGTGCTGTCAGCACACTGGGACACTCCTCATACACCACCGGCTACCTCCCGCACACCTTGCTGGTCAGTCATCATCAGAATAATGGATTGACCCGACCCTGTCCTAACACTAACCTTAACACTAACATTCATACGTCATGCACTAGCTTCCCAACACCTTGCTGGTCAGTCATCATCAGAATAATGGACTGACCCGACCTTATCCTAACACTAATGTTAACACTAACATTCACACGTCATACGCTACCTTCCTAACACCTTGCTGGTCAGTCATCATCGGAATAATGGACTGACCCAACCCTCATGCTTACCCTAAAACTAACACTTATGCACCCTACCTCCCTTACACCTTGCTGGTCAGTCATTGAACTAATGGACAGGGCCCTAAATTTAACACCAGCATGTTTACGCCTCCCGCTACCTCCCTCACATTTTGCTGGTCAGTCTTCATCAAAATAAGTCTAACACGAACATTCACACATCACAGGCCACCTGTTATCATGCTAACTGGTCTGATCAAATTTGAAAAGGAATTTAAAGTAAATACACCAGATAACCGGGACAAACAAATTGCATGACAAAACACAACACATTTCAGCCTCTTAAGTCCATCTTCAGGCAACACTAACAACATTCAGGACAATGAAAATGAAGAGAGAGAGAGCAATCACTTATCTTCTCAAATTCTTGCGCTGAATCTGAGAAGATAAGTGATGGCTCGTTCTTCACAATTCTAGGGCAGAATTTGAGAAGAAAAGTGATTGCTCGTTATTTGTTTTCATGGTCCTGAATGTTGTTTATCATGCCTGAAGAAGACTGAAGAGGTTGAAACACATCGTGTTTTGTCTTGTAATGTGTTTGACCCTGTTATCTGACAGATTAACTTTACATTCCTTTTAAACATCGTGTCAATTTCTGCCTGAAGTCAGTTCACTGTGAAACTGATCTGGTCAAAAGTTCTCATTTTCTTTAAATGTGAAATCAAGCAGCCGCATTTACCACATGCCACAGAGTGAAGCAAGCATTTCTAGATTTGCAGTGTTTTTTTTAGCTGCGGTGAAGTTTTCCACTTTGTATTCTTTTGCAATGAAAAACAAGACAGCTTCCACAAGTCAGAAAAAAGCAGTCGGAAGGATGAAGGAAGCAGATGCAATAAAAGGTCTGTTGAACAAGTCTAGGTTTTCTTTTCTGAAGAAATGACATAATCTGGACTGATGCAGATTTCCTTTTCTGAAAAAGACATAATCTGGACTGATGTAGATTTCCTTTTCTGAAGAAATGACATAATCTGGACTGATGTAGATTTCCTTTTCTGAAGAAATGATGTAATCTTGACTGATGTACCGTTAAGTTCGGTCTATTGAGCACACCTGTATATAAGACGCACCCACTAAATGTTTTTAAAATCTGAACTTTTTTCACAAATAAGCCGCACCGGTTTATAATCCGCAGATGTAAACAACACAGTCCGATGTGCCGCAGGCGGCAGTTGGCCGAGCGTTGAGTTAACATAGTGTCGAAAATCAACACATACAATGTGTTCATTGCATTCATTGGCGTTTAAATAGGTCAGAATACAAGAGCATGTTTCCAGCTTTACTTCAGTTTTTTTTTTTTTTTTAAGTACGATGTGTTTTTAAATCAATTAGAATCGAAGTTTTTATGAGGCTTCTTACAAGTGTTGTCTTTCCAACATCATTGCTTAAAAAAAATTTTTTAAAAACCCAACACATTAATGATGCGCTAGAAAGGCAGTTCTCTCCTGCATTCATTGGTGTATCAAGCTAAGTGATTGGTTGAGTACTCGAAAGCGCAAGCCAATCAAAGCGAAGGTATCAAATGCAAACCTTCACTCCCTGTCCACGATTTCAACAATGGCGGAACGAAGCCGAGGTCTGACAATGACCGAGTCGAATGCGCTAATCGTTTTTGAATTGCAAGATGCACTTGGTAAGATAATGCATATAATAACAAACCAGAACATTAATGAAACGATTCGATTGTTTTATTTCGCTTAATACCATGCCAGTGCGTAGTTATTTTGTTCGTAAATCAGCTGGTGTTAGTCAAGATAACAGGTCGGAAACGGTCCACACATTGCGCCGTTCGAAGTAATCATATTTTTGTAGAAGACAAACTGATGAAAAAAGATATCAGTAATGGGCTTTACTTATGTCGATTCCTGTATTTCTGAACGGGTTACTGATTCCATTAAACGATTACAGAGAAAATCGTAGTTAAAAGCGTAATAAAAATTCATGAACAGTAAACACGATATGGTGAGTTACAGAGAAGCTAAGAATACTGAATAGACGAGGGTGTGATGCTCCTGAAATCGGAAAAATCTGCAAATAAGCCGCATCGTTGTTTAAGCCGCAGGGTTTAAAGCTGGGGAAAAAAGTCGCTGCTTATAGTCCGAACTTTACGGTAGATTTCCTTTTCTGAAAAAGACATAATCTGGACTGATGTAGATTTCCTTTTCTGAAGAAATGACATAATCTGGACTGATGTAGATTTCCTTTTCTGAAGAAATGATGTAATCTGGACTGATGTAGATTTCCTTTTCTGAAAAAGACATAATCTGGACTGATGTAGATTTCCTTTTCTGAAGAAATGATGTGATCAGGACTGATGTAGATTTCCTTGTCTGAAGAAATGACATAATCTGGACTGATGTAGATTTCCTTTTCTGAAAAAATGACAGACTCTGGACTGATGTAGATTTCCTTTTCTGATGAAATGATGCAATCTGGACTGATGTAGATTTCCTTTTCTGATGAAATGATGCAATCTGGACTGATGTAGATTTCCTTTTCTGATGAGATGACATAATCAGGATTGATGTAGATTTCCTTTTCTGAAGAAATTATGTTATCTGGATTGATTACTGAGCAAATAATGTAATCTGGATTGATGTATATTTCCTTTACTGTACAAGTAATGCAATCTGGATTGATGTAGATTTCCTTTACTGTACAGGTAATGCAATCTGGATTGATGAATATTTCCTTTACTGTACAAGTAATGTAATCTGGATTGATGTAGATTTCCTTTACTGTACAAGTAATGTAATCTGGATTGATGTAGATTTCCTTTACTGTACAAGTAATGTAATCTGGGATTGATGTAGATTTCCTTTACTGTACAAGTAATGTAATCTGGATTGATGTAGATTTCCTTTACTGTACAAGTAATGTAATCTGGATTGATGTAGATTTCCTTCACTGTACAAGTAATGTAATCTGGATTGATGTAGATTTCCTTTACTGTACAAGTAATGTAATCTGGATTGATGTAGATTTCCTTTACTGTACAAGTAATGTAATCTGGATTGATGTAGATTTGGCTGCATTGTGAGGCAGGATAATTGGTTCAAAAGTTATTGTCATCCATCCTGGAGCATATACCAGAAGCAAACACATCACAACGTGGCCCGCGCAGCATTGAAAGGTTACTCTATGATGATGGGGCTATCACATGGCACGCTTCGGTCTCCTTGACTGATCGATGTTCGCTCTGAAGATATGGTAATGCGCAAATCCTCTATAGCAGATGTGAGAGAGAAAGTGTTGTGCATGGGACGTCCGCTGTAACGGATGTCAGAGTGGCGTGAGTTAAGATTGTTAAAGACTAGACCAAACAAAAGCCAAATAAAGTCAGTGCATTCAGGACAAAGATGGCCACTGTCTGATAGGAAGAAGGTGGACTGAACATTGCCCCAAACACAACAACAAAGAACAGGAGATCCAAATGTGTTTGTTCTGTGTGCTCTCTGCTGTCATATCTGCTAGGCGATTTGGTGTGGTAAGCAGCATTCTTTAAAAGTTATGGGCATGTATTTGTTTTCTTGTTGGAGCGAAAGTTACACTACTTGCTTTTTGTTTATTGCCCCCGAGTGATTATTCATCCCATGTGGACACACAGACATCAGGATAATAAATGGCTTATGCTGTGCAGCGCTGGGTGTCCCTGATGTGCCCTGAGTGGTTATGGAAACGAGTGGCCTCACGATTGAATGCGGCCCTGCGACAACAGGCGAAGGTCAGACAGCAGCGCCGCCGTGCCATGCCCAGCAGTATCAGCGCTCAGTCTTTATCTGAGGGCCAGACAGAGTAGTTGACAGCAGAACCATCGTGCCCTGTTGGGCAGTATCAGTGCTCAGTCTGTATCTGAGGGACAGACAGAGTAGTTGACAGCAGAACCATCGTGCCCTGTTGGGCAGTATCAGTGCTCAGTCTGTATCCGAGGGATAGGTGGAATAGTCTTTTGGCTGCTGGTCTGACCCTACATTATGTTGTGTGGTGCATTGTGTGAGCACAGTAAGGATGATGTGATGTGGATTGTCTGGTGTACCCTACATTATGTTTTGTGGTGCTTTGTGTGTTCACAGTAAGGATGACATGATGTGGATTGTCCTGTCTGATTCTACAGTAAGGTGTGTCTTACATTGTGTGCACACAGTAAGGATTACATGATGTGGATTGTCCTGTCTGATCACTAGCTGTGGTCATCAGTGTCATGAGTGTTTAGCTTTTTACCTTTCCTGTACGTCACCTAAACTGTTGTGGGTGTGCCGTAACCCATGCTTTCAGTGAAGGAGCAACATGCTACTGTAGGGCGTGGGTATACTGCAACCCTTGGTGGCCGAAAAGGAAGTTGACCCCTTCCCGTACATCATGGGTGTGCAGCAACCCTTGGTATCAGCATAGGAAATAGAACTATCGTCGTGCGCCATGCACAGTAACCCATGGTTTCTATGAATATGCAGTGCCTTCCCGTACGCCATGGGTGTGCAATAACCCATGGTTTATACTAAAAACCAACATGCTGTGCTACTTCATGGACCTTACCGTATTGCTATGGGTGTGATGTAACCTTGCTTTTCCTGGGAAGATTTCCATTAGTTGTGGTTGTACAGTAAATTGTGTGTTCTGAAAGGAGCAATGACTTTCACTCGTCAAAGCTTACAGCAAGATTGTATGCTAATAAGTGACGTACGGTAACAAGATTGTTCATGCTTTTCAAACCTTGAAATCTCTCTCTCTCTGTCTCTCTCTCTCTCTCTCTCTCTGATGTGCAGTGCAGTATTGAGTAATTCTAAGTCACAACATCTCACTGGCACAGCAGACAGCTATTTATAAACAAGTACATTGTTTTGACAGTATAATTTTTTACTTGAACAAAGGGTGCAGAAGTAAGCCAGCCCAATGAGGATAAGAACTGCATGGTTCGCTCATCAGTTTGCCCTAACGCTGTTTCATGTTCAGACTAATTAGGCTGTTGGTATTTATCTAAACCAGCAGAGTAGCTTTCGGATTTTTTTCACACAAACATGTTGATTCTTTGCGCTAGTGATTATTTCCTAAGTAATAGTAGGCCTAAATGGTATGCAAAGAAAACTTACTAGACACTTGTAGGGAATGATCCAAAACAAAGAGATGCAAAGGTTGCAAGTGAAGCAATGGCGTGCTGGGTTTATTCTTTGTGAGTATGGGTGTGTGTCACGACTTTGTTGTGTGATGCAGCAAGGTGGAAATGTATTACTCAATTCTTGCCACACATCACGCACACACAAATCAGAATCTTCAAAGAATTATAATTTAGAGTAAGAAATCAACACGTGTGGTATGATGATGTGTGACAACAATGTGCATGATAGAACGACGCTCAAAACAAACAATTGTAGAGTTCCAATGGGAAGAAGAAACAAGGAAAAAGTTCAGACTAGAGGGGTGAGGGGTGTAGATGCTTCACTAATGACAATGGTGTAGACTTAGCTCTTGTTCTCTTCATCGTTGTTGGCGTGGTCGTTGTAGATTACAGATTTGATGCCCAGCCCCCCTCCTTCACGATTTGCAGGACGTGGTTGATGAGGTTACGATATGATGATCGTGGGTTGATATAAGTTGAAGACAAAAAAAAAAAATAATTAAAAAAAAAAAAACCCTGGAGGACAGACGGACAGTTTCTCAGAAATCTCTTCATGACGTACATCTGCTCTTGTCCTTCACACACCCCGATCCAACCCCTTTACAATAACACTATCTTAGCTAGCTTCTGTACACACTCTTGAAGTCTCTTTATTTAAATAGAATAGTATCAATGAAGAAAAGCTTATGAGGTTCGTTCTTTACTTGATAATTTACTACAATTAATCTTACTCCATTATTTTGTTAGAGAAGATCATCTCACTTTACCAACTTCTATTGCACAAATATGATTCATTGCAAGTTGGATAACCTGTGGAGGAAATAATCATTGATTAGAACATTTCATGACACAGATGGAAATGTGGGTGAATGAAGATGGTGTTGACATATCGCGATGTCTGGGCAACGAGCATGCTCTGCCATCACGATCACGAAATGTCGCAAAATAACTGATCGCGCATCCAACGGCTTGAATATGAAAAAGCTTCTGCAAGTTGATGATAGTCATGTAGATTTACATTGCCAAACAAATCGCATGAATAAAGAATAAGAATTATGCTGATTCAACGAACATCAGTTCCAAGTTACAAAAATGAATCTCTCAACACATTAACAATCTGTAAATAAGTCTAGCCTACAAATCCAAACATTGCCTACCTCAGGCAATCTTCCCAAAATGGTTGTGGAATTCTGGCTGGTGCTGCCGCTCTGGCCCACACCAACCCCAGCAATGGTACGTCCAGCCTCCAGTCCCTTCTGTGCTAGCGTGCTGTAGCCTTCTTCAGTTTCAGATCTTCCTCTAATCCGCTTCAAATGCTGGATCGTTGCAGAGTTTGATCTTCTTGCTGTCACCTTTCAATGCCTGCTGCCCGTTGTTCCCGATCTCGCCGAAGATCAGTGTTGCTCGATGACATTGAATGTTTAGTTTAGTTGTCAGCGACAAAGGCAGTTCATTGGTCAATGGTAACGTGTGACTTTACTTGGAGATATCCGCCAATAAACCATGGATACAAGGGACCTAACAATGAACGAAACTTATGTATTTGTTAAAGACATCACGAAACATTTTTCGTTCTATTTATTTATGAGCTTGTTCCATGACAGTGTGCTCACACCCACGATGTACTGAGACCTTTTTTGTTTCTATACTGGTTTGTTTACAAACACAGACAGACAGACAAATTTCAGTGGATATGTAAAACAGGTTTATTGACAAAATCATGAATTGATGTTTGGGTCATTGTCTGATGTTGTGTTTCAGAAACGGGATGTTTGGGTCATTGTCTGATGAAGTGTTTGAGAAATGGGATGTTTGGGTCATTGTCTGATGTTATGTTTGAGAAATGGGATGTTTGGGTCATTGTCTGATGTTGTGTTTCAGAAACGGTATGTTTGGGTCATTGTCTGATGTTGTGTTTGAGAAACAGGATTTTTGGGTCATTGTCTGATGTTGTGTTTCAGAAACGGTATGTTTGGGTCATTGTCTAATGTGTTTCAGAAACGGGATGTTTGGGTCATTGTCTGAAGTTGTGTTTCAGAAACTGGATGTTTGGTTCATTGTCTGACGTGTGTCAGAAACAGGATGTTGGGGCTGTTGTATCTTGCATGTTAGAAACAGGATGTTGGGGCTGTTGTATCTTGCATGTTAGAAACAGGATGTTGGGGCTGTTGTATCTTGCATGCTAGAAACAGGATGTTGGGGCTGTTGTATCTTGCATGTTAGAAACAGGATGTTGGGGCTGTTGTATCTTGCATGTTAGAAACAGGATGTTGGGGCTGTTGTATCTTGCATGTTAGATCATTGCCTCTTACTGTGTGTCAGAAATTTGTTTTGGTCATTTTCTGCTGTCAAGATTCTAGACTTTTTCAACTTTGACTTAAAGAAAAGGAATAAAAGAACATCATTTCTAGAGAGGCTTGCAACATGTTGGTAGAAAGAGCACCATTTGTAGATAGATAGAAATATGCTGGTAGAATTTGGAGAGATGTATATTGCTTGGAGGTATAACTGTTATGTCCATTCACATCTATCGAAGTAAGAAATGTGAATTATGATAGTTATGTATATTCTGTTTTTTTGACAGAAGTAAGAAATATGATTTATTTATTGGTATGACTGTTGTATTCGGTTTTTTTGTTTGTTTTTTTTTGCCCATAAGTGATAGAAAGATCTGTGAAGTAATGCACAGGAGTGGGTGAAGTCATGTTGATGGCCCCCAGAATCACAGTCTGCATATGATGACATGGACACAATGAACATCACACACTGTTCTGTTGTCTTATTACCACTGAAGTTCTTCATGCAGATGAACATCACACACTGGAGCCTTTCATTGCTGTCAGTGGTATTGTGTTTTCAAATTAACATTATACTTTGGACTGTTGCTTTAACTGTCAGTGAAGTTCTGAGCTAAATGAACATCCACTTTGATTCGCTGCCTGATGTGTGTGAAATTTTGTATGAAAATGAACATCACACACTTGACAATTGCTTGACTGCAAAATTTTGTATGAAAATGAACATCACACTCTTGACAGTGGCTTGACTGTGAAATTTTGTATGAAAATGAACATCACACTCTTGACAGTGGCTTGACTGTGAATTTTGTATGAAAATGAACATCACACACTTGACAACGGCTTGACTGTCTGTGAAATTTTGTATGAAAATGAACATCACACACTTGACAGTGGCTTGACTCTGTGAAATTTTGTATGAAAATGAACATCACACACTTGACAATTGCTTGACTGTCTGTGAAATTTTGTATGAAAATGAACATCACACACTTGACAATTGCTTGACTGTCTGTGAAATTTTGTATGAAAATGAACATCACACACTTGACAGTGGCGTGACTGTCTGTGAAATTTTGTATGAAAATGAACATCACACACTTGACAGTGGCGTGACTGTGAAATTTTGTATGAAAATGAACATCACACACTTGACAGTGGCTTGTGTAGAAAATGAGCTTCTCACAATGGACTGCTGATTGATTGTTGTCAGTCAAGGTGTGTAGTAAAATGAACATCACACCTGAGACTGTTGCCTGTGATGTACTGTAGTAAAATGAACATCACACCTGGGACTGTTGCCTGTGAAAAGCTGTAGTAAAATGAACATCACACCTGGGACTGTTGCCTGTGAAAAGCTGCAGTAAAATGAACATCACACCTGGGACTGTTGCCTGTGAAAAGCTGTAGTAAAATGAACATCACACCTGGGACTGTTGCCTGTGAAGTACTGTAGTAAAATGAACATCACATCTTGGGCCACTGCTGGAGTATTGTCAACAAAGTTCAGTGGAATTGAATGGAGTGTGATAGACTTGTAATAAGCTGTTGTAAATGGTTCCATTGGTTTCAGTTGATACTTTTATATCTTTTGGGTTTTTTTTAAAGAGGTGTATTGCACAACAACCTTTTATTACATTGAAACCTTTGTAACATGCAGCAGAGAAGAAAATGTGAATAAAATTTTATTGCAAATTTATGTTGTTGTAGCTTATGTGTTGTTTGTTTCTAAATGAATTGACTGGAATTAATGTGTGGCTCACAATCATTTCTACACTGAATCATTTGTCAAGACACTTTCTCTTCAGCGTTGTACATTCTTCACTGAAACCGAGTATTATGCAACTTGTGTTCTTGCTCACTATAGTAAATTCTTCATTTACTATCCGAATTGTGTAACTTTCTTCTCTTCATAATAACTCTTTATTGAGTAAGTGTACTGTAACTTTCTTCCCTTCATTGTATTTGTATTTTTATTGAATCCCTGTTTTCTGTGACTTTATTGTCTTCTTAGCAATTCTTCATTGAATCTTTGCATTCTGTAACTTTCTTCTCTTTATGGTAACTCTAGTGAATTTCTAAACTGTGTTATGTTCTTCTCCCTATGGTAAATTCCTCATTCAATCCTAGTATTGTGTAACTTTTTTCTCTTGAATATCTGTATTGTTTAACTTTCTTCTGAACATAGTGAGTCTTATTAAATGGCTCCATTAACAGTGTTGCATTCTTCTCACTTTAATGAATCTTTATTGAATCCCTGTATTGTTTCACTTTCTTCACACCACAGTACATCTTTAGTGAATCCTTATATGACGTTGCTTTCTTCTCTTCGTGGTAATTCTTTAAAGAATCCCTGTCTCATGTCACTTTCTTCTCTTCATGGTAATTCTTTAAAGAATCCCTGTTTCATGTCACTTTCTTCTTCATGGTAATTCTTTAAAGAATCCCTGTTTCATGTCACTTTCTTCTCTTCATGGGAATTCTTTAAAGAATCCCTGTTTCATGTCACTTTCTTCTTCATGGTAATTCTTTAAAGAATCCCTGTTTCATGTCACTTTCTTCTTCATGGTAATTCTTTAAAGAATCCCTGTTTCATGTCACTTTCTTCTTCATGGTAATTCTTTAAAGAATCCCTGTTTCATGTCACTTTCTTCTTCATGGTAATTCTTTAAAGAATCCCTGTTTCATGTCACTTTCTTCTTCATGGTAATTCTTTAAAGAATCCCTGTTTCATGTCACTTTCTTCTTCATGGTAATTCTTTAAAGAATCCCTGTTTCATGTCACTTTCTTCTTCATGGTAATTCTTTAAAGAATCCCTGTTTCATGTCACTTTCTTCTTCATGGTAATTCTTTAAAGAATCCCTGTTTCATGTCACTTTCTTCTTCATGGTAATTCTTTAAAGAATCCCTGTTTCATGTCACTTTCTTCTTCATGGTAATTCTTTAAAGAATCCCTGTTTCATGTCACTTTCTTCTTCATGGTAATTCTTTAAAGAATCCCTGTTTCATGTCACTTTCTTCTCTTCATGGGAATTCTTTAAAGAATCCCTGTTTCTGATCACTTTCAAACAGGGGGAAAGAGAAACCATCTGGGACATTATACCAACAAACCAGGGGGAAAGAGAAATCATTGAGGACATTATACCAACAAACCAGGGGGAAAGAGAAATCGTCAGGGACATTATACCAACAAACCAGGGGGAAAGAGAAATCATTGGGGACATTATGCCAACAAACCAGGGGGAAACACAAGACATCCGGGACATTATACCAACAAACCAGGGGGAAAGAGAAATCATCGGGGACATTATACCAACAAACCAGGGGGAAAGAGAAATCATCGGGGACATTATACCAACAAACCAGGGGGAAAGAGAAATCGTCAGGGACATTATACCAACAAACCAGGGGGAAAGAGAAATCAGGGACATTATGCCAACAAACCAGGGGAACAGAAACCATCGGGGGACATTATACCAACAAACAGGGGAAGTAGAAACCAACAGGGACATTAGTAGTAGTAGTGTTGTTGTTATTATTATTATCATTATTATTGTGAATACTTATGTAGTGCCTATCCTCAGCAGACCAAGCTCTAAGCGCTCAACAATCCGCGTTCTTGCTTACACAATGGGCTGCCTACCTGGGTAGAGCCCACAGAAGAGCTGCCTGTTGGCGCTTCATTCAGTCGTTGCCCGAGTCATCCAGTCAATATCATTCACTATCAGTCACTCAGTTTCCCTACTTCCTTCATTCTTTCAATTTCTCATGCAGGGTGCATGCTATGTGTGACATGTCATCCATAACACTGGCCAAACTGGCCTTCTCTTCGGAAAGTTGATGTGATTTTAAGTGTGTGCAAGATGTTAGGCAAGCGTTCACACTCTGAACCTAGGTTTATAGTCTCATTCGAAGGACTGTTTGGGAAATGGAGTCTGAACCAATGCTAACTCTTAGGGCAAAATCTCCTTGTACCGAAATGGCCCAGCAGAGATTTGAATCCGCAACCCCAGGATCACCGTGATTATGAGTCAGACACTCTATCAAGTGAGCTATTCCAGTGCCCAACAAACAGGGAAAAACAGAAACCATCGGGGACATTATGCCAACAAACAGGGAAACAGAAACCATCGGGGACATTATGCCAACAAACAGGGAAACAGAAACCATCGGGGACATTATGCCAACAAACAGGGAAACGGAAACCATCGGGGACATTATGCCAACAAACAGGAAAACAGAAACCATCGGGGACATTATGCCAACAAACAGGGAAACAGAAACCATCGGAGACATTATGCCAACAAACAGGGAAACAGAAACCATCGGGGACATTATGCCAACAAACAGGGAAACAGAAACCATCGGGGACATTATGCCAACAAACAGGGAAACGGAAACCATCGGGGACATTATGCCAACAAACAGGAAAACAGAAACCATCGGGGACATTATGCCAACAAACAGGGAAACAGAAACCATCGGGGACAGCACAGCAAGCCAGGGCACAAAAACCAAATGGGAAAGCGCGACCAGCCATGACAATGACGACATGGCCACAGACAATGACGACATGCTCAAGACAATGACGACATGGCCATGACAATGACGACATGCTCACGACAGTGACGACATGGCCATGACAATGACGACATGGCCACAGACAATGACGACATGCTCACGACAATGATGACATGGCCATGACAATGACGACATGGCCACGACAGTGACAACATGGCCACAATGATGAAATGGCCACAGACAATGACGACATGGCCACGACAATGATGACATGGCCACAGACAATGATGACATGGCCACAGACAATGACGACATGGCCACTGACAATGATGACATGGCCACAGATGATTTCAACAATGGCCACGACAATGACGACATGGCCACGACAATGACGACATGGCCACTTCAATGACGACATAGCCACGACAATGACGACATGGCCACTACAATGACGACATAGCCACGACAATGACGACACGGCCACGACAATGACGACATGACCACAGACTGACGAAATGGCCACTTCAATGACGACATGGCCACTACAATGACGACATAGCCACGACAATGACGACATGGCCACTTCAACGGCCACAACAATGACGACATGGCCACAGACGATGACGACACGGCCACAGACAATAGTCACATGACCACAGACAATGACGAAATGGCCACTGATAACGACGACGCGGCCAAAGACCAGGACAGCATGGCCATAGACCACATGGCCACAGACCAGGACAGCATGGCCACAGACCAGGACAGCAATGGCCGCATACTATAGGACGGCATGGCCACTCAGCAAAGTTGAGAACATTAAGGGAACTCTGTAGCTGACTGGGAACTTGTCGACCCCAGCGCTGACAGCAGGCACTCAACCCTGCCTAGCACACAGAGCACACGATGTGTTATAATGAGGTCACCACTCGGTGACATGGAAGCAAGCCAGATTTTCCACATGCCGTTTGAAGACTACAACCTTCATTTCAACGAGATAGACTGCTTGACGAAGCAATAGCTTTTTTCTTTTTTTCTTTCTGGACTTTTTGCGAGTTGGCTTTTGTTTCAAAATCTGCTTGTAAAAGTTGATCGTGCTGTATCAGTTGCTTAAAAACAACAATAACAACAACAACAATAACAACAACAGCAACAACAACAACAACAACAACAACAACAACAACACACACACACACACACACACACACACACACACACACACACACACACACACGCGTGCGCATGCTACGCATGCACACACACACACGCGCGCGAGCACGCGCACGCACACACACACACACACACACACACACACACACACACACACACACACTGTGGAAGGAAAGCGTGTGACGCGGCAGTCCTGCTCAGTACGTGCTGCATGCAGTCGTCACTCTCGGGGGAAGGGGGGAGGGGGGGGATGGGTGTAGGAGGAAGGAGGGACTGGAATACAGACCTGGAACGTGGAACCACATCTGATGAAAGATGGAGTCACACTGAAACCAGAGGCCGGAAAGAATTGGTGGAATGGATGCTAGGGCTATGACCAGCCGGCACTGATGGAAGATGTGTCAGCTGTGAACTGTTTTACAGACGTGTCTGGTAGCCTACGCCGGAGTTGTGGCTACTTGTTGGAGAAAATAAAAAAAGGTGTGGAAAAAGAGTAGGATGCATCTTTAAAAAAAAACGGGGAGAAAAATGTTAAAAGAATGTTCTTAATGTGCCAAAATAGGAGGTTGGTTGGAGGACGAAAAGAAATAAACAAACAAACAAAAACGGAAATGAAATGAGGCAGGGAACAGTAAACGATAAACAGTAAACAAGTTGGGTATTTTTTGCTCCCATAAGAAAACCTAACACAGAGTAACTTTTATTCAAGACTGGCACAGCCTTTTAAACTTGAATATGTATTTGTCTGACTTTATTCAAGTTTAAAAGGCTGTGCCAGTCTTGAATAAAAGTTACTCTGTGTTAGGTTTTCTTATGGGAGCAAAAAATACCCGACTTGTTTACTGTTTAAACAAACAAAAAACCTGTGAACCCAGCAGTTGTGAGTGAATAGCAAGCAGCGCTGTGTTCTGTAACGTGTGCAGCCATGGTGACGCTTTCTCTTTGTAGCATGGGACTACACTACAGCCGTGGTGACGCTTTCTCTTGGTAGCCTAGGACGTGGTGACAAGCCGGACGACGCCACTGGTTTCCACACAGTTCTTGTTCTCCCCTCCAGTCTCCTCACGTCGTTTTGAAGAAACGAAGCCCATGGACATGTGGCATTCACTTGACTCGTGTTATGTCGGTCGTGTCTGATTAAGTTAATGCTGCGTGGCTTTGTCTTGTATCAGTCAGCTCTTTCTGTGTTACTGTAGACGTGCGTAATATACTTCATGCTGTGCTCCTTTGGACGTGTTTGATTTATCTCATTCCGTATTACTGCAGACTGTGTACGTAGAACGTGTGTGATGAAATCTATTCTGTGTTACGTAGGACATGTGTGATGAACTTTATTCTGTGTTACGTAGGACATGTGTGATGAACTTTATTCTGTGCTACGTAGGACATGTGTGATGAACTTTATTCTGTGTTACGTAGGACATGTGTGATGAACTTTATTCTGTGCTACGTAGGACATGTGTAATAAACTTAATTGTCAGTGTTTCTTCTAGGCAGGTTTGATGAACTGTATTCTACGAATTCCTTTGACATGTGTCATTTTATGTTCAGTGCTTCTGTACACACACGTATGATCAGGGTCGTCTTCAGACATCCTAGGACTTGCCTCAGTCCTCAGTTCTCAGTGTTTATGTAGACGGGATTAACTTCATTCTCATTTCTTTAGAGGTGTGTGATTCATTTCATTCTCAGCTTCATTCTCATTTCTTTGGACGTGTCTGGTTAGGTTGATTCTCAGCATTTCTGTAGACATGTGGGATAAACTTCTTTCTCAGTGTTTCTGTAGACCTGGTTTCTATAGATATGCATGATTAACTTCATTCTCAGTGTTATGCATGGTTAACTTAATTCTCAGTGTATCTGCAGACCTCGTTTCCATAGATATGCATGATTAACTTCATTCTTAGTGTTATGCATGGTTAATTTCATTCTTAGTGTTATGCATGGCTAACTTCATTCTCAGTGTTTCAACAGGCATGGGTTCTATACATATGCCTGATTAACTTCATTCTCAATGTTTCAACAGGCGTGGGTTCTATAGGTATGCATGATTAACTTCATTCTCAATGTTTCAACAGGCATGGGTTTTATAGATATGCATGATTAACTTCATTCTCAATGTTTCAACAGGCCTGGTTTCTATAGATATGCACGATTAATTTCATTCTCAATGTTTCAACAGGCATGATTTCTATAGATATCCATGATTCACTTCTTTCTCAGTGTTTCTGTAGAATGGCTTTTATCGATATGCATAATTACCTTCATTCTTAGAGTTATGCATTATTACCCTCATTGTTAGTATTATGCATGATTACCTGCATTGTTAGTATTATGCATGATTACCTGCATTGTTAGTATTATGCATGATTACCTTCATTGTTAGTATTATGCATGATTATCTTCATTGTTAGTATTATGTATGATTACCCTCATTGTTAGTATTATGCATGATTACCCTCATTGTTAGTATTATGTATGATTACCCTCATTGTTAGTATTATGTATGATTACCCTCATTGTTAGCATTATGCATGATTACCCTTATTGTTAGTATTATGCATGATTACCCTCATTGTTAGTATTATGTATGATTACCCTCATTGTTAGTATTATGTATGATTACCCTCATTGTTAGTATTATGTATGATTACCCTCATTGTTAGTATTATGTATGATTACCTTCATTGTTAGTATTATGCATGATTACCCTCATTGTTAGTATTATGTATGATTACCCTCATTGTTAGTATTATGTATGATTACCTCATGTTAGTATTATGCTGATTACCTTCATTGTTAGTATTATGCACGATTACCCTCATTGTTAGTATTATGCATGATTACCTTCATTGTTAGTATTATGTATGATTACCTTCATTGTTAGTATTATGTACGATTACCCTCATTGTTAGTATTATGCACGATTACCCTCATTGTTAGTATTATGCATGATTACCCTTATTTACGTATTAGATTATCCGATTACCCTCATTGTTAGTATTATGCATGATTACCTTCATATTTAGTGTGTGTACACCTGGTTTCAGTAGATATGCATGATTAACTTCATTCTCAGTGTGTGTTAGACCTAATTTTATCTGTTTCATCAATCGTACGTGATTAACTTCAGTCTTGGTGTTTCTCTTGACGTGTGTGATTGACGTCATTCTCAGTGTCCGTACCTGTTGAACGCAAAGCCCCAATTCTGCAAAACAGCACGATAGGGAATGGACGCCAAATTTGGACATTTTGTCACTGTTTCTAACAGCACGATAGGGAATGGACGCCATATTTGGACATTTTGTCGCTGTTTCTCCCCCACTAGGACGTTGGAATTTTCACAGTATTGATCCCAAGGAATTAGAGACGTGCCTACCTTTCATTTGATGAGCACATTTTATGGACACTCCACCATGTGGTAAAGACAGAGAGGAGTGTCTCTGACCGGAGACCTAGACTTTCTGTGTCTGTGTCAGTCGTGCGTGGCCATGGCTCCATTGGAGGTTGGAGGTGGACAGCTGTTGACAGCTTAGTGCCTGGTTCACTGCGTCATGTGTGTGGCCATGGTTCAGGGGGAGGATGGAGGTGGACAGTGTGTGACGGCTCCGTGCCTGGCTCTCTAACTGCCCTCCGTGCTGATGGAGACTTGTGCGAGGCGTGTGTCCTGTCTGCTGATGCTGCTCGTCATGCTGACCAAGGTAAATGTGTATTCAACCTGTTTGTGAGTGTGTCTGTGCGTGCGTGCGTGCGTGCGTGCGTGCGTGTGTGTGTGTGTGTGTGTGTGTGTGTGTGTGTGTGTGTGTGTGCGTGCGTGTGTGTGTGTGTGTGTGTGTGTGTGTGTGTGTGTGTGTGTGTGCCTGTGTGCGTGTGTGTGTGTGTGTGTGTGTGTGTGTGTGTGTGCGGTGTGTGTGTGTGTGTGTGTGTGTGTGTGTGTGTGTGTGTGTGTGCGTGTGTGTGTGTGTGTGTGTATGTGTGTGTGTGTGTGTGTGTGTGTGTGTGTGTGTGTGTGTGTGTGTAGATGGGTGGGGTGGGAGGATGGGGGATGGAAGATGGGTGTGATCGCAAGTCTTATTTCTGTCTTTTCTTTCATTCGCAGCTCCTAGGTACACCTCTCTCTCTCTCTCTCTCTCTCTCTCTCTCTCTCTCTCTCTCTCTCTCTCTCTCTCTCTCTCTCTCTCTCTTTGTCCTTGCTGAAAGACAATCAGTCACTCTGGATTGTCATATTACTCTCCTACGCACTTCTGTAAAACATTGGGCTTCAAATGCATCGTTCCCGAATACATGATGTTCGGCAAATTCTCCAGCGTGATGAAGACAGATTCTCATTATGTCGTCCTTTCCAAATCATCTCTGCTTTGGCTTTAGTCAACTCTTTGGGGCATACTGATAAACTAAATTATGGTTGCATTAACTAAACCAGCAGCGTACACGATGTACAAATGAAACAATGGTTTTGTTTACAGGGTCAGTAGTTTCACGATGTACAGATGAATCTCTCTCTCTCTCTCTCTCTCTCTCTCTCTCTCTCTCTCTCTCTCTTTCTCTCTCTCTCCTCTCTCTCTCTTTCTCTCTCTCTCTCTCTCCTCTCTCTCTCTCTCTCTCTCTCTCTCTGTCTGTGTGTGTGTGTGTGTGTGTGTGTGTGTGTGTGTGTGTGTGTGTGTTTGCATTATACCCCTTTCCCCCTTTAGGCCTATCCTAGCCTGCAGTTTTTCTATGTATATCTATCTTTCAGTATCATCTTTTTTTCATTTCTCATACACATACATTATTTCTTTGTTGATTCGTGAGACATTTATTTGTTTTTCGTCTGGCCAGCTTTTTTCTATATTGCTCCATGTATATTGTTCACGCCATTAGGACGCAGTTTCCTATGCTGATCCATGTTCTAGTATTCATTTTTTTTTCTTTCTTGGTTGTTCAGTTTTCTATGTTGATCCATCTTTTAGTATTCATTTTTTTTCCTTTATTGGTTGTTCAGTTTTCTATGTTGATCCATGTTTTAGTGTTCTTTTTTTTTCCTTTATTGGTTGTTCAGTTTTCTATGTTGATCCATGTTTTAGTATTCTTTTTTATCCTTTATTGGTTGTTCAGTTTTCTATGTTGATCCATGTTTTAGTATTCATTTTTGTTTTTCTTGGTTGTTCAGTTTTCTATGTTGATCCATATTTTAGTATTCTTTTTTTTCTTTTATTGGTTGTCCAGTTTTCTATGCTGATCCATGTTTTAGTATTCATTTTATTTCCTTTATTGGTTGTCCAGTTTTCTATGTTGATCCATGTTTTAGTATTCATTTTATTTCCTTTATTGGTTGTCCAGTTTTCTATGTTGATCCATGTTTTAGTATTCATTTTATTTCCTTTATTGGTTGTCCAGTTTTCTATGTTGATCCTTATTTTAGTTTTGATGATTGTACAATTTTCTAGTCCGTTCATGTT
>CM065737.1:42823595-42828595 GCA_033310375.1 Conus canariensis | reverse complement strand
GTAGGCTCTGCAGTCATGAAAAATGGGCTGATACACCCATGGCAATGCTCAAGTGGAGGTTCTGTCGTGTCGCTCAGAGTGGCCATTACGTAATGGCGTCTGCCAGGGAGCAATGATATCCCTTGGTATCTTAATGGAATGACCTATGCGTGCCTGCACCTTATGTAAATACAGCCCAGGATTGTTCCCAGCTGGTTGGTTCGGCAGCTGAAGACAGTACTTCTCTGGTCCAGTTCATACCTTCGCGCGCGCGCGCGCGCGCGTGTGTGTGTGTGTGTGTGTGTGTGTGTGTGTGTGTGTGTGTGTGTGTGTGTGTGTGTGTGTGAAAGACAAACTATAAAACGGAGAAGTACATTGTGGACAAATACATCTGAGACGCTACAAACAATAGATATATAATTATCATGCACAGAACAATACTCCCCAGATCGCAGTCAGCATGGACAATCCTTTTCATGCTGACTGTATCTGGAGAGTAATGTGCATTATTTCTTGTTTTTCATGTTGACTGTATCTGAGGAGTATTGTGCATTATTTCTTGTTTTTCATAATGAATGTATCTGGAGAGTAATGTGCATTATTTCTTGTCTTTCTTCTTCTTCTTCTGCGTTCGATTGAAGCTGGATGCGTCAGACTTGTAACCCGGCCGCCATGATGAAGCCCGCGGTCTTCTCCAGGTCAGAACGGGCTCCCCAAAGCTGCGCCTGTAACTCCGCTCCCCCCGGCCAGGTTTTGTGTCGTAGAGCTGCGTGAGTAGGACAGCGCAGGAGGACATGTTCAGGGGTCTGGGGTCCAGTGCCGCATGGACACTGGTCAGTGTAGGTGATCTTCAGGCGGTTAAGGTGGCTCAGCAGTCTGCAGTGGCCGGTCCTCAGTCTGAAGAGGATTGTCTGCTGGTGCCTTTGGAGCTGGTGGATCGGGTCAGCACCACTCTCTGCACCCAGCCTTCTCTTCCACTGGGACTGAAACTGGTTGTGGATGATGGTCTTGGCCTCCCTGTAGGTCACGGGGTGGCTGAACTGCTCCATTTTGCTGCCTGCTTTGGAGAGAGCATCAGCTTTTTCGTTGCCCATGATCCCACAATGAGACGGAATCCACTGAAGCGTAATGACAGACTGTTTTGAGAGTTCATGGATGGCAGCCTTGATGTCTTGCGTATGTTGTTCATTTCTTGTGTTCTGAAGTCCCTGCAGCAGAGATCGGCAGTCTGTGAAGAAGACAACCTTCTGTGATGGGCTGGCCCGTCCCAGAAAGATCCTCACTGCGTGGAGCAGTGCTATTGCCTCCGCTCTGTAGTTGGAGGAGATCTTTCCAGTAGGTAAGGCCTTGTGTGTCAATCTTCCATTGGTGTGTCTGATGAAGAACCCTGCTCCTCCATTCTTGACTGCTCCTTCTGAGGATCCATCTGTGAAGACGTGGGTCCACTCACTGGGGTTGTATTGGTTGGCGATCATCTCCTGTGCTAGAGCTTTCATTACTTGAGGGGCTTGACGGTCCATTCTTTTAATGCCAGGAACTTTGGTGATGATTGCGACATCTTCCAGGTGATTGTCTGGTTCCTCAAAATTTGGAAGCATCTCCATTTCAGCTGGTGAAACAGGCAGCAGGTCTTCATTGCTGCGATGCAGGCTCTTAGACAGGTGGTTGAAACTTGTTCTCTTTAGCCTGTTTTTGGTGGGGTTCTGCATCTCGGTGTGCATGGGGTGGGTAGGCATACGCAGTAACTTTTCACTGTGGATGAAAACCTTCTCCTCGCGTCTGTCTTCGAGGGAATGCAGACTAGTAAGCTTCTCCATGGCTTGGATTGGGGTAGTCTTCATCCCACCAGTGATCAGTCGCAATCCTGCATTCTGCACTTTGTTCAGGTGACTGGTGTTGGTCTTGGATGCAGTGGCCCATGCAGAACTGCCATACTCCAGGGTTGGTCTGACGGTACCCACATACACCTTCTGCAGGATGCTGCTGTTTGCGCCCCAGGATGTACCGGCCAGCTTCTTCATGATGGCGAGCTTCCTGACTGCTTCGTTTTCAATGTTCTTGAGGTGTGGATTCCAAGTAAGCCGCTTGTCCAGCTTGATGCCTAGGTATGTTGGGTTGTCTTCTTGTTTCAGCTCTCTTCCATTTATTTTCAGGCTGATGGTTTCTCGCAGTGGCGACAGCGAGAAGACTGTGGCCACTGTCTTGGTGGCATTGACTTCTACGCCCCAGTCAGAGGCCCATCTTCCGACGTGTTCCAGTGCTTCCTGCATCCTGTAGCTGGCTGTGGTTAAATGTTCTGCAACACTCCAGGCAGCAAAATCGTCGGCGTGGAGAGCTCTGGAGATGTGCTTGGTGAGCTTCTCAGCGATGTCATCAATGAAGATGAGAAAGAGTGTAGGGGAAATGACTCCTCCTTGTGGTACACCTTGTTGTAGAGTGATTCGGTGGCTAATTTTCCCATCAAGCTGAACTCTTGCTGTGCGGTACTGGAGGAAGTTGCGTATCCAGCGGTACATATTCCCTTCCACTTTCTTGTTTAGCAGCTTCAGGAGAAGTCCTTCCTTCCATACCTTGTCGAAGGCTTTGGTCAGGTCCACAAAGACAGCGAGTACCTTTTTCTTCTCCTGAAAGGCGTTTTCGATCTGTTGGGCGAGGTACACAAGCTGGTCTTCGGTACTGTGGTTTTTCCTGTATGCTGACTGTGTGTTGCTGAGCAGGTGATTTTCTTCCAGGTGTTTCAGCAGTCTTGTGTTCACCATTCTTTCCATCACCTTGCCCAGACAACTGAGGAGGCTGATTGGTCGGTAGCTGGATTTCTTGGTTTTGTCTTTTTGTTTCTTTCTGATGGGGATGATGACTGCTTCTCTCCATCGGTCTGGGAATTTCCCTGAGCTCCATGACTGGTTGATGATCAGAAGGAGCTTCTGTTTTGCTGTGGTTCCAAGTCTCCTGATCATGTCATTGGTAACACCATCTTTCCCTGGGGCTTTCTTTGGCTTTAGTTTTTTTTTTTCTTGTCTTTCATAATGAATGTATCTGGAGAGTAATGTGCATTATTTCTCGTTTATCATGTTGACTGTATCTGAGGAGTATTGTGCATTATTTCTTGTTTTTCATAATGAATGTATCTGGAGAGTAATGTGCATTATTTCTCGTTTATCATGTTGACTGTATCTGAGGAGTATTGTGCATTATTTCTTGTTTTTCATAACGACTGTATCTGAGGAGTATCGTGTATTATTTCTCGTTTATCATGTTGACTGTATCTGAGTAGTATTGCGCATGATTTCTTGCTTTTCTTAATGACTATATCTGCGGAGTATTCTGCATTATTTCTTCTTTTTTATGCTGACTGTATCTGCAGAGTATTGTGTGTTATTTCTTGTTTCTTTCATACCGACTGTATCTCCGGAGTATTGTTCATTATTTATCGTTTTACATGTTGACAGTAACCTGGGGAATATTCTGCATTATTTCTCGTTCTTCATACTGATTCCAGTCTGCGGAGTATTGCGCATCATTTATCGTTTTTCATGCTAACTGTATCTGGGGAACATTGTTTTCAGTGTGATATATGTTTGTAGTATGCAACGTGTCTGAGGAAGACATACTTGTCGAAAAACATTTACTCCTCTATTTCATATTTTGGTATTTTCACGCACCTTCACGTGAGCTGATGTAAGAAATGACCACGACTTGCTGAAGATGACTTTCCAATTACGTCTGAAGACAATCAGCAAACAGAAGCACACACGACTCAAGTTTGACCTCGAAAAGCTGAAGGACCCCGAGGTAGCAGAGACCTTTCAGGCCATGCTTGGCGGGAAATTAGCAGCACTCCCTAACCTTTATGTGGAAGAGGATACAGACGTCGATACACTTGTCAACAAACACCTTCAACACTGTGGTGACCTGAACTGCCAGTGAGATCTTCGGCAAACATCGCCCTGTCAAAAACCCTTGGGTCACAGCATACATTCTTGACTTGTGCGACAAAAGGAGAGACCTAAAGAACAAGGAAAATGAAGCACATGGAGCAAAACGGTATTGAGCAGTTAGCAGGGAGATAAAGGAACATATGAAGAAAGCAAAGGAGACATGGATAGAGGAGCAGTGCCAAGACATTCAGGACAACCTACAGAAGAACAACAGTAGGAAAGCATACCAACTTGTAAAAGACCTGGCAACCTCTAAACAAGGATGCGAATCAGACAACTTCATCACAACAGGAGATCCCCAAGTCCTGAATGCCACCCCCCCCCCCCCCTCCCCTTCCAGTGACAGTCAGTAACAACTTCCCCATACTGCGTGAAGGAGTAGAGGCAGCAGTTAAGTTCTTGAAACCGGGGAAATCAGCGGGGTGGACAACATACCAGCATAGGTAGTAAAGGAAGCAGGAGATGCCATGATCAGTGCCCTCACAGTTATTTCTAATAAGATCTGGCAAGCTGGTGAGTGGCCAGCACCATGGACCCAATCTCTGATCATCACTCTTCCAAGAAAGGCAAGTAACAACTTTTCCAAAATGACCAAACCATACGTCTGATCAGTTACTCAAGCAAGGTGATGCTGAAGATCCTTTTGAACAGACTGAAGCCGCAAGTAGAGAAGATCATTGCTGAAGAACATGCAGGGTTTTGAGCAGGTCACAATACCACTAAACAGATCTTTAACTTGAGGATGATGTGTCAGAGATATCGTCAGCGGCAGCAGCACCTGCACCACATATCTGTGGATTTCAAAAATCCAGATTTGTCACTGGGGGGTACGTTCAGGACTTGGGGGTCTCCTGTTGTGATGAGGTTGTATGAGAGCATTCTGTCCAATGGTTGCTGTGAGGCACTTCCTTGACTTGTCCTGTATGGTGGAAACTCATCCTTGTTTAGAGGTTGTCGGGGTGTAGCATGCGGCCTTATGGGTGACCATGTGACTGTACAACATCAACGCCAGCCTGAACAGGACCATAGAATGCCTCTGCGATAAGGCCTCCAGTACTTCCTTCCTCCATGGCACCATAGGAA
>CM065737.1:42798595-42816095 GCA_033310375.1 Conus canariensis | reverse complement strand
CCGCCCCCTTGACCCCGGACCCCTGACCCCTTCTGTCCCCAACCCTGTCTGACAATAACTCCAACAAAAGCCCCCGTCCCATCTCATCCCGACCCTAGGGTGTGATGACGTCAGCTAACACCAGAAGATGTGATGACGCCATATACCTATAGAACACCAACTTCGGTGTGATGACGTCAGCTAACACCAGAACACTAACCAGAAGGTAATGACGTCAGCTAAAACTATAACACTATTCGGTGAATTATGAAATCATATCACACTGGAACACTGAATCTAGGGCATGATGACGTGCACTAACTCTAGAACACTAACCAGGGCGTTATGACGTCAGCTTACACAAGAACACTGACTAAGTTGTGATGACGTGCACTAACTCTGGAACACTAACCAGGGCGTTATGACGTCAGCTTACACAAGAACACTGACTAAGTTGTGATGACGTGCACTAACACTAGAACACTAACAGGGCGTTATGACGTCAGCTTACACAAGCACACTGACCGAGTTGTGATGACGTGCACTAACACTGGAACACTAACCAAGGCGTTATGACGTCAGCTTACACAAGAACACTGACCGAGTTGTGATGACGTGCACTAACTCTAGAACACTAACCAGGGCGTTATGACGTCATCTTACACAAGAACACTGACCGAGTTGTGATGACGTGCACTAACTCTAGAACACTAACCAGGGCGTTATGACGTCAGCGTACACAAGAACACTGACCGAGTTGTGATGACGTGCACTAACTCTAGAACACTAACCAGGGCGTTGTGACGTCAGCGTACACAAGAACACTGACCGAGTTGTGATGACGTGCACTAACACTGGAACACTAACCAAGGCGTTATGACGTCAGCTTACACAAGAACACTGACTAAGTTGTGATGACGTGCACTAACACTGGAACACTAACCAAGGCGTTATGACGTCAGCGTACACAAGAACACTGACCGAGTTGTGATGACGTGCACTAACACTGGAACACTAACCAAGGCGTTATGACGTCAGCTTACACAAGAACACTGACCGAGTTGTGAGTGACGTGCACTAACACTGGAACACTAACCAAGGCGTTATGACGTCAGCTTACAAAAGAACACTGACCGAGTTGTGATGACGTGCACTAACACTGGAACACTAACCAGGGCGTTATGACGTCAGCGTACACAATAACACTGACCGAGTTGTGATGACGTGCACTAACACTAGAACACTAACCAGGGCGTTATGACGTCAGCGTACACAAGAACACTGACCGAGTTGTGCTGACGTGCACTAACACTGGAACACTAACCAGGGCGTTATGACGTCAGCGTACACAAGAACACTGACCGAGTTGTGATGACGTGCACTAACACTTAGAACACGAACAGGGCGTGGTGAAGCTGAAGGTGGACGTTGTGGACGAAGATGACGACGACGGCTATGACCTGGTGGACCACTACGAGTACCAGTACAACCCTCCACATCTGACCCGAGAACTGGATGCCCCCGTCAAGACCTTGACCCTCACTGGCTCCAGGTCAAGGTGAGTGAATGATCGTTTCATGCCTGTCACATCTCTCTCAAGCCTCCTGCCTTTCTCGTGGCTTGACCTTTTCTTTGAAATGGAAAGACAAAAGTACTAGCAGCGCCCAATCAATTTATAGGTACACATATATTTACGTCTCTTTTCACGCGCGCGCACACACACGCACACACACAACACACACACACACACACACACACACACACACACACACGGGCGCGCGCGCGCGTACGCACACACACATAAACACATACACGCACGCACGCACGACGCTCGCACGCATGCACGAACACACGCACGCACGCATGCACGCTGTGTGTGCATATTTAATATTCCATTGTCTCTTGCGGAGGGATGTAAATTACAACAAAACTCTTGTTGGAAGCAGTCAGAAATAAGCTAGAAGATTCTTGATATTTTGTTACCACTCAAGCGTGTCAGTCACCACAGTATGGTAATACCCGTATAACTTGTATCATGTAAGGCAATGTACTCGCTGACTAAAACCGCATTTGTGGTTAACAAGTTTCAAATATGCATGAACTTTTCAAATATAAGCATTTGAAACTTTTTTGAAACTGCTTTCTCTGAATCCCACGTAACACTGAATCAACATACCCGATTGTCTACAACATGTAATGAAGTGTCGATGTTGTATTTTTATCATTCATGTTTCTTGATTAAAACAACAACAACAACTGTTGTTGTCAAGTTCACTAATATGTGCTTCGCTCCCCTCCCACTCCACCCCCCCCCCCTCCCTTTTTTAAAAACTTTGTTTAAGATCATCATCATCACACACACACGCGCGTGCACGCACGCACACTCAAATATAAACACACATACAAAGGCGCATGCGCACCCCCCCCCCCACACACATATACACACGCACACACACGCGCGCTATATATATATATATATAATTATAAACAAAGCTTGCTCTTATGTCTTAGATTGAAGAAATCGGGGGAGATAAGCATTCATATCTGCAGTGGTAGATCATTCTGCCTAACTAACAGTATGTGCTTGAGTGGGTGAATGGGGAAAAATAAAATAAATGCTTCTCAAAATGAGCCTTCAGCAAGCTTACAGTCTCCAAGTGGGAGACGATCTCCAATGGGGAGGAAACCCACTAACATACAAGTCCTGGTCAGATACCGATATTTCGAAACTTGATTGTTTCTTCTCAGTGACCGCGGAAAGTGGTAATTTGACTCGTTTTAAGAAGAATGCTATCCCAGAAAAGGCTGGTGTGTAATACCGTAGTAGGTTTGTTGAGTTTTTCAAAAAACCAACCAAAGGTGCCACCTAAGAAGCAAAAGAAAATCATGAAAGAGCAAAACAAGCTACATTTTCTTATGAAAAGTAGAAAATATAAAAAGATAACCTCTTAAGACACAAGTGCTGAGGGCCAGTTCTTGGAATGAATCCGCAAGGGACTAAATTACAATAAACTAATAAATTCCAAGGATAACCGAGCACCATTCCAGCAACTTACAGAGCAGCTTGGTGTTGCAATGACTGCAAGAAATATTCAATTATAAACAAAGCTTGCTCTTATGTCTTAGATTGAAGAAATAGGAATATGTATATATGTGCGTTTGAAATATTCCGCTTCCAATATCTTATCTTCACACAAACACGCACTCACGCACACACGGACAGACGCATGCATGCATACACATACGAATGCACACACGCACATATACACGCACCAACGCTCGCGCGCATAAACGCACGCGCACACACACACACACACACACACACACACACACACACACACACACACACACACACACACAAACACACACACACACTCACACACACACACACACACACACACACACACACACACACACACACACACACGGACGCACGCACGCACGCACACACGCATGCGCTCGCGCGCGCACCCCCCCCCCCCCCCCCCCCACACACACACACGCACACACGGGCGCACACAGGGGCACATGAGTCAGCGAGTGATTGGTGCAGGTTTAACGTGGCACTGAAAGTGTTTTGTGACGTCAACTTCTACGGCTCTGACTGCACTGTGCACTGCCAGCCGCGAGATGACGTCACAGGTCACTACACATGTGACCCCCTCACCGGCCGACCCGTCTGTCGTCTGGGTCAGTGTCCGTCCGTCCGTCTGTCTGTCTGTCTGTCTGTCTGTCTGTCTGTCTGCCTTCCTGGCAGCCTGCCTGCCTGCCTGCTTGTCTGTCTGTCCGATTATGCAGAGCATTTTTCATTTTCCAGTGTGTATATTTTACCTTACGTCCGTTGTTGGAACTCATATTCAGCGCTTTATTCAATAATGAATGGCTAAAGAAGCGCGTCTATTGTTGGAGCTCATACTTGGCACTTTTTCAGTAATGAACAACCTAAAGTAACATATTCTTTAGATGAGAAACGTATTACTTTTGCAGCGATGGAAATGGGGCAAAAATGCATATGCAGTTTGGTAAAGTTATGCAAAAATAATACTCAGAACTAAAAAGAAACAAGCCACGAAAACGAAAACCAGTACACAGTCTAAAATAAAGTGTGATGTATCCAAACCTATGTAAATTGCATATACGTGCTCTGCTCTGCAGTCTTGCAATTACTAACAATCCAAAATAAACTGTTAACCCAGTGACAATCAGGTGGACAGACAAAGGCCGTACAAAACAGCTTTCTGAGGCACACAGATTTCGACTACATGCAAAATAGTTGGTTTTTTTTCAAGCAGACAAAGACCACACCAAACAGCTTTCTTCAGGGAGATAGATAAAGACCACACATAACAGCTTTCTTCAGGGAGATAAAGACCACCCACCAAACAGCTGTCTTCAGGAAGATAGATAAAGACCACACATAGCAGCTTTCTTCAGGGAGATAGATAAAGATTACACCAAACAGCTTTCTTCAAAGAGAGAGATAAAGACCACGCATAACAGCTTTCCTTGGGGAGATAGATAAAGACCACACGTAACAGCTTTCTTCAGGGAGATAGATAAAGACCACACATAACAGCTCTCTTCAGGGAGATAGACAAAGACCTCACCAAACAGCTTTCTTCAGGAAGACAGATAAAGACCACCCACCAAACAGCTTTCTTCAGGGAGATAGACAAAGACCACCCACCAAACAGCTTTCTTCAGGGAGATAGATAAAGGCCACGCAAACAGCTTTCTTCAGGGAGATAGATAAAGGCCACGCAAACAGCTTTCTTCAGGGAGATAGATAAGGACCACACCAAACAGTTTTCTCCAGGTAGATAGATAAAGACCACACCAAACAGCTTTCTTCAGGGAGATAGATAAAGACCACACCAAACAGTTTTCTCCAGGTAGATAGATAAAGACCACGCCAAACAGCTTTTTTCAGACAGATAGACAAAGACCACACTAAATAGCTTACTTTAGGGAGATAGATCACGACCACACATAACAGCTTTCTTTAGGGAGATAGATAAAGACCACACCAACAGCTTTCTTCAAGGAGAGAGATAAAGACCACGCATAACAGCTTTCTTCAGGGAGATAGATAAAGTCCATACCAAACAGCTTTCTTCAGGGAGATAGATAAAGACCACCCACCAAAAAGCTTTCTTCAGGGAGATAGATAAAGGCCACGCAAACAGCTTTCTTCAGGGAGATAGATAAAGGCCACGCAAACAGCTTTCTTCAGGGAGATAGATAAGGACCACACCAAACAGTTTTCTCCAGGTAGATAGATAAAGACCACACCAAACAGCTTTCTTCAGGGAGATAGATAAAGACCACACCAAACAGCTTTCTTTAGGGAGATAGACAAAGACCACACCAAACAGCTTTTTAAGGGAGACAAAGACCACACCAAACAGCTTTTTAAGGGAGACAAAGACCACACCAAACAGCTTTTTAAGGGAGACAAAGACCACACCAAACAGCTTTTTAAGGGAGACAAAGACCACACCAGACAGCTTTTTAAGGGAGACAAACACCACACAAAGGAGATATCTTCTGAACGACAAAGACCCCATATAACAGGTTTCTTCCGGCAGACAGACAAAGACACACAAAACAGCTTTCTTCAGGTAGACAGACAAAGACACACAAAACAGTTTTCTGCAGGTAGACGGACAAAGAATACACATAACAGCGTCTTGAAGCAGACGAAAGCCACACATGACAACTTTCTTCGGGTAGATGGACAAAGACCGTACATAACAGATTCTTCAAGTCGACAAAGGCCACACATAACAGCTTTCTTCAGGTAGATGGACAAAGACCATACATAACAGATTCTTCCAGTAGACAAAGACCACACATAACAGATTCTTCAGCTAGACAGACAAAGACCAGACAAAACCGCTTCTTCAGGTGGACAGACAAAGACCACACATAACAGTTTTCTTCAGGTAGACAAAGACAACACAAAACAGTTTTTCGGGGAGACAAAAATCACACCAAGCAGCGTCCTTCGATCAGATAGACAAAGACAACAGAAAACAACTTTCTGGTGAGGTAGACAAAGACTGCACATAAAGAGTCTTTTTCTCCAGGGAGCCAAGGATCACACAAAACTTCAAAATGTGTCTTTTTGCTTTCTCTGAGATGTACAAACGTGGGTGAATTTAATGTGTCTTCATTTTCTGATGGGCGGAGGCGACTTTCTCCTCTCTCTGTGTGAAGTGTGACTGTGGGTGACTTTAACGTCTCCCTGTGATGTAAGACTGCGGGCGACTTTAACGTCTCCCTGTGATGTATGACTGCGGGTGACTTTAACGTCTCTCTGTGATGTATGACTGGGGGTGACTTTCCCCTCTCCTTCTGTGTGATGTATGACTGGGGGTGACCTTAACGTCTCTCTGTGTGATGTATGACTGGGGATGACGTCCTCTCTCTCTCTCTCTCTCTCTCTCTCTCTCTCTCTCTCTCTCTCTCTCTCTCTCTCTCTCTCTCTCTCTCTCTAGTCAGTACAACCTTGAGTTAATCTGACAATAAATTGGTTTCAGTCAGTCAGTCTCTCTCTCTCTGTGATGTATGACTTGGGGTGACTTTAACGTTTCTCTGTGATGTACGACTGAGGGTGACTTTAACGTCTCTCTCTGTGATACATGACTGGGAGTGACTCTCATCTATCTCTCTGTGTGATGTATGACAGAGGGTTACTTTCCCCTCTCTCTGTGTGATGTATGACCGGGGTGACTTTCCCCTCTCTCTGTGTGATGTATGACTGGGGTGACTTTAACGTCTCTCTCTGTGATGTATGACTGGGGATGACTTTAACGTCTCTGTGATGTATGACTGGGGTGACTTTAACCTCTCTCTCTCTCTCTCTCTCTCTCTCTCTCTGATGTATGGCTGGGGTGACTTTAATGTCTCTGTGATGTATGACTAGAGGTGACTTTCACCTATCTCTCTGTGTGATGTATGACTGGGGGTGACCTTAACGTCTCTCTGTGTGATTTATGACTGGGGAAGAGTCCTCCTCCCCCTGTCTCTCTCTGTGATGTATGACTGGCGGTGACTTGAACGTTTCTCTGTAATGTATGACTGGAGGTGACTTTCACCTATCTCTCTGTGATGTATGACTGGGGGTGACTTTCACCTACCTCTCTGTGATGTATAACTGGGGGTGACTTTCCTCTCTCTCTCTGTGATGTATGACTGGGGTGACTTCCCCTCTCTCTATGATGTACAACTGGGATGACTTTCACCTATCTCTGTGTGATGTATTACTGGGGGGTGACTTTCACCTATCTCTCTGTGATGTATGACTCTGGATGACCTTACGGTCTCTCTGTGATGTATAACTGGGGATGACTTTCCCCTCTCTCTATATGTGATATATGACTGGGATGACTTTCACCTATCTCTGTGTGATGTATGACTGAGGTGATTTTCACCTCTCTCTGTGTGATGTAAGACTGGGGGTGTCTTTCATCTCTCTCTGTGTGATGTATGACTAGGGGTGACCAAAACGTCTGCCTGTGTGATGTATGACAGGGGGTGACTTTCACCTCTCTCTGTGTGATGTGTGACTGAGGGTGACCTTAACGTCTGTCTGTGTAATGTATGACTCGGGGTGACCTTAACGTCTCTCTGTGCGATGTAAGACTGGGGAGGACTCCCCCCCCTTCCCCGCTCTTTCTGTGATGTATGACTACTTTCACCTAGATCTCTGTGTGATGTATGACTGGGAGACTTTAACGTTTCTCTGTGATGTATGACGGGGGTGACTTTCACTTATCTCTGTGTGATGTATGACTGGGAGTGACTTTCACCTATCTCTGTGTGATGTATGTCTAGGGGTGACTTTCACCTATCTCTGCATGATGTATCACTGGGGTGACTTTCACTTATCTCTGTGTGATGTATGACTAGGGTGATTTTAACGTCCCTCTGTGATGTCTGACTCAGAGTGACTTTAATGTTTCTCTGTGTGATGTATGACTGGGGTGACTTTAATGTCTCTCTGTGTGATGTATGACTGGGGGTGACTTTAACGTCCTTCTGTTATGTACGACTGGGGGTGACTTTAATGTCTCTCTGTGTGATGTATGACTGGGGGTGATTTTAACATCCCTCTGTGATGTGTAACTGGGGGTGACTTTAACGTCCCTCTGTTATGTATGACTGGGGTGACTTTGATCTCTCTCTATGACGTATGACTGGGGGCGAATTTAACCTCTGTCTCTGTGATGTATGACTTAGGTGACATTAACGTCTGCCTCTGTGATGCATTACTGGGAGGGGTGAAGTTAACGTTTCTTCACTGTCTGCGATGTATGAATGTAAGTGATTTTCAAGTGCTTTCACCCTCTCTCTGTAATGTGTGACTGGGGTGACTTTGACATCTCTTCAACCTCTTTTTGAGATGAATTTAACGTCTCTTCACCTCATCTAAGTGACGTGTGGTTGTGAATGTGACGCGTGTTGTGAATGAGTGCAGGGCATCTTAACCATCTGTATTCTGTGTAATTTGTCGGCCTGAGGTTACAGGCTGGACAGGGGCCGACTGCCTGACCAACATTGATGATTGTGCTGGTCATAGATGTTTTGGAGGTGCCACCTGTGTGGACGGGGTTGGTTTCTACACCTGTCTCTGCCCACCAGGACGTACAGGTCAGATTACTGAGAGGACGGAATTTTTTTTAACTCTTCCTCCACGCACACTAAACTGAACAAATATTTTTGAAAGTTAATAGTTGATACAGTTTGATGTAACCCACTTTGTGTATTTGGATGTGACCCTCAATTCCAAACGATATCTGCCAGTTGTGGTGTATATGACTCTATCTTCCAGGTGTGGTATGTATGATTCCGTTTTCCAGGTGTGGTATGTATGATTCTATCTTTCAGTTGTGGTGTATATGATTCTGTCTTCCAGGTGTGGTATGTATGATTCTGTCTTCCAGATCTGATGTACATGATTCTGTCTTCCAGGTGTGGTATGTATGATTCTGTCTTCCAGGTGTAGTATGTCTAATTCTGTCTTCCAAATGTGATGTATATAATTCTGTCTTCTAGATGTGGTATGTATGATTCTGTCTTTCAGATGTGATGTACATGATATCTGTCTTCCAGATGTGGTATGTATGATTCTGTCTTCCAAATGTAGTATACATTATTCTGTCTTCCAGTTGTGGTGTATATGATTCTATCATCCAGGTGTGGTATTTATGATTCTGTCTCCCAGATGTGGTATGTATGATTCTGTCTTCCAGGTGTCGTTTGCATGATTCTGTCTTCCAGTTGTGGTATATATGATTCTATCTTCCAGATGTGCTATCATGATTCTGTCTTCCAGATGTGGTATGCATGATTCTGTCTTCCAGAAGTAGAGTGTATGTAATTCTGTCTTCCAGGGGTGATATGTGCGATTCTGTCTTCCAATGCGGTGTGCATGATTCGGTCTTCCAGTGGTGGAGTGTTATCTTTCAAGTGTGGTGCGTATGATTCGACCATGAGGCGTACAGTGTATAATTCTACCTTCCAGGTTGGTGTGTTTGATTCGACCTTGCAGAGTAGTGTGTAGGATTGGACCTTGATGTTATGATGTGTATGACTGGACCTTACTGGTATAGCATTTATGATTCAAGGTGTATAGATTTGATCTTGCAGATGTGATGAGTATGAATTGATCTTACAGTTGTGGCGTGTATGATTCGACATTACATGTTTGGTGTGTATGATTCAACATTACAGGTGTGGTATGTTTGATTGGACCTTACATGTCTGGTGTGTATGATTCGATCTTACATGTGTGGTGTGTATTATTGGACGTTACAGGTGTGGTGTGTATGCTGTAACCTTACAAGTGTGGTGTGTACGATTCCATCTTACAGGTGTGGTGTGTATGATTGGACCGTACAGGTGTGGTGTGTATGAATCAACCTTACAGATGTGGAGTGTATGATTCAATCTTACAGGTGTGGTGTGTATGATTCAACCTTACAGGTGTGGTGTGTATGATTCAACCTTACAGGTGTGGTGTGTCTGATTCAACTTGACAGGTGTGGTGTGTATGATTCAACCTTACAGGTGTGGTGTGTATGATTCAACCTTACAGGTGTGGTGTGTATGATTCAACTTTACAGGTATTGTGTGTCTGATTCAACTTGACAGGTGTGGTGTGTATTATTCAACTTAGCAGGTGTGGTGTGTATGATTCAACCTTACAGTGTGGTGTGTATGATTCAACCTTGGACAGGTGTGGTGTGTATGATTCAACCTTGCAGGTGTGGTGTGTAACGCAGAAGTCAACGAGTGTGCCAGCTCTCCCTGTATGAACGGGGGCACATGCTTTGACCTCCGTGACAGTTTTCGCTGCTCCTGTCCCCCTACCTGGACCGGCCCCCTGTGTCAGACCTCCGTCTGGCACTGTGCACCCGGCCACTGTTTGAATGGGGTACGAGTCCAACGTTGTGTACACATCTGGTGTTGTATGTTGTGTACACATCTGGTTTGTATGTTGTGTACACACCTGGTATTGTATGTTGTGTACACATCTGGTGTTGTGTGTTGATCATCTGGCGTGCATGCCTTAGTGCATGATTGTTTGTGTACCCGTGTATGTGGACAGACGAAAGCACTATGATAAACCACTAAAAATCAGACTATTAGAATGGTGAGAGAGAGAGAGAGAGAGAGAGAGAGAGAGAGAGAGAGAGATGGGGGGGGGGGGGGGGGGGGGGCTAGCTAGTCTGGGTGCAGTGGTTCGTGTGGCTAATCTAGGGGATGGGATGTGGTGGGTTCAATATTCACTTCAGCCGTTTGCTTTACTTATTGTATATCTTTTCTTTCTTTTTTATTCCATAAATTCTGGGCCTCGGTGACCTGCACTTAGTGTAGTGTGCTGTAGGCTAACATGGGGAGACCCGAACCACACAGTCCAAGTTGATCGCGTCTCTGGATGTGTCTCTCATCTTTTCTCACCCACACTGCAGGGGCCTGTATCTCTCGGACCTGTTGTCGCCGGGATGTCTGTTATAAAAGGAAGCGTAGAACACAGTCTTGTCAAATAGATTCTGCCCAGAATGGCACACCAAAGCATCGTTTGCATCACCCTCATCTTCATCAGGAAAGAGCCTCCAATCTTGCTGCAGTAGGTGAGTCCAGTTGCCTCGTCCATTCCACCACCACGCGGGTGCTGAGTTGTCGTCGGTGTGGTAAGCTGACGGGGACTGGTGTTGGATGGATATGGTGTGCCACCTGGTTATCACGGGAAGTTACGTGATTTGCTCCAATGCAGCTGTGTTTCTTTTATACATCTTTTTTGTCATAGCCATTAAAAATGAATCTTATAATCAGCGTTATGGTCACACTGATCACTTCTGTGGCAGATTTCTGAAAAGATATCTATGCTGTTGTTTGGAAAAAATATCTATGCTGTTGTTAACGTCATCACAATGCATGACGTAAGGTTATATAAGACTGACTTCTCGTGGAGAGGAAAAAGAATCCCGAAGCTCCGGTCTTCCACAGAGGTTTTGCTGTGCTGTTGAAGAGAGTTTAATACAAAAAATGTAACGAACAGTTTAAAAGGATTTGACGACGAATGAAGAGAAACAGCATGCTTGCATCTGCCCAACATAGCATTGCTTCTTGTAAATCAAGACAGTTGCTCCCTGGTCCAACAAAGTACAATGGTTATTGCAAAGTCTTGCATTTCTCATCACGAAGGAGCAATTAAACAACATAAAGCAGAGCCTGATGCTAACTGATTGATGTATGATGTGATCTGTTTTATGATTAGTCGTTCTTTTGTCAGTTACTACATTGATTAGTTCACTAATATCTTATATTTGAAACCGTCTGTTTGCGAATCAATTATACAAAAAAAACATCTAGAGTATTCATTCGCAGACGTTTAATGGGTGCACTTTTTTCTGGATCTTTTATTGCACTTAGATTCCTCTATGACGTATTGCACAAAACAAACACATGTAATCTTGTTACACTGGTTCCCGTAGTTCTATTTTTGGACATCTAATTCATATGTCTATGGAGCAGCTTTTCCAGATTCAGCTATATTTGTTTCCGGGCATCGCAACGGCTGCTGCTAAGAAACAGAAACCAAATCTTGGATTACCACCGTTCACAAACCAGAAAGAAGGATAATGGGTTTTTAAAACCATCTATTTTTTTTTCAAATATCTTGAAATTTTCGATATTTTAATCACCATATCATATACTCTGTGTTGTCATTTCTGCTAGGCAATATGGTGTCATAAGCAGCATTCATTTGGAGTTATAGGTCTGTAATTACTCCATTGTGGGAGCAAGAGTTATCCTACTTGTTTGTTATTTACTGTTTACTGTTCCCTGCTCATTTCAGATTTCTTTTTAATGCCAATCAGTTGAGGTGATTGTATTTGTTACTATTCGTCCGTGTATTTGTTTGACTCTATTCAAGATCGTAAAAACTGAGCCAGTCTTGAATAAATGTTAATTTGTATTTGTTCATTTCTCCAGTGGGTTGTTGCTGTGTAGATGTGTCAGGTACAAGGTATCTGGGCAAGCTTGGAACTTTTTTTTTTTTTTGGGGGGGGGGGAATGCGGGGGAATGTCTCCTTCTTGTTCTGAATACTCTGTGTTGTTATTTCTGCTAGGCGATTTGGTGTCATAAACAGCATTCATTTGGAGTTATGGGTCTGTAATTATTTCATTGTGGGAGCAAGAGTTACCATACTTGTTTGTTATTCATGTTTACTGTTCCCTGCCTCATTTAAGATTTCCTTCCGAGAAGACTTGAGACAAAAAGTGAAGAAGAAGAGATGATGATGATGATGATCTTATGTAGAAATGCTTTTTCCTGTTTTAATAGAACATCATAATACTTCAACCTTAGCTGGACAACCATGCTCCCAGTTGACAAGATCGTCCATTTTATTAGATATCATGCACTGGAATTTTATTGTACATCATTATGCTGCCGGGTTTTTTTTCACTTCTAGTTTTACTGTCTTGAAACTTTCTTTTCTCTACGATATCTTGGCATTTTAAAGCTGTTAGGACATCCTGCTATCCCTGTTTATACAAAAAATGAGAAAGAAAACAGCCAACAGTGTCTGTTCATAGTACCGACCGTTATGCTCAATGACGTGAATAAGAATTAGTGTCAATGCTGTTTTACGACAAATGGCATCCGGTTGAATGTGATTCAGTTGTATCTTTTGTGTATTTTATCATCACCTTTTTTTTTTATCGTGATCTGAGAATTACAATATCAATAAAGCCTAATTCACCTTTCCAATTGCTATGTACTGCACATATGTTATAAACACGCAAGGACATCTTCGTTATAGAAAAAATGAACAAATGATCGAAGAAAATGGTCGCTGTATAAAAGATATATTTCATTTCACACTAACAACTAAACATGCCTGAGGACTCGAAAACAAATTTGTGAGATCAATCCGGCCAGAGCTACAGACTGGCAATCTGTCTCTGTCTGTCTGTCTGTCTGTCTGTCTCTCTCTCTCTCTCTCTCTCTCTCTCTCTCTCTCTCTCTCTCTCTCTCTCTTACGCTCCTTGATAAATTCGTGCTGTTGGTATTAAGGATGCCGTCCATAGTTTGCCATATGCAAGACACGTGACTTGCTTTCAGCTGAAGCTGTACGGGTTCAATGTATTAAACAGAACACCTGCAGCTGACTGAACAGATGTCATTGTATTCCACAGGCCACCTGCAGCTGACTGAACAGATGTCACTGTATTCCACAGGCCACCTGCTAACTGTATTGTTGTCATTGTATGGGCACCTGCTAGCTGCATGGATGTCCTTGTATTGCACAAGGCACTTGCAAGCTGCACAAACGTCACTATTTTTCACGAGGCATCTGATAGCTGCTTTGAACGAGGCGTCTGCTAACTGTGTAGGTGTTACTGTGATGCACAGCGAGTTTGCTGGCTGCACAAATGTCACAGTATTGCACTGGACACCTGCTAGGTGTACGGATGATTTGTGTGTTGGACAGAGCATTTGCTAGAAGCAAGGATGTCACTGTATTGCACAGGACACCTGCAAGATGTACGGATGATTACTGTGTTGGACAGAGCACTTGCTAGAAGCAAGGATATCACTGTATTGCACAATACAGCTGATAGGTGTACGGATGATAATTGTGCTGGACAGAGCACTTGCTAGATGCAAGGATATCACTGTATTGCACAGGACACCTGCAAGGGGTACGGGTGTCATTGTGTTGGACAGAGCACTTGCTAGATGCAAGGATATCACTGTATTGCACAGGACACCTGCTAGGTGTACAGATGATTATTGTGTTGGACAGAGCACTTGCTAGATGCAAGGATATCACTGTATTGCACAGGACACCTGCAAGGGGTACGGGTGTCATTGTGTTGGACAGAGCACTTGCTAGATGCAAGGATATCACTGTATTGCACAGGACACCTGCTAGGTGTACAGATGATTATTGTGTTGGACAGAGCACTTGCTAGATGCAAGGATATCACTGTATTGCACAGGACACCTGCAAGGGGTACGGGTGTCATTGTGTTGGACAGAGCACTTGCTAGATGCAAAGATATCACTGATTGTACAGGACACCTGCAAGGTGTACGCATGTCATTGTGTTGGACAGAGCACTTGCTAGATGCGAGGATATCACTGTGCTTGCACAAAGCACCTGCTTGTTTCACAAATGTCATTGCATTCCACATGGCACCTTGAACCTGCTAGCTGTAGGTGTATCATTGTATTGCATACGGCACTTGCTAGATTTGCGGATGTCACTATTTTGCACCGGCCTTCTCTCAGTTTCATGTAGACATTGTGTTGCACAGAGTATCTGCTGGCTACACAAATGTCACTGTATTGCACAGGGCACCTGCTAAAATTATGGATGTCATTGTATTCTATAGGGCACGCGCTAACTGTACGGATTCAATTTATTGCACAGAACACCTACCAACAGTATGGATGTCATTGTATTGCACAAGGCATCTGCCAGCAGTATGGATGTCTTTGTATTGCACAGGACACCTACCAACAGTATGGATGATATTGTGTTGCATAGGGCACGCCGTAGCTGTACGGATGTCATTGTATTGCCTAGGGCAACAGTTGACTGTATGGATGTCATTGTATTGCACAGGGCACCTGCTAACAGCGTGGATGTCATTGTGTTCGACAGGGCACATGCTGAGAGTATGAATGTCATTGTGTTCCACTGGGCACCTGTTAACAGTGTGGATGTCATTGTATTGCTTAGGGCACGTGCTAGCTGTATAGATGTCATTGTATTGCACAGGGCACTTGCTCGCTGTACGGTTGTCATTGCATTGTACAGGGTACCTGCTAGTGCGTGGATGTAATTGCTCTGTACAGGGTACCTGCTAGCTACAAAGATGTAATTGTATTGAACAGGGCACATGCTTGCCACTGAGATGTAACTGTATTGCACAGGGTACCTGCTGTCTACAGGGGTTTCATCGTATCGCACTGTGTACACGCTTACTGCACGGGTGTCACGGTATTGGACGAGGCACCTGCTGGCTGCATGAATGTTAATGGACTGCAGAGTGCACCTGCAAGCTGCACGGTTGTCACAGTAACGCACAGAGCACAGATTAGCTGTAGGGATGTCTTTGTATTGCACAAGGCACCTGCTAGTTCCTTGAACGTTATTGTACATAGAGCATAGAGCATAAACTAGTTTTAGGGATGTCATCGTATTGCACAGGACATATGCCAGCAACACTGACGTCATTGCATTGTAAACAGGGCACATGCTACAACCGAGGCGGAACTGCGGTGTGTGCATGCCCTCTGGGGTGGACAGGACTGCGGTGCGAGGAAGTAGGTCAGCTAACTGGCTGCAGCAGCTCGCCCTGCGTGAACTCCCTGACCTGTCAGGACCTGCCGATGGGTGACTTCTTGTGTATCTGTCAGCCCCGATTCTCAGGTCAGATGATTTTGCATCAAGATCACACACACACACACACACACACAGCACACACACACACACACACACACACACACACACACACACACACACACACACACACACACACACACACACACACAAACTGACTCACTCACTCACTTACATACAACACTGGCACATCGAGCAAACCTACTAATAGACCAACTATCGAATCAGGAAATAATTCATCCAAGTGACCAGCCAAACAATCAACACAGCCGCCCATTGTCCCATGCAAACAATCAGTCAACACACCATCTCAGTGCAGCCTCTCAACCAGCTGATCATTCAACCATCCACTCGGTTAACCAGTAAATCTCCAGTACAGTGTGATAACCGGAAGGTCATGAAGCCACTCATCCACCCACCTCTAGTCCTCCGCCATTCACCAACCCCCAGTCCTCTGCCTGAGGGAAAAGGTAGACACTGCTTGAGATCAACACTGACACAGGTGTCTGACCACTGGTGAACTGAGACATACTGACATTGAAGTCTGACCACCGGTGAACTGAGACATACTGACATTGAAGTCTAACCACTGGTGAACTGAGACATACTGACATTGAAGTCTGGTCACTGGTGAACTGAGACATTGAAGTCTGATCACTGGTGAACTGAGACATACTGACATTGAAGTCTGACCACTGGTGAACTGAGACATACTGACATTGAAGTCTGACCACCGGTGAACTGAGACATACTGACATTGAAGTCTAACCACTGGTGAACTGAGGCATACTGACATTGAAGTCTGGTCACTGGTGAACTGAGACATTGAAGTCTGATCACTGGTGAACTGAGACATACTGACATTGAAGTCTGACCACTGGTGGACTGAGGCATACTGACATTGAAGTCTAACCACTGGTGTGAAAACCACTGAGGCATACTGATCATTGAAGTCTGAGTCACATGGATGAGAACTGATGGACATTGAAGTCTGATATCCACTGGTGATAACTAAAGTGACATTACTGGACATATGACATTGAAGTCTGACCACTGGTGGACTGAGGCATACTGACATTGAAGTCTGACCACTGGTGAACTGAGACATACTGACATTGAAGTCTGGTCACTGGTGAACTGAGACATACTGACATTGATGTCTGGTCACTGGTGAACTGAGACATTGAAGTCTGGTCACTGGTGAACTGAGACATACTGACATTGAAGTCTAACCACTGGTGAACTGAGACATACTGACATTGAAGTCTGGTCACTGGTGAACTGAGACATTGAAGTCTGATCACTGGTGAACTGAGACATACTGACATTGAAGTCTGACCACTGGTGGACTGAGGCATACTGACATTGAAGTCTGGTCACTGGTAAACTGAGACATACTGACACTGAAGTCTGGTCACTGGTGAACTGAGACATTGAAGTCTGATCACTGGTAAACTGAGACATACTGATATTGAAGTCTGATCACTGGTGAACTGAGATATTAAAGAAGTTTGACCACTGGTGAACTGAGACATACTCACATTGAAGTCTGACCACTGCTGAACTGAGACATACTGACACTGGTGTCT
>CM065737.1:42758595-42796095 GCA_033310375.1 Conus canariensis | reverse complement strand
AAACAGAAAGAAATGACGAGGGCATTACGTCTGTTGACATGGAGAGAGCAGCCGAAGACAGTCATACGCACAATGGTGACATCACTACGGAGGTTGCAAATTTTGTGCCTGCGATGGCAAAGACACCAGATGACACTGGAAGTGACACAATGATCCCAGGTCAAAGAAGCCACTCCAAGGCATCATACCACTTCGATTTCCTTTTTACAGTTGGAGATGAAGGGAATGGAATCACCGATGTGGACGGAGTGAATGAAGCAGTCAGTGCTCAAATCACCACAAAGTATCGTGCCACTGCAGTGGTCACAGAGAGTTCAGACCACGCTGATTATGACGTGATCACCCCAACGCTGTCCGCGGACAGGCAGTCTTCATCAGCCACTGACGTGCTGTCCACAGGCTCCGTCCTCCCTCAGTATGAACACACAGCCAGTGCACAGAGCTTTTCTGACCACCCGGTTCGGGAACACATTGGCACACGTCCCACTGTCCCAGCTACACTTTCTGACAACTGGTTAGTGTCTGGGAAGAGACCGGTACTCAATAGAGACATCCGCACACCGCCTTTGACCTCTGCAGACTTCAGTGACCCATTCAGCAGTGATATGACGACTGTTAACGAACCATTCAGCAGTGATCTGACGACTGTGAATGAACCGTTCAGCAGTGATCTGACGACTGTTAATGAACCGTTCAGCAGTGATCTGACGACTGTGAATGAACCGTTCAGCAGTGATCTGACGACTGTTAATGAACCGTTCAGCAGTGATCTGACGACTGTTAATGAACCATTCAGCGGTGATCTGACGACTGTTAATGAACCATTCAGCAGTGATTCGACGACCGTCAATGAACCATTCAGCGGTGATCTGACGACTGTTAATGAACCATTCAGCAGTGATCTGACGACTGTCAATGAACCATTCAGCAGTGATCTGACGACTGTCAATGAACCATTCAGCAGTGATCTGACGACTGTTAATGAACCATTCAGCAGTGATCTGACGACTGTCAATGAACCATTCAGCAGTGATCTGACGACTGCCAATGAACCATTCAGCAGTGATCTGACGACTGTAAATGAACCATTCAGCAGTGATCTGACGACTGTCAATGAACCATTCAGCAGTGGTCTGACGACTGCCAATGAACCATTCAGCAGTGATCTGACGACTGTGAATGAACCCTTCAGCAGTGATCTGACGACTGTCAATGAACCATTCAGCAGTGATCTGACGACTGTCAATGAACCGTTCAGCAGTGATCTGACGACTGTCAATGAACCATTCAGCGGTGATCTGACGAGTGTTAATGAACCGTTCAGCAGTGATCTGTCCACTTTTGAGGTATTTTCCGTAGAACCATACGGTGAAAATAAGGCTGAAGGAATTCAAACAGCCAGTGGGTACCTTTCTTCTGACACTGGAATATCTCCAACGGCAGCTGTAAACTCAGACAGTGGCACAGTGCCACCAAGCACATTCAAAGATGAAACATCTTTACAAACTGATTCTCTGTTCACATTTCTAGCTTTAGCTGAAATGGAAGAATACACGGATCATGTCAATGGAGCGCCCCATCAGGTTTCCTCCCCGGAAAATAGGGAGGAATCAACTCATTTGAAAAACACTGTACGCTATGGTGTTAGCACTGTGACAGCACGAACGATGGCAGGAGATGAGACTGAATCATCAGATATTAATGTGATGGAGACAGCTGCTGTTCTGACCTCTAGGGAACCAGATAGTGACGACATCACCACAACGTCTGGTGACATGCAGGAGGAAAGTCAGACTGTGGATGATCAGGTGAACTCAGTATCTGGTGACTTGAAGGCGCGTGAAGGAGGTGAGACAGTCCGTGGGGACATCTACACCACAGACCCAGGAATGGACATCTACACCACAGACCCAGGAATGGACATCTACACCACAGACCCAGGAATGGACATCTACACCACAGACCCAGGAATGGACATCTACACCACAGACCCAGGAATGGACATCTACACCACAGACCCAGGAATGGACATCTTCACCACAGACCCAGGAATGGACATCTTCACCACAGACCCAGGAATGGACATCTTCACCACAGACCCAGGAATGGACATCTACACCACAGACCCAGGAATGGACATCTTCACCACAGACCCAGGAATGGACATCTTCACCACAGACCCAGGAATGGACATCTACACCACAGACCCAGGAATGGACATCTTCACCACAGACCCAGGAATGGACATCTTCACCACAGACCCAGGAATGGACATCTACACCACAGACCCAGGAATGGACATCTACACCACAGACCCAGGAATGGACATCTTCACCACAGACCCAGGAATGGACATCTTCACCACAGACCCAGGAATGGACATCTACACCACAGACCCAGGAATGGACATCTACACCACAGACCCAGGAATGGACATCTTCACCACAGACCCAGGAATGGACATCTTCACCACAGACCCAGGAATGGACATCTTCACCACAGACCCAGGAATGGACATCTACACCACAGACCCAGGAATTGACATCTACACCACAGACCCAGGAATGGACATCTTCACCACAGACCCAGGAATGGACATCTTCACCACAGACCCAGGAATGGACATCTTCACCACAGACCCAGGAATGGAAATCTTCACCACAGACCCAGGAATGGAGATTGCTGCTACTGTTCACGTGTCAGACAACCGCAGGAGTCATACCTTCATACCAACGTCAACAGAACACACGGAAACTGTGTCGGCTGCTGACGTCATAACTTCTACCTCACTCGAAAACAGACACATGAAAGGTGACAGCAGACGTGTTCTGGATGAGGCAGACAATGGGGAGGTCACTCCGAACAGTAACGAGGAAAACACTGCCGCTGCCAACACTTCGGAATTCTCCGGCAGCGATGCTGCAAAGCCATCACTATTTGGCACCAGCAAACCTTCTGCTAACAACATAGTAGAATCAGAATCAGAAAATGAGAAGCACGGCTCTCCTCCCACTGTTTCCAGAGTGCCTCCTTTCCGCGTGTCGTCTGCTGGACACACCCGGCACACATCCAGTGCAGACTTGAGCACACCGTGGGTCACCTCTGGGGGTCAGTCTCCACCGTTCAGCATTGAGCCAGCCACAGATGCTGACCACAGTTCCACACCTGCTGAACGTGGCTATGTGACCACGACGTCCATCACAACGGAGCACGGTGAAACAGACACATTCACCTGGGACATCAGCACAGAGGCAACCATTGCTGTGACCACTTCACATCATACCTCCAATGTGTCCGTCCTGCAGACAGTGCATGGCGAAGTGTCCACGGCAGAAGAACCTGGGGCGTTGATAGCAACAACAGGGCCTTCGTGGAGGACATCCCAGTCTTCATCGGATGACCTTCCACGACCAGATGACGTAACGCTGTGGGTCGGTCCAGCCGACCAGTCCATGTCGTCATCATCAATGAAGGAGTCTGACCTAGGTGAGTCTGACAAGGTACACACTGTGCCTGGTTTGGCTTGGTTGGGTTTGTCCTGCCTCGTCCTGCTATGACCTTCGTATGGCTCAACTCTCGCATCATTTTTTTTTCTCATTCTATGCCCTTGAGTGTCTTACTTTCTCATCACTCATTTCTATTCCAGGTTCTTTGAGTGACTACCTGTCATACCACTCATTCCTGTTCTATTCCTTTCAGCGCCTCATTGCTCACACACTCATTCCCTGTCTTTGTCCTTCATGTGGTTTATTCTCACACACTCATTCCCTGTCTTTGTCCTTCATGTGGCTTATTCTCACACACTCATTCCCTGTCTTTGTCCTTCATGTGGTTTATTCTCCACACACTCATTCCCTGTCTTTGTCCTTCATGTGGCTTATTCTCACACACTCATTCCCTGTCTTTGTCCTTCATGTGGTTTATTCTCACACACTCATTCCCTGTCTTTGTCCTTCATGTGGTTTATTCTCACACACTCATTCCCTGTCTTTGTCCTTCATGTGGCTTATTCTCACACACTCATTCCCTGTCTTTGTCCTTCATGTGGTTTATTCTCACACACTCATTCCCTGTCTTTGTCCTTCATGTGGCTTATTCTCACACACTCATTCCCTGTCTTTGTCCTTCATGTGGCTTATTCTCACACACTCATTCCCTGTCTTTGTCCTTCATGTGGCTTATTCTCACACACTCATTCCCTGTCTTTGTCTTTCATGTGGCTTATTCTCACACACTCATTCCCTGTCTTTGTCCTTCATGTGGCTTATTCTCACACACTCATTCCCTGTCTTTGTCTTTCATGTGGCTTATTCTCACACACTCATTCCCTGTCTTTGTCCTTCATGTGGCTTATTCTCACACACTCATTCCCTGTCTTTGTCCTTCATGTGGCTTATTCTCACACACTCATTCCCTGTCTTTGTCTTTCATGTGGCTTATTCTCACACACTCATTCCCTGTCTTTGTCCTTCATGTGGCTTATTCTCACACACTCATTCCCTGTCTTTGTCCTTCATGTGGCTTATTCTCACACACTCATTCCCTGTCTTTGTCCTTCATGTGCTTATTCCTCACACTCATTCCCTGTCTTTGTCCTTCATGTGGCTTATTCTCACACACTCATTCCTGGGCTATGTCCTTCTTTGCTTAATTCGACACCATCCATCATTGTATGTGTCCTCTGAGTGGCTAAATTCTCACACGGAAAGATGGCAAGCAGGGGAACATCGACTGTGCAGTGCATTCTTTAAATTTTCGGTGTAGGATGTTCAGAAGCATTGTGGAGACTTCCCCTGTGAAACAATAACCTGTTTAGTGTCCACAGGTTTCAGAGAAAGCAAAACTATGATAAGTTTGTCTTTGTGGAGGGCCCGAACAGACCCTTTTCAGGGCAGAGTGAACTGTAGGTCAAACCGGTTTGTGTTCAGTGATGTGTGCCACCGTGTCGGGCTGGCTGACTTTAGTGTGTATGTTATTGTCACGGTGAGTGTGTATGTTATTGTCACAGTGAGTGTGTATGTTATTGTCACATTGAGTGTGTACGTTATTGTCACGGTCAGTGTGTATGTTATTGTCACGGTGAGTGTGTATGTTATTGTCACGGTGGGTGTGTATGTTATTGTCACGGTGGGTGTGCATGTTATTGTCACGGTGAGTGTGTATGTTATTGTCATAGTGAGTGTGTATGTTATTGTCACGGTGGGTGTGTATGTCACTGTCACGGTGGGTGTGTATGTTATTGTCACGGTGAGTGTGTATGTTATTGTCACGGTGGGTGTGTATGTTACTGTCACGGTGAGTGTGTATGTTATTGTCACGGTGAGTGTGTATGTTATTGTCACGGTGGGTGTGTATGTTATTGTCACGGTGGGTGTGTATGTTACTGTCACAGTGAGTGTGTATGTTATTGTCACGGTGAGTGTGCATGTTATTGTCACGGTGAGTGTGTATGTTATTGTCACGGTGAGTGTGTATGTTATTGTCACGTTGAGTGTGTATGTTATTGTCACGTTGATGTGTATGTTATTGTCACGTTGAGTGTGTATGTTATTGTCACGGCGGGTGTGCTGTTTCTCCTCAACAGTCTGTTGAAAAACATTGTAGCTGAATGCACCAGGGGAAACAACCACTCTTATCTGGAAATTCCGTTTGCCAAACGAACCATGGTGTGGGGGAACGTGTTGATGTGTAGAGACATTACAATATCCGTGTGTGCCGTGCATGTGCCGGTACTGCTGACACTGTGTGTTGGCAATGCTGCTGTGTCCCTACGACATTTGATACATGTGAAGAGATAGAACAAAGGTGTAACAAAACCGAACATGAAAACAGTGAGCTAACGGAGACTTTGAAGACGACGTGAACCATTTGTATGCTGAATCGCAAGAGGGAAAGAAGAAAATACATAAACTGTCTGTTACAATAGAAAACAGAGACAAATGGCAAATCTACATGAAGAAATAAACAGGCTTGAAGATATCTGCAGATGGGACAGTCTTAGATTCTTTGGGATACCACGTCAACAGGAGAATGAAGATTACGGTGCGTGCACAGCTGCTGTAGTGGGAGCGCTGAACAGTGTGAGAGGGGGACAGACATGGGTTGAGGTAGATATTGTGCGTGCACGCTGCACAGGTCGCTCACAAAACGGCCCACCGCCAATGATAGTTAAAAAAAATGAAAAACTGTTGTGACAAAATGGATTTATTACAAGACAGAGAATTTGGATACAAACTAGGAGAGTCAGGTGTTAGACTAGCCAATGATTTAACAAGAAGACAGGCTGGGCTAATGGCACAGGCACAGAGAAAGTAAAGTGGCGTTTTTCTCAAGAGGGAGGCTAATAATAAGGGACAAGCAGCAAGAGGTAGGAAGAAGACAGGAACTGAATGGACACGGCGGCCAGCGGACCGGGACAAGCAGCAAGAGGTAGGAAGAAGACAGACAGGAACTGAATGGACACGGCGGCCAGCGGACCGGGACAAGCAGCAAGAGGTAGGAAGAAGACAGACAGAAACTGAATGGACACGGCGGCCAGCGGACCGGGACAAGCAGCAAGAGGTAGGAAGAAGACAGACATGAACTGAATGGACACGGCGGCCAGTGGACCGGGACAAGCAGCAAGAGGTAGGAAGAAGACAGACAGAAACTGAATGGACACGGCGGCCAACGGACCGGGACAAGCAGCAAGAGGTAGGAAGAAGACAGACAGGAACTGAATGCACACGGCGGCCAGCGGACCGGGACAAGCAGCAAGAGGTAGGAAGAAGACAGACAGAAACTGAATGGACACGGCGGCCAGTGGACCGGGACAAGCAGCAAGAGGTAGGAAGAAGACAGACAGGAACTGAATGGACACGGCGGCCAGTGGACCGGGACAAGCAGCAAGAGGTAGGAAGAAGACAGACAGGAACTGAATGCACACGGCGGCCAGCGGACCGGGACAAGCAGCAAGAGGTAGGAAGAAGACAGACAGAAACTGAATGGACACGGCGGCCAGTGGACCGGGACAACAAGAGGTAGGAAGAAGACAGGAACTGAATGGACACGGCGGCCAGCGGACCGGGACAAGCAGCAAGAGGTAGGAAGAAGACAGACAGGAACTGAATGGACACGGCGGCCAGCGGACCGGGACAAGCAGCAAGAGGTGGAGAAGAAGACAGGAACTGAATGGACACGGCGGCCAGCGGACCGGGACAAGCAGCAAGAGGTAGGAAGAAGACAGAAACTGAATGGACACGGCGGCCAGCGGACCGGGACAAGCAGCAAGAGGTAGGAAGAAGACAGAAACTGAATGGACACGGCGGCCAGCGGACCGGGAAGCGGAGCGGGGCAAACCGCATCACTGGTGGGGAGGTCAGCTGTACGGGGGATTACGGTCAAGGTCAACGGCGTGACGGTAGTGCCGACGTCACGGGGAACACGAGCGGTACGAACCAAGCGGTGACACCGTCGGGGAGAAATCTGAATTCAAAGACAGATTATTAACATGCTTCAAACAGACCTGGCACTCAAAATTAGAAAGCAATGATTTATATTCTTGGTATTTCTCATTTTGAAATGTTAGGGAACCTGAAAGGTACATCGTAACAGGTCGAATAGGCACAGGGATGCTCTAATTAGATTTTGAACCCATACTCTTGGCTTGTGTGCAAATAATAGATGGTTTGATGATGAAAGAGTTTCAGACGTTTGCTCTGTGTGTTTGGATGCAAATGCACGTGAAGATGAAGTTCATGTTGTGTTCCACTGCACAGCGTATGTTAAGATTAGAAATAAGTGTGCCTTGTTCTCTATGCCTGTAGCAGCAAGAGAAGATTTAGAGAGCATTTATTCTCAGAGAGAGAAGACTCTATTGCATATTTAGCAAAATACGTTGCTGAAGATTACAAAGTTTGAAAAAGTAAATTGAGTTAACCAGGTATTATTCTAAGTGTAACATAAAGGTTTCTTAACACTACCGTATCTTGCTGCATGAATCTGCTCGATGGATCGACAATTTCTTGTGTGCGTTTCCTTGTAGTAGTAGTAGTGGTGGTGGTGGTGGTGGTGGTGGGAGTAATACTACGAACAATTGAAATCACAAAACGTCTCTGCTTTTTGCTCAAAAATGATGTGAAAATTAATGTATTACTGGGGGCATGTATTAGCACCACCACCACCACCACCACTAGTAGCAGCAGAAGTAGCAGTGGTGGTGGTGGTGGTGGTGGTGGTGGTGATAGTAGTAGTAGTAGTTGTGGTTGTAGTGGTAGTGCTAATAGTGGTGGTAGTGATAGGAGTAGGAGTAATACCAGAAACAACTGAAATGTCAACACTGTATCTGCATTTTGCTCATAATGTTATGATCATGAAATAATGTATAATGGGGGCATGCAGGTGATGCACGGAGATCAACTGAGATGATGGACTGTACTGATTGGCGTAACGTGTCTTGCTGTTCTCCCTCCAGGCACGATGAAGCTTTCCACTGATCCCACCGCCCCCTCGCATGTCATGGCAGGACAACCGACCATTGCAACAGCGACAGTCAGGCCACCTGCAGAGACAGTCCCGCCTTCTTCAGACATGCCCAGTGAAGGAGCAGCGTCAGGAGGCGGAGGTGTAGAGAGCAGCACGGCACAGTCCACGGCGAAGGTGCCGGATTCCAGCAGCAGTATTCCTGCTGGAACAGTCAAGAGTGGAAGTTCAGTAGATGTGATTTCGGTGACAAAAATACCTGCCGCACCTTTCATACTGACAGCAACCACTGATGTTGTTGCAAAGAGCCAAGAGTCTGTCCATCTCACAAAGAACGAAACAGTTGAAAACGCCCATGATCAGAAACTTGCTTTGACGAAATCTTTCATCCCTGACCCAGAGGAGATCACAGGCGTCCCTTCCGTTGACACACCGACGGAGTCGTCTCCAAAGGTTACACTGGACGAAGACACTGCACCCACTGCCCTGCTTCACGAAGACACCACGGCCAACAGTTCCATGCCCTCTGCTAACTCCACTTCGGTCTGCCGCACAATGCATCAACCAAACCCCCAGGGCTAAGCTCTGAGGGCAACACCACCTTGAAGTCCCTACCAGTAACAGCCGGTGACATGAAGGACGTTCCCTTCTCTGTGTCCATCAGGCCAACAGATGGGAAGCTGTCACCGACAGTCCCCTACAACCAGCGCACCAAGGAATGGGAAAGATTAGAATGGGAACAGAAGCACATGTCAGCCAGCAATCTTGACAGAAATGTCACAACGAAGGCAACAAAACAAACAATTGTGACAAAACAAACTGATGTGACAAGACAAACACATGTGACAAAACAAGCAGATGTGACAAAACAAGCAGATGTGACAAAACAAACAGATGTGACAAAACAAGCAATGTGACAAAGCAAACAGATGTGACAAAGCAAACAGATGTGCCAAACCAAACAGATGTAACAAACCAAAGAGATGTGACAAGACAGACAGATGAGACAAAACAGACAGATGTGACAAAACGAACAGATGTGCTAGAGCAAACAGATGTGCTAAACCAAACAGATGTAACAAACCAAAGAGATGTGACAAAACAGACAGGTGTGACCAAACAGACAAGTGTGTCAAAGCAAACAAATGTAACAAAGCAAACAGATATGACGAAGCAAACAGATGTGCTGAAACCAACAGCTGCGACAAAGCCAACGGCTACGACAAAGCAAAAAGGTGTGACAAAGCGAGCAGATGTGACAAAGAAAGCAACAGTTGAAAGAGATGTGACAAATGAAACAGATGTGACATACCAAACAGATGTGACAAAGCGAACCGATTTGACAAAGCAAACAGACATAACAAAGAAAACGTACACATCAACCCAGAACCAGGAACACTTCACCATTAGCGAGGTGAGGAGGTCTGAGGAAAACGGCAGTAGCGTGTGGCTGTCCTATGGAACAGAAAAGGCTTTTACAGAAGACACAATTTACACCACTGAAATGTCGGACAAAACCACAAGAGCTCATTCAGAACAAGATAAGGACGATGCTTCAGCAGAGAGTTCTGTATCAAAACTTGCCAAGTCTGGCTCTGGCAGCTCTCCTCCAACACAGGCGATAGGTCACGGTGCTGTCACCACATCTGTTAGTCTGCCGGCTATCGTCACTGATGAAGGCAGTCTATCCGGTACAAAAGACACCACCACCGACATTGATGTAGATAGTGTGTCCAGTACAAAAAACACCGCCTTCCTTGACGTAGACAGGGTTTCCAGCATAAAAGATACCACTTCCATTGACATAGACAGGGTATCCAGTACAAAAGATACCGCCTCCGTTGACATAGACAGGATATCCAGTACAATAGACACTGCCTTCATTGACATAGACAGGGCATCCAGTACAAAAGACACTGCCATTACGGATGCACGCAATATATCCAGCACAAAACATACACCCGCACTGTCAGGTTTTCCTCTGTCGGGTTCAACGGACAGGACCACTCTGTCAGATTCTTCTCCAGTCAAAACAGAAGAAAAGACCGCCCAGCCAGGTTCTTTTGCATTCAGTAAAGAAAACAGAACAACCCAATCAGGTTCTACATCCACTGAAATAGTCAGGACCATACAGTCAGACTCTCCTGTCATCAGCAGAGAGGACAGGACCACCCAGTCAGGTTTTCCAGCATCTGCCACAGAAGACAGGACCACACAGTCAGGTTTTCCAGTATCTGACACAGAAAAGAGGACCACCCACTCAGGTTTTCCAATATCTGACACAGAAGAGAGGACCACCCAGTCAGGTTTTCCAGTATCTGACATAGAAGACAGGACCACCCAGTCAGGTTTTCCAATATCTGACACAGAAGAGAGGACCACCCAGTCAGGTTTTCCAGTATCTGACACAGAAGACAGGACCACCCAGTCAGGTTTTCCAATATCTGACATAGAAGAGAGGACCACCCAGTCAGGTTTTCCAGTATCTGACTCAGAAGAGAAGACCACCCAGTCAGGTTTTCCAGTATATGACTCAGAAGAGAGGACCACCCAGTCAGGTTTTCCAGTATCTGACTCAGAAGAGAGGACCACCCAGTCAGGTTTTCCAGTATCTGACACAGAGGACAGGACCACCCAGTCAGGTTTTCCAGTATCTGACTCAGAAGAGAGGACCACCCAGTCAGGTTTTCCAGTGTCTGACACAGAGGACAGGACCACCCAGTCAGGTTTTCCAGTGTCTGACACTGAAGAGAGGACCACCCAGTCAGGTTTTCCAGTGTCTGACACAGAGGACAGGACCACCCAGTCAGATTTTCCAGTGTCTGACACAGAAGAGAGGACCACCCAGTCAGGTTTTCCAGTATCTGACACTGAAGAGAGGACCACCCAGTCAGGTTTTCCAGTGTCTGACACTAAAGAGAGGACCACCCAGTCAGGTTTTCCAGTGTCTGACACTGAAAAGAGGACCACCCGGTCAGGCTTTCCAGTATCTGACACTGAAGAGAGGACCACCCAGTCAGGTTTCCCAGTGTCTGACACTGAAGAGAGGACCACCCAGTCAGGTTTTCCAGTGTCTGACACTGAAAAAAGGATCACCCAGTCAGGTTTTCCAGTATCTGACACTGAAGAGAGGACCACCCAGTCAGGTTTTCCGGTGTCTGACACTGAAGAGAGGACCACCCAGTCAGGTTTTCCAGTATCTGACACAGAGGACAGGCCCACCCAGTCAGGTTTTCCAGTGTCTGACACAGAGCACAGGACCACCCAGTCAGGTTTTGCAATATCTGACACAGAGGACAGGACCACCCAGTCAGGTTTTCCAGTATCTAACACTAAAGAGAGGACCACCCAGTCAAGTTTTCCAGTATCTGACACAGAGGACAGGACCACCCAGTCAGATTTTCCAGTATCTGACACAGAGGACAGGACCACCCAGTCAGGTTTTCCAGTACCTGACACTGAGGACAGGACCACCCAGTCAAGTTTTCCAGTATCTGACACTAAAGAGAGGTCCACCCAGTCAGGTTTTCCAGTATCTGACACAGAGGACAGGACCACCCAGTTAGGTTTTCCAGTATCTGACACAGAGGACAGGACCACCCAGTCAGGTTTTCCAGTATCTGACACAGAGGACAGGACCACCCAGTCAGGTTTTCCAGTATCTGACACAGAGGACAGGACCACCCAGTCAGGTTTCCAGTATCTGACACAAGAGAGGATCACCAGTCAGGTTTTCCAGTATCTGACACAGAGGACAGGACCACCCAGTCAGGTTTTCCAGTTCTGACACAGAAGAAGGACACCAGTCAGGTTTTCCAGTATCTGACACAGAGGAAGAGGACCACCCAGTCAGGTTTTCCAGTGTCTGACACAGAAGACAGGAGCACCCAGTCAGGTTTTCCAGTATCTGACACAGAAGAGAGGACCACCCAGTCAGGTTTTCCAGTGTCTGACACAGAAAACAGGAGCACCAAGTCAGGTCTTCCAGTGTCTGACACAGAAGAGAGGACCACCCAGTCAGGTTTTCCAGTGTCTGACACAGAAAACAGGAGCACCAGTCAGGTTTTCCAGTGTCTGACACAGAAGAGAGGACCACCGAGTCAGGTTTTCCAGTGTCTGACACAGAAGAGAGGACCACCCAGTCAGTTTCCATATTCAGTTCAGAAGACAAAACCACCCACTCTGATTCTCTCCTAGCCAAAGCAGAAGAGCACATGGGTTCTCCTCTACTCACTCCAGAAGACAGGGCCACTCAGTCAAGGCCTATATCTAATACAGATATCTGGACCTCCCGGTCAGGTACTCCTGTAATCAGTACAGACGACGGGATCACACAGCCAGGTTCTCCTATAAGTAGTGTAGAAGACAGGATCACACCGTCAGGTTCTTCTATAAGCAGTGTAGAAGACAGGGTCCCACAGCCAGGTTCTCCTATAAGCAGTGTAGAAGACAGGGTCACACAGCCAGGTTCTCCTATAAGCAGTGTAGAAGACAGGGTCACACCGTCAGGTTCTCCTATAAGCAGTGTAGAAGACAGGGTCACACAGTCACGTTCTCCTACAAGCAATGAAGAAGACAGGACCACCCAGCTAGGTTCTCCCAGCACTGCCGTCATGCCCACATGGCGCTATGACAGTGTTTCAGCCACAGCTGATGAGACTGTCAACCAGACTTTCCTGACAGTTGAACCAATCTCTGTCCAGAATGCTTCAAAAGCGTCTCTCCGCGGAGACAATGGAACAACAGACCCCCATCTCCCAGCTGCAAGCACTGACCTTCCAGACGTGACAGTAAATGCAGACACAGCAGACACAGAGGGCCCACCTTACTTCGTACACACAGACCAAGCAGGCACAACTGACACGGACAACACAGCACCTGTCGCAGACTTTGACCAGACCATTGGTACGCACAGAGACGAGTCAACAAACATGGAAGGTTTCACCCAAAGTCCTTCAGATTTTTTCACAGACGGCTTCCTTTTAACAACTGCACATAGCGACAGTGAAACTGAAACGGCAACACTCTTGAATTGGTCCATGGAGACAAATACAGAAACAATAATGTTAAATAGGACTGATGTCAGTGTGACAACTAACAACGTGACCTTTGTGACTAATGTTAACGTGAAAGCTGATGACATGACCACTCTGACTGATGTTAGCGTGACAACTGACAGGAATGTGACAGTACGGCCTGTGATGAGCACTACACGAGACAGCACCAAGATGTACCACACACAGATACCCAGATGCTACCCATTTCCCCGGGTACCCTGACAGTGACTACCCCCACATCCGTGACCACTGCAACGTCCACTGTGACTCCCCCCACATCCGTGACCACTGCAACGACCACCGTGACTCCCCCCATGTCCGTGACCACTGCAACGTCACCGTGACTCTCCCACATCCGTGACCACTGCAATGTCCACGTGACTCCCTCACGTCCGTGACCACTGCAACGTCCACTGTGACGCCTCCCATATCCGTGACAACGTCCACGATGACTCTGCCCATGTCCGTGACAACGTCCACGATGACTCCGCCCATGTCCGTGACGACGTCCACGATGACTCCGCCCATGTCCGTGACAACGTCCACGATGACTCCGCCCATGTCCGTGACGACGTCCACGATGACTCCGCCCATGTCCGTGACAACGTCCACGATGACTCCGCCCATGTCTGTGACAACGTCCACGATGACTCCGCCCATGTCCATGACCACCCGCTCAGCGGACAGTTCCCCTGCAGTCAGGGAAGACACGGCCCGTCGGCCGCCATTTTCAACAGCTGCAGCCAGGTCAGGGCCCTCATCCCCGACTCTCTCCCCCAGCGCCAAGCCCTCGGCCAGTGACGGCCATACCTCTCTAACAACGTCCAAGCCCTCGGCCAGTGACGACCATACCTCTCTAACAACGTCCAAGCCCTCGGCCAGTGACGACCAACCTCTCTAACAACGTCCAAGCCCTCGGCCAGTGACGACCATACCTCTCTAACAACGTCCAAGCCCTCGGCCAGTGACGACCAACCTCTCTAACAACGTCCAAGCCCTCGGCCAGTGACGACCAGACCTCTCTAACAACGTCCAAGCCCTCGGCCAGTGACGGCCATACCTCTCTAACAACGTCCAAGCCCTCGGCCAGTGACGTACCATACCTCTCTAACAACGTCCAAGCCCTCGGCCAGTGACGACCACACCTCTCTAACAACGTCCAAGCCCTCGGCCAGTGACGACCATACCTCTCTAACAACGTCCAAGCCCTCGGCCAGTGACGACCAACCTCTCTAACAACGTCCAAGCCCTCGGCCAGTGACGTCCATACCTTCTTAACAACGTCCAAGCCCTCGGCCAGTGACGACCACACCTCTCTAACAACGTCCAAGCCCTCGGCCAGTGACGACCATACCTCTCTAACAACGTCCAAGCCCTCGGCCAGTGACGTCCATACCTTCTTAACAACGTCCAAGCCCTCGGCCAGTGACGACCAACCTCTCTAACAACGTCCAACCCTCGGCCAGTGACGACCACACCTCTCTAACAACGTCCAAGCCCTCGGCCAGTGACGACCATACCTCTTAACAACGTCCAAGCCCTCGGCCAGTGACGACCACACCTCTCTAACAACGTCCAACCCTCGGCCAGTGACGACCAACCTCTCTAACAACGTCCAAGCCCTCGGCCAGTGACGACCACACCTCTCTAACAACGTCCAAGCCCTCGGCCAGTGACGACCACACCTCTCTAACAACGTCCAACCCTCGGCCAGTGACGACCACACCTCTCTAACAACGTCCAAGCCCCGCCTGACCGTTGACGTCACACCATCGCTGACAGCCACTACGCCCCGACCGACGATCTCGGTGTGGTTCATGACGACGAAGAGGAGAAGGGTGAGAGTGGAGGTGCATCACTTCCCAGGGTCAAGGACAGACCTGGCGAGGGCCAGACCCCAGGTGACGCTGACAGTGCACAGGGCTGTACACAACATCTTCATCCTCAGCAGGCACACCGTCAGAAACACTCTACAAAAAGCAAGGGCGGTACGTGTTAGAGAGAGAGAGAGAGAGAGAGAGAGAGAGAGAGAGAGGAGAGAGAGAGAGAGAGAGAGACTTTCATCAGTATCACTGCATACGTACTCGTCCATCTGCTCTACATCACATCTGCTTGGCCACAAGACCATCTAGAGGATGTAGAAGTTTATCAATTATTCAGGATAACAGATTTTTTTTTTTTTTTTTTTTTTTTGCTGTCCCAACCTCTGCGCCACTCAGAGGCAGTGCACACACGCCGCTCATTCCGACACCCCGTCCACAGCCACTAGCCCGGTCAGCCCCGCCGCAGCCCCGGCACCGACAATCCACAGGGAGCAGTCAATGTCAAGTCGTCAAGAGGCAACCCACCGGAGAAGACACTGCACTGCTGCCGAGTCACTTCGGTGGTGTTCAGTGGCGCCTGTTCTGATCTAATATACGCAGGACTCCACCTACTAAGCCCCGTACTGACGACAACAATTGCTTAGTCGCGGAGCCGGCGTGAGTGAGCTCTCCCTCCGGAGGGCGCCACCACGTCCGTCCAACGACAGCCCCCATGGACTCGCCGATACCTGTGACCCCGACGGAACCAAACCAAGGCCACAGACGTGGAGAAGACATCGAAACTGAGGTCACCATGAGAGCACCATGAGGATAACAGATTTAATACGAGGGTCGCACGGATACGACTAAGCAAATGTCTGACTTGTGCATGATCCCAAAGCGCTGGTCAGACATTGGGTACCTATCTAACAGTGTCTACGCCACTGCTGTCGTTGTATGTGTGTGTGTGTGTGTGTTTTTGTGTATATGCACGTGCATGTATATGCATACGAGTGTGTGCATGCATGAGGGCATGTGTGCGTTAAGTAGGTAGACCCTTGTGTGTGTGTGTGTGTGTGTGTGTGTGTGTGTGTGTGTGTGTGTGTGTGTGTGTGTGTGTGTTAGTGTATGCGGTGTGCGCATGCATATGTTAGTGTGTACGCGCACGTACACACACACATACACACGACACAAAACACACCACACACACACACACACCACACACACACACACACACACACACACACACACACACACACACACACATATATATATATATATAATATACATATACATGTATGTATATATACATAAATGAGTGCGTGTGTGATGCGTTGGCTTCTGTGAGTATGCTACTAGCCTGCACGCATGTGCGCGCGCTTGCCTACATGCATGTGTGCATGCATATGTGTGTGTGTGCATATATATATATATATATATATATATATATATATAATACATGTACGTGCGCGCGCATATCTGTGTGTCTATGTGTGTGTGTGTGTGTGTGTGTGTGTGCGCCGCGCGCGCGTGCGCGCGCGTCTGTGTCTGTGTCTGTGTGTGTTTGTGTCTGTGTTTCTGTGTCTGTATGTAGGTGTGCATGTGCGTCCATATTTGATTACCTATGGGGAATGACTGTTCAAAGGATAACATGGCTAATATTGATTGACGACAATAACAACAAGAATATAAATAATAATAATATAATAATAAGTAGTAGTAGTAGTAGTAGTAGTAGTAGTATATCAATAACAAGAAGAAGAAGGAGAAGAAAAAGAAAAATGATAATAATAATCATCATAATTATAATAATAATAATGATGATGATGATTATAGTATTGATGATGATGATCATGATGATGATGAAGATGATGATTGTCGTAAAAATCAAACAAATGGTAATGAAAACAATACTGACTGGGGTGCTATTGCTAATGATGATGACGATTTATCACCACCGCCTCCATCCCACACGAACACGCGTGCCTGTGGCTCACTCACGAGACAACCACCTCGTCCTCTCCATCCATCCACGCCTGCAAACCCATGGTCATTCACAGCCCACGGTGGTCAAGCTCAAATCCCCGTGAACCTCCCTGTGTGTGTGTGTGTGTGTGTGTGTGTGTGTGTGTGTGTGTGTGTGTGTGTGTGTGTGTGTGTGTGTGTGTGTCTTGTCTGTGTCTGTAGATAGATAGATAATTAAATGCATAGACATGCAGGCAGGCAGGCAGCCGGACAGACAGACAGACAGAAAGAGAGACAGACAGATAGGTAGGTAGGTAGTAGGTAGTAGGTAGGTAGGTAGGTAGGTAGGTAGTTGGTAGGTGGGTAGGTAGGTAGACAGACAGATACACATACGATGAAGAGTAATAATAAGTCTGTGCACCCAACATTGTCGAGCGGTGCAGACCAGTGCAGGATTTCATATCAAATCTGTCGGCGGTAGTGTCTGATGACACCATAAAGCTCTGGACAAAAGAGGAGAAAGGACTGGCTCTTTGAAATGTTTCACAGATCATAACAATTACAGGAACTAAGAGGAACAGGACAGACATGTATCCAAGTCTTATCAACATCCATGATGATGGAATTACAGCACCTGTGCTGGGTGAAGCGATAACTAAATACGCTGGAGACAATGCTCAAGGCCTAGACAAACCACGTTTTCCATATAGTAATTACATCAAACAGCTCACAGTTTCTACCGTGACAGTCTCTATAAAGGTCACGTGCCAGAAGATTTGATACACAGTTATCGGAAGCCTCTACCAGAACCACGAAGTGATTATCGTCAGCTAAGTGACTACAGCATACTAACTGTGCAGAATATGATGGAAAGGTGACTACAGCATACTAACTGTGCAGAATATGACGGGAAAGTGACTACAGCATACTAACTGTGCAGAATATGATGGAAAGTGACTACAGCATACTAACTGTGCAGATATGATGGGAAAGTGACTACAGCATACTAACTGTGCAGAATATGATGGAAAGGTGACTACAGCATACTAACTGTGCAGAATATGACGGGAAAGTGACTACAGCATACTAACTGTGCAGAATATGATGGGAAAGTGACTACAGCATACTAACTGTGCAGAATATGATGGAAAGTGACTACAGCATACTAACTATGCACAATATGATGGGAAAGTGACTACAGCATACTAACTGTGCAGAATATGATGGGAAAGTGACTACAGCATACTAACTGTGCAGAATATGATGGAAAGTGACTACAGCATACCAACTGTGCAGAATATGATGGGAAAGTGACTACAGCATACTAACTGTGCAGAATATGATGAGAAAGTGACTACAGCATACTAACTGTGCAAAATATGATGGGAAAGTGACTACATCACACTAACTGTGCAGAATATGATGGAAAGGTGACTACAGCATACTAACTGTGCAGAATATGATGGAAAGTGACTACAGCATACTAAAAGTGCAGAATGTGATGGAAAGGTGACTACAGCAACTAACTGTGCAGAATATGATGGGAAAGTGACTACAGCATACTAACTGTGCAGAATGTGATGGGAAAAGTGACTACAGCATACTAACTGTGCAAAATATGATGGAAAGTGACTACATCACACTAACTGTGCAGAATATGATGGAAAGGTGACTACAGCATACTAACTGTGCAGAATATGATGGGAAAGTGACTACAGCATACTAACTGTGCAGAATATGATGGAAAGGTGACTACAGCATACTAACTGTGCAGAATATGATGGAAAGGTGACTACAGCATACTAACCGTGCAGAATATAATGGGAAAGTGACTACAGCATACTGACTGTGCAGTTTATGATGGAAAGGTGACTACAGCATACTAACTGTGCAGAATATGATGGAAAGGTGACTACAGCATACTAACTGTGCAGAATGTGATGGGAAAGTGACTACATCACACTAACTGTGCAGAATATGATGGAAAGGTGACTACAGCATGCTAACTGTGCAGAATATGATGGAAAGGTGACTACAGCATACCAACTGTGCAGAATATGATGGAAAGTGACTACAGCATACTAACTGTGCAAATATGATGGGAAAGTGACTACAGCATTCTAACTGTGCAGAATATGATGGGAAAGTGACTACAGCATACTAACTGTGCAGAATATGATGGAAAGGTGACTACAGCATACTAACTGTGCAAACCATGATGGGAAAGTGACTACAGCATACTAACTGTGCAGAATATGATGGGAAAGTGACTACAGCATACTAAATGTGCAGAATATGATGGGAAAGTGACTACAGCATACTAACTGTGCAAACCATGATGGGAAAGTGACTACAGCATACTAAATGTGCAGAATATGATGGGGAAACTCATGGAACGCAATATCGCAAGGAAAATCGCAAGAGACCTCGAAAATAGGTAAGTCTTCCTCCCTATGAAGTCGACTATATTACAGGCAAAATAGGTCATTCGTCCTCCCTATCAAGTCGGCTACATTACAGGTAAAATAGGTGATTCTTCCTCCCTATCAAGTCGGCTATATTACAGGTAAAATAGGTCATTCGTCCTCCCTATCAAGTCGACTATATTACAGGCAAAATAGGTAATTATTCCTCTCTATCAAGTCGGCTATATTACAGGTAAAATAGGTAATTCGTCCTCCCTATCAGGTCGGTTATATTACAGGTAAAATACGTAATTCGTCCTCCCTATCAAGTCGGCTATATTACAGGCAAAAGTAAATAGGTAATTCTTCCTTACTATCATGTCGGCTATATTACAGGCAAAAAAAGGTCATTCTTCCTCCCTATCAAGTCGACTATATTACAGGCAAAATAGGTAATTATTCCTCTCTATCAAGTCGGCTATATTACAGGTAAAAGAGGTAATTCTTCCACACTATCAAGTCGGCTATATTACAGGCAAAAGTAAATAGGTAATTCTTCCTCCCTATCAAGTCGGCTATGTTACATGCAAAAGTACCTTCGCCTATGCAGGAAATAAAAGATTCCAAAGAAAGGAAGAAACACTGGCAATAGCAACAGACTTGGAAGGTGCATACAGCAAAGTCCAGTTTTCGCTTCTCATGAAACAACTCCTTGACTACTGAGTCAGCAGAATACTGATAGGATTGATTGCAGCAGCGCTTCAGGTGCGAACCGTCATCCTATGATTTGGGATCTGAATGTCCGAACATTATAACCTGTGTTTGGGACGACCTCACAGTTCTCTCTCCACTGTTTTGTACCATATTCACTCTAAATGTCTTGTACACATCAATAACAATAGAACTGCATAAATGTTCATACTGGTAGATGACGGTCTGATCTGCACGCCCAAGAATGCTCAAAAAAGAACGAAAGCAGTCCAGCAGCAACTGAAAAACGTTAAGGATATGGATCGTCCATCAGCTCTACAAAAGCCTAGATACTGGTCTGCACTCTCTGCAAGACACCAGGACAATTACCTTCACCACTTTCCTTCAATTAAACACAATCAAACCAGCCGAACACCTGCGCTACTTGGGTATAGGCTTTGATAGAATGCTAACCTTTAGGGGGAAAAACATGTTGCGAACATCGTACTTAAGGCAAAAAGGGCCTGTCTGCAATGAAAAAAAAATGACAGCTACAGACACTGAATAACGCCCTATCTACCGACTGTATCAGGCAGTTGTACTCAGTGTGACTCCTTATAGATTAGAGCTTTCAACACTTTTTTCCAGAGCATTTTGGTGTGTGTATGTGCGTGTGCGTGTGTGTGTGTGTGTGTGTGTGTGTGTGTGTGTGTGTGTGTTGTGTGTGTGCGTGTGTGTGCGCGCGCGCGCGCGTGTGTGTGTGTGTGTGTGTGTGTGTGTGTGTGTGTGTGTTTTGTGTGTGTTGATACATTTACCAAGCTTTGAGACGTTTTGTCTTTATATAAACAGTGTGAGATTTTTGTGTGGAAATACTATCAATGCCATTATCACGTTGGTAGTTTTTGTCATCTCTTTCAGATGCATGCAAGGGTCTAATAAAACAAAACAAAAAAAACAACACTAGTGTCTCCCCCGAGCATGAGAAAGAGGCAACCAGACATGTGCAATGCCGCCATGACTAACGAGTCCTCTTGTCCGCCAGGTGCTGCGAACGGCTCTGAGGAGGCTGGCTCAGCTGTGGCGGCAGTGTGTGAGGGGCGTGGTCAACGTGCTCTATGCTCCCGCTCACACACAGCTGGGCAAGGTGCGCGCCCGGCTGACCAACGCTACGGCCACCTCCGCCACGCCTACCACTACGGCAAGACAGTCCTGCGTATGACCTATCGGTCCGTCAAGTCCAGCCTCCGCCACTTCCTCTACCAGCTGACTCAGTATTACAGCAGCTACTACCAGCACTACAGACATTACCTGGGCAGGATGTTCGGCTTCAGAAGACGGCGGATGCCTCTCATCACAGACCTCAGTGGTTCTGCAGGACCAGGGAGCAGGGGACACGACTCTCGTCTCTCCGCTGGTCATGTCACCTACAGAAGAGGCTACAATGACCCAAGTACTTATGGGGACAGAACAGGCTACATTTACCGAAACAGGAATGGCTACATAACCAGGCACGGTGGAGTGAGCAGTTATGTCAGTGGTGACAGCAGATCAGTCAGCAGTCATGTCAGTGGCGACGGCAGATCAGTCAGCAGCCATGTCAGTGGTGACAGCAGAGCAGTCAGCAGTCATGTCAGTGGTGACAGCAGATACAGCAGTCATGTCAGTGGTGACAGCAGATACAGCAGTCATGTCAGTGGTGACAGCAGATCAGTCAGCAGTCATGTCAGTGGTGACAGCAGATACAGCAGTCATGTCAGTGGTGACAGCAGATACAGCAGTCATGTCAGTGGTGACAGCAGAGCAGTCAGCAGTCATGTCAGTGGTGACAGCAGAGCAGTCAGCAGTCATGTCAGTGGTGACAGCAGAGCAGTCAGCAGTCATGTCAGTGGTGACAGCAGAGCAGTCAGCAGTCATGTCAGTGGTGACAGCAGAGCAGTCAGCAGTCATGTCAGTGGTGACAGCAGAGCAGTCAGCAGTCATGTCAGTGGTGACAGCAGATACAGCAGTTATGTCAGTGGTGACAGCAGAGCAGTCAGCAGTCATGTCAGTGGTGACAGCAGAGCAGTCAGCAGTCATGTCAGTGGTGACAGCAGATCAGTCAGCAGTTATGTCAGTGGTGACAGCAGATCAGTCAGCAGCCATGTCAGTGGTCACAGCAGATCCAAGAACAGTGGAGCTGGAGATGGCGCCAGATATGGAGGTCACCGTCACCATGCAAGGAATGACCGGCTCAGCCCTGCAAGACCTGACTTGGGTGACTGGAACCAAAAGAACGCGAGAGATCATGGTGGTTATAGTAACAGACACTATGGAAGCATCAGCAGCGACCACAGAGTCAGCGGCTATAATCCTGCAGACAGCAATACCAATCAAAATGAACAGGCAGCAGAGCTGCCCCCAAGACAGTCAGGAGACAACAAACATTCCTGGCAGACAACGGAATGAAGGCTGGAGTTCACCCACAATACGTGAACAGGACCACGCCCCCGCCAGAAGACCAGATTCAGATCAGATTCCAGCCAGAGAACCAGACTCACATCAGATCTCTGCCAGAAGACCGGATTCAGATCGGATCCCCGCCAGAAAACCAGACTCAGAAAAGATCCCCGCCAGAAGACCAGACTCAGACAAGATCCCTGCCAGAAGACCAGACTCGGACGAGATCCCTGCCAGAAGACCAGACTCAGACAAGATCCCCGCCAGAAGACCAGACTCAGACAAGATCCCCGCCAGAAGACCAGACTCAGACAAGATCCCTGCCAGAAGACCAGACTCAGATCGGATCCCCGCCAGAAGACCAGACTCAGACAAGATCCCTGCCAGAAGACCAGACTCAGATCGGATCCCCACCAGAAGACCAGGTCCTGACCCTCCCCACCCCAGACTGACGGCCAGAGGGAAGATAACAGCTTTGGCAGGGCACGGGCATCCACCATCCACTGGCCAGTACAGGAAAAGAGACCACACTATAGTAGCAACGCGACCCATTGGCAACGGTCAGTTTCTGGCCTACAACAGACATGGAGAGGCCATCGCCTTAATCACCCCTGTCATTTCCCCGGGAGTTGCCCGCCTTCCTACAGTCACCGCATACCACAGCAACAACGATGGTGGTGATCGTGCACCTCTGAAAGACCATGCTGACACACACAGACACAGGTCTTTAAATGCCATGAACGGCTATGGCAAAGGTCGAGGACGATTGTGGGCCTCAGGCTTTCCCATGATTCGGGGAAAAGGGCTAAATCACACTGGAGGGCTGGTTCCCTCTCACAGCCATGCTGCGGCAGCCGCGGCCGGTGGTATCAACGGTCCTTCCAACACGCAACCCCCCAGGGCTGGAGCTGGCCGCAGTGGCGACAGCAATAACCAGCTATCTGTCAGGGTCCTGCAAGACCGCCTTCCCCATGACGTGAGCTCTGGAGTAGGCCTTGGACGTCCTTACTACCGCAAAACGAGGCCAAAGCCTGCACGCAGACATCCTGCATATCCTCTGATGAAGGACGCTGAGGGAGCTCAGCCAGACAGAAGGTACCAGTCACACCCAGAAGCCGCACAGTCCCGGTCCGCCGAATCAGTCTCTGGTGCTTCTGCGTCTCCAGGCAATAGCCGCCGCACCTCTCTGCAGCAGCAGCAGTCTGGTGATGCCGGGCGTGTCCAGCTGCTACAACAGCTCCCTGGTATGTCCGGAGCAAGTCGACCTCCTGTGGCAGAGCTGGGCGGTCCACACGCTCAGTCTTCTCGTCCTACCGCCAGGCAGGTTCGTGGAGGGCCTTGACATGCCGTGCACCATACAGCACTGGCTGAAGCCTGTTCCAGTGTCTCCAGTCAACCACAGGTTGGTCAACAGACATGGTGATCCTGGAAAGGAACGTTCAACGCGTGGTTCCTCAGGGGCATCAGACCGCCAAGACCTGCCACCTTGTGGCCACAGACCAAGACTGTCGACAGCTGGAAGAACAGACTTCCCCAAAGATTGTACAGAGGAAACAGACGGGCAGTTGGCCAAACATTTGGAAGACGTTTGTTCCCAGTCAGAGCCTTCTTCAAACATGTTCTGCGTACCACAGTCATCAGCACGTGAGTGAGTGCCACATAAGCGTCAAACCAGTTCTGCACCACACAGTCACCAGCACGTGTTCAATACAGCACAGGTGTCAAACAAGAAAGCAAGGAGTTCAATAACGATGGCGTCCTTTGAAACGATTTGCTCTACATGTGCCCAAGAATGAACTGCAAAGCACTTCTAGTACCTTGAGAATTCACTGACACTGACAATCTGACGAAGACAGAACAGTGATCCACCAGTGTCTTTCTACCAGCATGACCTGACAGATCTGTGCTGTGCTGAAGACTCGTGTCGGTAAACAGTGACACCAGAAACTGCCGGCTCGAACCCATGGTTTGAAAGAACTAGAGATTTAAGATTGAACACCCCCCTCCCCCCACAGTATGTACACAGGCTAATCTTTCCGTATAGTATGTACACAGGCTAATCTTTCCATATAGCAAGTACACTGGTTGATTTTTCCATACAGTATGCAAACAGGTTGATCATTCCATACAGTATGGACACAGGTTGATATTTCCATACAATATGCATACAGGCTAATCTTTCCATATAGTATGTACACAGCCTGATCTTTCCATACAGTATGAACACAGGCGGATTTTGCCATACGGTATGCCCACAGGCTGATCTTTCCGTACAGTATACGCACAGGCTAATCTTTACATAGAGTATGTACACAGGCTGATCTTTCCATACAATACGCGTACAGGCCATTCTTTCTATACAATATGTGTACAGGCTAATCTTTCCAGTATGTACGCAGGCCAATCTTTCCATTCATTATACACACAGGCTAATCTTTTCATACACTATGTACACAACCTGAACTTTCCATTCAGTATATATACAGGCTGATCTTTCCGTGCAGCATGTACACAGGTTAATTTTTCCACACAGCATGTACACAGCCTGATCTTTCTATACAGCATGTACACAGGCTGGTCTTTCCGTACAGTACGCACACAGGCTAATCTTTCCATACAGTATGTGCAAAGCTGATCTTTCCATTCAGTATGTACACAACCTGACCTTTCCGTACAGTATGTACACAGCCTGATCTTAACATGTGGTATGAGCACAGCTGATCTTTTGATGCAATATGTTCATAAGTTCATCTTTCCATGAAGCATATACACAGCCTGACATTTCCAAGCAGTTTGCACGCAGCCTGATCTCTCTATGCAGTATTAACTCATGCTGAACTTTTCGTACATTATGTATACAATTTGATTCCAAAGAGTATGTACATAGTTTGGTCATTCCATCAGTATGTATTATCTTTCCATACAGCATGTCCACAAGTTGATCTTTCCATACAGTATATACACAGACTGGTCTTTTTATAAAGTAAATACAGGCTGTATCTAGGCTAATATTTTCTTCTGGTTCGTACAGGTAGATTTGTCTTTTCATATGCTGTACAGTGTTGACGCAGGGCGATCTTCCAATACGGTATATATACACACATTGCTATCTCCGTACAGTGTGTACATAGACTTTTCTTTTCGTACAATATATGCACAGGCTAATCTTTCCATACAGTGTATGCGCTTGTTGATCTTTCCATATAGTATGTGGGCAAAGGGATCTTTCTATACATTATGCATACAAGCCGGCCTTTCTGTAAAGAATGTACACAGGCTGATTTTTTTCTGCAGATTGTATATAGCCTGATCTTCAGAGAACATGCATTCAGCCTGACAATTCCACCAAGTACGCACATTTGATCTTTCCACAGAGTACATAGATAGATAGATAGATAGATAGATAGATTGATTGATTTATAAAGAAAGCTTGCTCTTATGTCTTAGATTAGAAAAAATAGGGGGAGATAAGCTTTCATATCTGCAGTGGTTGATAATTCTGCCTAACAGTATGTGCTTGAGTGGGTGAATGGGGAATAATAAATGCTTCTCAAAATGAGCCTTCAGCAAGCTTATAGTCTCCAAGGGGGAGACATAATATATATATATATATATATATATATATACATATATGTGTTTTGTGTGTGTGTGTGTGTGTGTGTGTGTGTGTGTGTGTGTGTGTGTGTGTGTGTGTGGTGTGTGTGTGTGTGTATATATCCATATATTTCCACAGAGTATACATACATAGCCTAATGTTTCCACAAAGTATGTATATAGCCTAATGTTTCCACAGAGTATATATATAGCCTGATATTTCCACAGAGTATATATACATAGCCTAATGTTTCCACATAGTCTTTAAATATATATATATATATATATATCCTGATGTGTCCACAGAGTATATATACATAGCCTGATGTTTCCATATATATATATATATATATATATATATATATATATACATAGCCTGATGTTTCCATATATATATATATATAATATATATATATATATATCCTGATGTTTCCACAGAGAATATATACATAGCCTAATGTTTCCACAGAGTAGAGAGAGAGAGAGAGAGAGAGAGAGAGAGAGAGCGAGAGAGAGCGAGAGGAGAGAGCGAGAGAGAGAGAGAGAGAGAGAGAGAGAGAGAGAGAGAGAGAGAGAGAGAAGAACAATGCACAAAAGAACAAGAAGTTGGCTGTTCGTTATCCGAAATTTTCGGCGAGCAGGCCTCACCTTCCTCAGGGGACTTCAATTGTCTTATGTTCACACAGGTATCACAAATTATCCTGACAATCACTCAGTTAAACAAGAAAGAAGAAACAGGAAAGTGAAAAGCATGGAAAACAATCTACAGAATGGAGAGGGCGGGGGGGGGGGGGGGGAACGAAGGTGGCTGCAAGAGTATGAATGGGTGTGAATGTGTCTGTGTTTCTGCGTTATGGAATGTAAATAGCAGTGGTGGTGATAGTCATGATAGTCATGATAGTATTAGCAGTAGCAGTAGTAGAAGCGGCAGTAGTAGTCCCAGCAGTAGCAGTAGCAATAGTAGTAGTAGACGAGGTAATGATAGTGGTGGCCGTAGTGGTAGTAGCAGTAGTAGTAGTAGTAGTGGGTAGTAGTAGTAGTAGCAATAGTAGTAGTAGTAGTAATAGTAGTAGTCGTAGTAGTAGCAGTGGTAGTAGAGGTCGTAGTGGCTGTAAATGTAATTATAGAAACCATGATGACGATAACGATGCGTGCGTACATAAGCGCGTGTGACCGGGTGTATGAATGAGAATAGATGAACGTTAATGTGTGAGTGTGATTGTGCATTGCCATTCAAAAAAAAAAAGTAATGGGGTGGGCGGGAGAGGGGAGCAGCGGGCGGGTGAAGGGGGAAAAAGGGGGAGGGGCAAGGCGGGGGAGGGGGGACAGGACCCCCGGGAGGCGGCGAACAACAAGACGGGAAAGAGCATGCTGACCTGTCACTCCAAAGAAGGTCACCCTCTCCCACGTGAGTGACTTGATTTTTCCACAGAGTATGAAAACAACTGATCTTTCCATAGATGATGTACACAGTCTGATATTTCCATAAAGTATGTACACAGCCTGATCTTTCCATAAAGTATGCACGCAGCCTGATTTTTCCATAAAGTATGCACGCAGCCTGATCTTTCCTCCCGTGAGTATATTCACAGTCTGATCTTTCCATAGGGGACGTATACCGCCTGATCTTTCCGCGCAGTATGTACACATACTGACCTACTGTACACAACCTGATCTTTCCATGCATTATGAACACGGTTCGACATTTCCATGTGAACACAGCCTCATCTTTCCAAAGAGCATTTAATGCACCCGATCTTTCCTTACAATATATACACATACTTGTCTGTTGTACACAGCATGATCTTCCCTTTCAATATATACACATACTTATCTATCGTACACAGCACGATCTTTCCGTACAATATACACACATACTTATCTGTTGTACACACCTGATCTTCCCACACAGGATGCTCGCAAATTAATCATTTGTACACATCCTGATCTATTAAATGTGCATGTGCATGGTCTGGTCTTTCCACGCAGTATGAACACGGCGGAATCTTTCCATGGAATATGTACGCAGCCTGATCTTTCCATATAGTGTGTACACATACTTATCTGTTGTATGCAGCCTGATCTTTCCATATAGTGTGTACACATACTTATCTGTTGTACACGGCCTGATCTTTCCATATAGTGTGTACACATACTTACCTGCTGCACACAGCCTGATCTTTCCATATAGTGTGTACACATACTTATCTGTTGTACACGGCCTGATCTTTCCATATAGTGTGTACACATACTTATCTGTTGTACACAGCCTGATCTTTCCATATAGTGTGTACACATACTTATCTGCTGTACACGGCCTGATCGTCCCATATAGTGTGTACACATACTTTTCTTCTGTACACAGCCTGATTTTCCATATAGCGTGTACACATACTTTTCTTCTGTACACAGCCTGATTTTCCATATAGTGTGTACACATACTTTTCTGCTGTACACAGCCTGATCTTTCCATATAACCTGAACTTCTTGAGAATGAATACCAGCCGGATCTTTCTAAGTGTATGCGCTCAGGCTGATCTTTCTATGTAGTATGTATACTAATCTATCCATGCAATATATATACGGGTTGACTTATCTAGACAATACATTTACCATTTGATCATCCCATATACTATGTACATGTTGATCTTTCCATTCAGTATGTTGACAGGCTGATTTTTCCTTGAAGACATGCACACATGCTATTTTTTTCTTCATAGAGCGTGTATGCATTTTTTTTTACATACAGTATGTATACTTGTTAACCTATTCATACTGTATGCACACAATTATCTTTTCATGCAGCATTTACTTATTTTATGCTTCCATACAGTATGTGTACTTACATTGAACTTTCTATGCAATATACATACAGAATGATTTTTCTATGCAGCTTTAAACACATTTTTTAATCTTTCGGTACACTATATATACTGTTCAAAAAAAGAAACGCAACAGCAGCAATTGGTCACCTGCCTTTACTATTTTCAAAACATTGTACATTTTCAGGTAACTGCAAAACATCGTTAAAGTGGAGATGATTGAAACATAATGGCTTATCTCATTTTGCGTTGCAAAAACCAGTGCCAAAAAGTCATTACAGAAGAGCTCACACCTTTCGAACGTCCGTAGGGTGTGTGTCCTCCCTGTGCAGCAATCACACCTTGAAGTCGCCTGGGCAGGGATCGCAGCAGACTGCGGATGACGCGCAGTGGAATAGTGTCCCACTCCTCCTGAAGAGCCTGGAACAACTCTTGTTCATTTGTAGGGGCATTAACTCGGGCACGGACTCGGCGATCCAACTCATCCCAAATGTGCTCTATTGGGTTTAAATCCGGTGACATAGAGGGCCAGGGAAGGAGATTGACGTTGTTGGCAGCCAGGAAATGTCATGTTAAGCGGGCTGAGTGTGGCCGAGCATTGTCATGCATGAATATGGAACCAGGAGCAGCCAGGAGTTGAAGAACGTGAGGCTGGAGGATTTCTGCAATGTAGCGCTGAGCATTAAGTCGTCCCTGGACCAGTACTAGGGGGCTTCTGCCACTGAAATTGATGGCTCCCCATACCATTACCCCTCCATCACCATGGGGAGGTGCCTGATCAACACAGTTCTGTGCATAGCGTTCATTCGTTCTGCGATAGACCCTCCTCCTCCGGTCATGGCGTTGCAGCAGGAAATGTGATTCGTCGCTGAATGAAACCTGTCTCCATTCACGATGAACAGCCCAGGGAAGATGTTGCATGCACCATTGAAGTCGTGCCTGGCGATGACGCTGAGTCATAACGGGTCCTCGGACAGGTCTTCGAGCCCTCATTCCAACAGCATGTAGACGATTGCGTACGGTTTGCCCGCTTACACGTCTGTGGCCAGGGATGGCCTGGGCTGTAGAGGAGGCACACAGGGAACGATCCCGAACATGGCGGAGTGTAATGTAGCGATCTTGGGCTCGGGTTGTGCACCTTGGCCGTCCTGAACGAGGTCGATCTGCTGTTGACCCCGTCGTTCCAAACCGGTTCCAAAGCCTACTGACGGTGCTTCTGGCCACATTGAAATGTCTGACTCTGTCCGGCCTGCAACCGGCCTATCGCATTTTCTCGTTGTTGGCCATTCAGATTTGGCATTCTTTCCTTTCGTTTCTGGTTTCATTTTTCAATGAAGCCAAACCCCTTTATACCCTGCTATTGAGGTGTTGTCAGTATTGTATTCTGTGCTTTGCACGTGAATTTCCCGTCTGCAAATCCGTCGACAGTCGAAAGTTTACAGCGCTAAATTTTAGCCCACCAGCACGTGTTTATCGCACGGCATGCGCTGAACTTGTACACTGACATGGCAGAGGAACGGGTGAATCAATTCTGCTATTTGTCAACATCATTCATGTTGGGAATATGTAAATATTGCATCGTATTCCAAACTATCATTTGTTGCGTTTCTTTTTTTTGAACAGTATATAATACATACGTTTATTTTCCGAACTGTATGTAACACGTATTGATCTTTATTCACAGTATATACACAGGGTGGTCTTGCTATCACTCAAGGTTATGTTTCCATACAGCATGTACACATGTTGATCTTTTCATACAATACGTACATATGTTGATTTTACCAAACAGCACATACATCTGTTGATCTTTTCGTACAGTACGTACATATTATGTTGATTTTACCAAACAGCATATACATCTGTTGAATCTTTTCGTACAGTACGAACAGTTGTTGATAGTTCCGAACAGCATATGTGCATTTTTTCCCCATACAATATCTACAGAGGCTGATATGTCCATGCAGGTATGTACACTATTTTTACGTACGGTATGGACATATGGTCGTCTTTCCGAACAGTATGTGCATATATTTATCTCTCCATACAGTTTGTACACTGGCCTATATTTCCAAAGAGTACATATACATAATGATTTTACATACTATGGGCTGATCTTTCCATGCGGGCATGTACTTTGTCTCACCTTCAGGAAAGGGTTATCCGTGTATACTAATGGTAACATTAATGACAGACAATCATTGGGGCTTGGGAGAGGGTGAGGATTAGGATGGGGTTGGCGTGGGAGCTGTTGTGACAGTAGTGACAGACAGTGACTTTGACGGCCTTTCGTTTCGTCCCGTGGAGAGAGTTCTGATCCTCAGCCGGCATGGTCGGTCGAGCCTGACACAGTATGTTAAATGTGGCTTTGGTTTTCTTTTTTTGTACCCCCTGTTCTTATAGAACGAAGAAATGCTGTCTGTGTGTCTGTCTGTGTGTCCGTGGTCAAAATGTGTTCCACTCGCTCAGACAAAACTACTGGGCCGATCTTTCTGAAAATTTGTAGGTATGTTCATTATGGGCCACGGATGATGCCCGATGTTTTACTTTACCGCTATAGCCGTTACTAACGGCTGTAACGGCCTGTAACGGTTTTTCTTCTTTATGGAATATCTCAGAAAGTACTTGGCCAATTTATAAGCGGTTTGGATGAGCTTGTGACAAATCGAAGCCTCTGTCCATATGTAAGTGATGTAATGCTGAAAATGCATTAAACAACCGTTAAAAACCGTTATTCTGCCGTTATTTCTTATATATAGGTGGATTTTAATGAAATTTGGTATATAGAAAGGTTATCACACACAAATGGCACTTCTATATGGTGTTTCAAAATTTGACCGTTGAAACCCGTTATTCTTGACATATTGTCCGATTTGGATGAAATTTGATATGTACACAGGCTTCAGCCCAGTGAGGACTAAAATACCGGTTTCAAAAGTGTATATCGGTTATATAACCGTTAAACCGTTATTTTGCCGTTATTTTTTTTTTTTTTACATATTGGTGGGTTTTAATGAAATTTTGTATATAGAAAGGTTATCACACACAAATGGCACTTCCATGTAGTGTTTCAAAATCTGACCGTTAAAAACCGTTATTCTTGACATATTGTACGATTTGGATGAAATTTGGTATGTACACAGGCTTTAGCCCAGTGAGGACTAAAATACCAGTTTCAAAAGTGTACATCGGTTAAAACCGTTATTTTGCCTTTATTTCTTATCTCACAAAGCACTTGGCCGATTTATAAGCGGTTTGGAATACTGGGAGTACGTTTATATGCTTCGCATCTTGTTTTTTTTTTCATTTTTGATGCGCGTTTCACTTGTAACATTGTCTAAAACATGAGTTACACAAAGAAAAAAAAACATTCGATGGACTCCCGTCATGGTCACTCTGAATTTGTTCCTCTGACATGTTCCAAATCGTAGTGAAAAAGCGATATCTGATAAACAGAGAAAGGAAGACTCATTCTGGCTGTCTGGATTGCAAGTAGAAACTCACTGCTGTGGTGCAGCGGTCAGCGTCATGGACCTGTGGGCTGGAAGGTGATGGGTTCGTTTCCCAGCAGAGGCATTTCCTTTCTGTGCTTGTCGGTTTTGTCGGCTCAGAGCTGACAGGAAGACTGGGACCAGGCAGTCCCATTGCATCCACTTCAGGGATGAGTCATTGGCGGTTTGCTCACATCTCCTGCCCTGCATGGCAGGTGTCTGTACAGCTCAGGACAGGCGGACAGCGGGATGTATCATAGGAGACAGTGTGGAGCACAGCCATGTCATGTAGTCTGTGACCAGAGTGCTGTACCTCAGCGTCATGTTTGTCATTCCCCTTCCCATTGATCAGCCAAAGCATCTAAACTTCGGTGGACCTCCATACCCTGCTTTCGCGGTGATTCCCCCTTCCCCCTCCTTTCACCTTCCCTCAACACGTCAATACTGGTGATGAGCGTTTGTCAAAGTCCTAAAGGAGGTGGTCAACTCCATGGTAAACTGATAAACAGTTATACCTCAGGCAGGATTCTTGTCATCCCCCACATACAAAAGAATCTCTAGCATATGGTTTGGGTGTTAGGTTGAGAAGAATCTGTGAAAAAGATGAGGACTATCTAAAACACAGATCTGAACTTAAGAATCAGTTGCGCAAACGTGGCTATAGTAGCAAACTCATAGAAGGCCAGTTGGAAACAGTTGATAACATGGATAGCAACCAACTTCTTCAGAAAAAAAAGAAAGAAAACACTGAAAGAGTACCGCTAGTGTTGACATTTTCAAGATTATTGCCAGATGTACAATCTGTACTAAACAGACATAGTGATACGCTCTATAAGTCAGAATACATGCACAAAGTATTCCATAAACTACCGATGCCTGCATACAGACGGGATAAAAACTTAGTTGATACGTTGGTTCACGAGAAAACTGAAAGAGCGGTGACGGGAAAAGCAGAAACTTGTGATTGTGACACCTGTTCTTCACTAGTAACTTCCACAGTGTTGGACACAAAGCAGAAATCTTCACACAATGTTATGAGTAATGTGACATGTGCAGATAGAAATTTGATATATGCTCTGTTGTGTAAAAGGTGTGATAAGACAGTTTATGTTGGTGAAACCGGACGTTCGTTGAAAGAAAGAATAGCGGAACACAGACGTGACATCAAGTTCCAAAGAGAAAAGCCAATAATGCGACATTTCCTTCAGCATTCAGTGGAAGACCTTGCTGTTGCAGAGTTGGCAAAAGCTTACGGTGAAAGCAAAAGCTTCAGACTTATTACTGAAGAAAAATGGATAAGGACATTAGATACTAGGATGCCAAATGGATGTAATGTTAAGACAAATTTGTAACAACCCTATCCAGATTTACCTAAGAACAACATTGATGATTTGCAGAAAATTTATATATATATATATTTTTTCTTCAGATGACAGTTCTTGTATGCCATGCACAGTCACAGACAGGATTATGGTCACATTATTCTATGGTTTCATTTTCATTGTGATTTATGGAGCGTATTGTTATGGTTTTGAAGTACATTGGTTACAGTATAACTACACACACACACACACACACACACACGCGCGCGCGCGCGCGCGCGCACAAACACACACACACACAACTTGCCCCCCCCCCCCCCTCACCCCCTTCTTTTTTTGTTTTTTTGTTTTTGTTTTTCCCTTGTTGATGACATCACATATTATGATGTCAGAACTTGTGTAATATATTTATGCCGTCAATTCTTTGCTCTGACCAGTTGCCAAAGATGGACATCACGTAGTTTCATTGTTTTTTTTCTCTCTTGAAGGCCACGTGGCCGAAAATTAGAATGAGTGGCATTGTGATTTTCTACATTCCTTTATTGTTTTCCAATAGATCCTTACATTCAATTTCGCTTCTAAATGATTTTGAACAGTTGGCTTGATATTTGAGATTTCTGTTTCCTTGTCACACCACGCTGAGGACGTGCATTCTTAATACGTCCCACCCTAAAAACAAGTACTAAATGACTGAAGAATGAGCAAAAGCAAAGATACACAGGATACATGAGGTGCAACCGCACACTCTGACACTTCAACATGCACTACCCCCAGTGCCGGAAACACTGGTTTAAAGAAAGTGGGGAATATTGTGGTACGGTAGGTGGTGCATGTCGCTTACTACACATCTGCCCATCAATCCTCGGTTGTTTTTCTCCAAGGTGTACTGGGAATACGTCATAGGGTCAATTAAAGTAGTACCCAATAGAAAGACCTCATTTCACATAAAGTAGTACCCAATAGAAAGACCTCATTTCACATAAAGTAGTATCCAATAGAAAGGCGCCACTTTACGTAGGTAGTATCCAGTAGAAAGACTCTACTTTATGTAAAGTAGTATCCAGTAGAAATACTCCAATTTGTGTAAAGTAATATCCAGTAAAAAGACTCCACTTTATGTAAAGTAGTGTCCAATAGAAAGACTCCACTTTACATAAAGTGGTATCCAATAGAAAGACTCTATTTTACCAAAACCAGCATCCAATAGATAGATTCCACTTTACACAAAGTAGTATCCAGTGGAAGGAGCCCACTTTACACAAAGTAGTATTCAGTGGAAGGACCCACTTTACACAAAGTAGTATTAAGTGGAAGGAGCCCGCTTTACACAAAGTAGTATCCAGTGGAAGGAGCCCACTTCACACAAAGTAGGATCCAGTGGAAGGACCCACTTTACACAAAGTAGTATTCAGTGGAAGGACCCACTTTACACAAAGTAGTATTCAGTGGAAGGACCCACTTTACACAAAGTAGTATCCAGTGGAAGGAGCCCACTTAACACAAAGTTGTATCCAGTGGAAGGCGCCCACTTTACACAAAGTAGTATCCAGTGGAAGGACCCACTTTACACAAAGTAGTAATCAGTGGAAGGACCCACTTTACATAAAGTAGTACCAGTGGAAGGAGCTCACTTAACATAAAGTAGTACCAGTGGAAGGAGCCCACATTCCATAAAGTAGTATTCCGTGGAAGGAGCCCATTTTACATAAATTATTACGAGTGGAAAGATCCCACTTTGCATAAAGTATCACTATTGGAGGGAGCCCACTTTACATAAAGTAGTATCCCATGGAAGGAGCACACTTTACATAAAGTATTACTAGTGGAGGGAGCCCACTTTACACAAAGTAATATTCCGTGGAAGGACCCCACTTTACATAAAGTATTACTAGTGGAGGGAGCCCACTTTAAGTAATATTCAGTGGAAGGAGCCCAAAGTAGTGTTCAGTGGAAGGACCCCACTTTACATAAAGTATTACTAGTGGAGGGAGCCCACTTTACATAAAGTAATATCCAGAGGAAGGACCCCACTCTACATAAAGTAGTATTCAGTGGAAGGAGCCCACTTTACATAAAGTAATATTCCGTGGAAGGAACCCACTTTACATAAAGTAATATTCCGTGGAAGAACCCCACTTTACATAAAGTAGTATTCAGTGGAAGGACCCCACTTTACATAAAGTAATATCCAGTGGAAGGAGCCCACTTTACATAAAGTAGTATTCAGTGGAAGGAGCCCACTTTTCATAAAGTAATATTCCGTGGAAGGAGCCTGCTTTACATAAAGTAATATTCCGTGGAAGGAGCCTGCTTTACATAAAGTAATATTCCGTGGAGGGAGCCCACTTAATGTAAAGCAGTACCAGTGGAAGAAGCCCACATTACATAAAGTAGTACCAGTGGCAGAAGCCCACATTACATAAAGTAGTACCAGCGGAAGGAGCCTGTTTTACATAAAGTAATATTCAGTGGAAGGAGACCACTTGACGTAAGGTTGTGCCAGTAAAAGAAGCCCACATTACGTAAAGTAGTATTCCGTGGAAGGAGCCCACTTTACATAAAGTAGTACCAGTGGAAGGAACCCACTTTATATAAAGTAGTATTCAGTGGAAGGAGTCCACTTTACATAAAGTAGTATTCAGTGGAAGGAGCCCACTTTACATATAGTAGTATCCGTGGAAGGAACCCACTTTACATAAAATAGTAGTCAGTGGAAGGAGCCCACTTTACATAAAATAGTAGTCACTGGAAGGAGCCCACTTTACAAAAAGTAGTATTCAGTGGAAGGACCCCACTTTACAAAAAGTAGTATTCAGTGGAAGGACCCCACTTTACATATAGTAGTACCAGTGGAAGGAACCCACTTTACATAAAATAGTAGTCAGTGGAAGGAGCCCACTTTACATAAAATAGTAGTCACTGGAAGGAGCCCACTTTACAAAAAGTAGTATTCAGTGGAAGGACCCCACTTTACAAAAAGTAGTATTCAGTGGAAGGACCCCACTTTACATATAGTAGTACCAGTGGAAGGAACCCACTTTACATAAAGTAATAGTCAGTGGAAGGAGCCCACTTTACATAAAATAGTAGTCACTGGAAGGAGCCCACTTTACAAAAAGTAGTATTCAGTGGAAGGACCCCACTTTACAAAAAGTAGTATTCAGTGGAAGGACCCCACTTTACATATAGTAGTACCAGTGGAAGGAACCCACTTTACATAAAGTAATAGTCAGTGGAAGGAGCCCAGTTTACATAGAATAGTAGTCAGTAGAATGAGCCCAGTTTACATAGAGTAGTAGTCAGTGAAATGAGCCCAGTTTCCATGAAATAGCACCAATCGAAGGAGTCCTGTTTACATAATGTCAGTGGAAGGAGCCCAGTTTACATAAAGAAATATTCTGTGGAGGGAGCTCGCTTTACATAAAGTAGTACCAGTGGAAGGAGCCCACTTTACAC
>CM065737.1:42541095-42753595 GCA_033310375.1 Conus canariensis | reverse complement strand
CTCTGATGACATTACTCACAATCTACCAGTACCTACATCTCTACCTCTGATGACATTACTCACGATCTACCAGTACCTACATCTCTACCTCTGATGACATTACTCACAATCTACCAGTACCTACATCTCTACCTTTGATGACATTACTCACAATCTACTAATACCTACATCTCTACCTTTGATGACATTACTCAAAATCTACCAATAAATACATCTGTCTCCGATGACATTACTCACAATCTACCAATACCTTCATCTCTACCTTAGATAAGATTACTCACTATCTACAAAAACCTACATCTTTGTCTCTAATGTCATCGCTCACAATCTACCAATACAAAGAATTCCTCTGTTACAGATGACATCACCCACAACCTACTAATACAAAGACTATCTTACCACTTATGACATCAACCACAATTTACCAATACACCTTTATCGCTAATGATATCACTCACAACCTACCAGGACGTAGAATGCTCTTATCACGTATGACGTCACTGACAACCTACCAAAATGTAGAATACACTTGTGTCACTGATGACATCACTCACAACCTACCAGGACAGAATGCCCTTATCACGTATGACGTCACTGACAACCTATCAAAATGTAGAATACACTTTTATCACTGATGACATCACCACAACCTACCAGGACGTAGAATGCCCTTATCACGTTTGACGTCACTGACAACCTATCAAAATGTAGAATACACTTTTATCACTGATGACACCACTCACAACCTACCAGGATGTAGAATGCTCTTGCCACTGACAACCTATCAAAATGTAGAATACATTTCTATCACTGATGACATTTCTCACAGGCTACCAATTTATAGAATAGACATCAATCAGTGTGGATATCACTGACAATCTACCAATACACAGGACACCCCTCTATCAGTGCTGATATCACTGGCAATCTACCAACACACAGGACACCCCTCTATCAGTGCTGATATCACTGACAATCCACCAATACACAAGACACCCCTCTATCATAGTATCACTGACAATCTACCAACACACAGGACACCCCTCTATCATAGTATCACTGACAATCTACCAACACACAGGACACCCCTCTATCATAGTATCACTGACAATCTACTAACACACAGGACACCCCTCTATCATAGTATCACTGACAATCTACCAACACACAGGACACCCCTCTATCATAGTATCACTGACAAAATCAGTATCACTGACAATCTACTAACACACAGGACACCCCTCTATCATAGTATCAATGACAATCTACCAACACACAGGACACCCCTCTATCATAGTATCACTGACAATCTACTAACACACAGGACACCCCTCTTTATCATGGTATCACTTAAAATCTACCACTGTACCAGCCGCCGTGGCGAAGTGGTTAGTGTCGTGGACTCCCGGCTGGGAGGTCGTGGGTTAGAATCCCATCAGAAGTCATTGTGGGTTTTTCTGCCCCGACTGGCTCCTACCCAGAGTTGAGTTTGCTGCGGACTCAGTTGGGAAGACCGGGACCACACAGTCGAGTTTCATCCACTTAATGGATGCGTTTCTGAGAGTGTTGCTCAAATTTCCTGACCAACACTGCAGGTGCCTGTATCTCTCAGGCCTGGTTGACGCCAGGATATATTATGAAAGGAAGCGTAGAGTACAGCCCTGTCATGTAGTCTCAGACCGAAATGGAAATCCGTAGCATCATCTTAATCATCCTCATTCTCATTGATCAGCATTAAAAAAAAAAATGTCTCAAATTCTGTGGCCCTTCATGCCCTGCTCTCATGGTGACCTCAGTTTCGATGTCCTCTGCACGTCTGTGGCCTTGGTTTGGTTCCGTCGGGGTCACCGGTATCTGCGAGTCCATGGGGGCTGTCGTTGGACGGACGTGGTGGTGCCCTCCAGGAGAGCTCACTCATGCCGGCTCCGCAACTAAGCAATTATTGTCGTCAGTAGGGGGCTTAGTAGGTGGTGTCCTGCGTATGTTAGATCAGAACAGGCGCCACTGAACACCACCGAAGTGACTCGGCAGCAGTGCAGTGTCTCCTCCGGTGGGTTGCCTCTTAACGACTTGACACTGACTGCTCCCTGTGGATTGCAGGTGCCGGGGCTGCGGCGGGGCCGATCAGGCTGTGGCTGTGGACGGGGTGTCGGAATGAGCGGCGTGGGTACACTGCCTCTGAGGTGGCGCAGAGGTTGGGACAGCAAAAAAAAAAAAGAAAAAGAAAAAAGAAAATCTACCACTGTATTGAATACCCTGTGGTGGACGCCTGCTTTGCAGCCCTCTAACCTATGTGTCACCCCGCCAGTCAAACTGTCCTCAACGCTTCCATTCTATTCAGTTTAACATACCTATTTGGAGCCACCTAGAAGTTAGATTTATCTACTAACAAAAATCATTATAAAAAATCTCACTTTAAGTCCTTTTTCATCCCCCCCCCCCCCCCCCCATCCTTCCCCACCCTCCTCTGTCCCCTCCCCCGCGTCTCTTTCCCCTCGCCCTCCCCACTTATGCAAGTGTTTTGACCTCCGAGTGCATTAAGTCTAAGAGAGGCTGCTCACATCCAAGTCATCACTCCTAGATGCCTCTTTTTGCCTTGACGGAATTTGTGCATACATCTACAGGCCTGTGTCCTGTTGCTTTTCCGTTTTTGCCCTGACAGGATTTGAACATACATCTTCTACAGGCCTGTGTCCTGTTGCTTTTCCCTTTTTGCCTTGACGGGATTTGAACATACATCTCCTACAGGCCTGTCTCCTGTTGCTTTTCCCTTTCTGCCCTGACGGGATTTGAACATACATCTAGGTGTCCATCTCCTGTTGCTTTTCCCTTTTCACCCTGACGGGATTTGAACATACATCTCTGTGACGAGTCGGCCGAATGTTCTCGAGTCCTTTAACACCTTTAGGCAAATTAAGGGATGTTGAGATCACTTTCCTTGGGTTCTTCAAGTGTGCGAACTCAGGCATCACCAGAAGGGAATACCCCGAGTCGTATACTGAAGGAGGGAGAGTTACTGGAAAGTGGTTCGCATGTCCAGGAGAATAGTAACAAGTACATGCCGATCTGCATATCTTGGGTGAGGGAGAGTGTCCGCCTCCTCCACTGGCTCCTCATTGGGTTCTCCAACAAGCCTGAGAGGAGATGACCGTCACGGTTCGGTGACCGTCGACCTGCAGGCAGGGTACAGTGACCATTCAGTCGTTCTTGTCCTGAGGGATGAATGGAAGGCTTCGGCCTATTGAGCCTACCTTGTTGTCTATAGAGTGTAGTAAATACTTGAAGCATCAGTCCTGATTTGTAGAGGAGTCCGGGCTGTTAGTAAAATGGGTAGCTTCAGGGAATAAACATGTGTTTGAAGTGGAGGTTATGCATTAACTACTTGGTACCCGAGTCTTTGTAGCACTAGCAGCTGTGGTGTATGTGTATGAGTAGGTGACTAGCGATTCCATTGTTGGAATAAAAATAACTCGGGGAGTTATGGGTACAAATCGTGTGATGTGTGTGTGCCAGTGATTCCATTGGTTGAACCAATTTAACTTGGGTTCTGTGTGTTTGCGAATGGATAAAAGATGCTCGGAAAAAAAGGAAATGTGCTACTCATTTAAGGGAAAGTGAACTCATCCCGTCTTGCTGAGGGCTCAAGAAAATACAGCGAGAAGCAGAGGTTTGCTAGCCTTGAAGCCGACGACGAGAAGCATTGTCTCCTGTGCGGGGACGGTCGACAGCAAGACGTGTCAACCTGTTGGGGCCGAAGCAGGGAGCTGCCAGACAATGGTGGGGTGTTTGCAGCAAGAGAAGACCTGTGGGAGAGGCCAACAGGAGCCCTTTCCATGGAGAGGGTGAAGTTCAGTGGAGTCTGGGAGACTCAGTCTGAGGGTACAACTCGAGCTACGTTGCCAGTGTCCCCCATCTGGGATTTGGCCAATCGGGAGGACACAACAGTGTGGCAGCTTCAGCGATCGTAGTCACACAATGTGATGAGAGAACTGACTGGTCAACAAAGGAATGCTGGCAAGTTATGAACATTTCATTTGTTCTTAAGTTAACAAGTATGCAACCAGAATATTGGAATGTTGTCTTTCCTGCTTAAGAAAGAGTAACTGAAGAACAGGGGATGCGATTATGAGATTATCTGTATGATGTTTACATTTTTGTATGATACAGATAAGTGTGTTGTATAGTGACGGGTGGGGGCTCGGAGTCAAGTTAGATGAAATTTGATTATTTTCTATGAAATGGTTATTGGTTTCCCGTCACCTTTTTGAGGGCCCGATGTGAGTGACAGAGTGCGTGTGCCTATGCGAGAGCGCATTTCGTTGTGAAAGCGTAAATGCTCCCGTCTATACCCCCCTCCATCCCTGCATATGATAATCATATTTTAATAACGAGGGGGAGCATCGGAGACCCGTCACAAATTGGGGGGCTGTCGTCCGGGATGAACGTAAATGAGCCATAAGTGATTTTCATTTCTGGGTTTTGTTCAAATTACAAGAGATTTGGAATTTGTCGTATTGTTGTGGAAACCTGGATTTTTTTTCTTTCTTTCTTACCGGGAAAGACGTTAGTCATATGTTGATTGTCTTGATTTTTCTTTTTTTGACTGTGCCTGTTGTATGAACTTGCTTGATTTGGTTGTTGTTGAGGTTGATTTTGTTTAGCACAACTATTTGATCGCTTTATTTACGGGTGATCGGGTGGTTATCTCGCTTGCGCTAGCTGATCGAGGGTTAGATTGCTTCAAAATGTCGACTGAAGAGGGTGCTGAGACAAACAACACGCCACATAAGAACTGACAACAAAACAAAATTTTATTCCCGACAAAACAATCAATGAACGGAATCTTCTATGAATAACAAGTCACAGACCCAAGCCTGAAAGCACACGGTTCCTACGGCCAAGGCAGCCACAATAAGTTATTTTACCCCTTATCTAGCCACAGTGTGCAGAGTTCCTCAGGCCAGCAGTATATTACACATAGCACAATGGAGGGAGAGAGAAAGGGAAAGGGGATGTAGCATGGGAAGGGGGGAGGACTGGGACAACAGTCCGGGGCACAGCAGAATGGGGAGTGCAAGTGGGGTAAACACCAGGCACCTGCCACGAACGCCGGTCAGTCAGGGACAGGAATACCAGTAACTGGCTGTCCACAGCTCCCCGACAAAAACGGCCCTCCACCACCTGGTGTACCGGGCCACAGGATGGTGGGAATGCACCCTCACCTGCACTTGACAAAGCTGTTACCCTCCAACCGTAGACATACATAACTACATACATCACTAACTAAGGTAACCCCTTTGTTCACCCCTTCCCAGGATTTTTCTTTACGCACCCCAGAGCCTGTTAACTCCATAAGTGAGTTTCATCTATCACCATCCCACTTTGTTTATACCACCAAGTTACACTCCTCTTTGCACTACGGTCTACAAAAGAGCTACTTCATAATACATCTTCCCACACACACATTCTCCGTCATACTGTAACGTCCACAACAGACACCATGTCTCGATTCCAAAGAAGGCCAATGGGACAGGACAGCTATATCTCTGCGCCAATCACCCAAGGCATAAGCACACTCCCACAAATCTCCCGCAATGTAGAACAATCTTAACTTTTACTACTAAATTAGGGTAACCACACTATACAAAAACCTCGCTGCTCGACACTAGTACTTCATACAACTACACAACATTTATCCTTTCCAATAACTTCCATGACGCGGCACAATCATAACCTCCACAGCATCCAGTGCCAACACACCCTGTCCATGCTTCCCGAAAGCATTTCCGTATGAACCCCCTGTCACGAATAAGTACCAAATCAATCCTAACACCAGGATCGAACCAATGACAACTATTTACATTTTCATTCAAAACTTCATAATCAACTTTCCTTCTTTTCTTTTTCCTGTTTCCACCTCTCAACACAACCCGCTGGTCAAAACCCACCATCAACATACTTTTCACAGCTTGCTTCGTTTTAGTCATTATTTCCCCCATTTCCTCTCTCTTCCCTTTTCCCTAAGAAAAACTGAAACTGATTCTGAACACGAGGTCATATTATTTGCATCTTTGTACAAGTTGACAGAAATGTGTACCAGACAACGCCACCCTTAACTACACTACTAACACCTTAATTAACTCCACACACCTGCTACAACAACAAACAACAACTGCGGCTGGCCACCCCAGCACCTGAACCTCCGGGTCGCAGCACACCCAGACACAGACAACTGCTCGACCAAGAGCAAAACGCTCACGAGGGTCGGATCACCATATTAACCGAAGTCGGGCCCACAGCACAAACGCTGGCACAAGAATGAGAGCCCAACTGCTCTTCACCAAGGATTTTGACCTAAGTGCTAGCCAACCGGCCCACCAAATTTCAATGCTTGATGACTCAGCACTCACTCCTTGCTGAGTTTTGAACTCCGCACGGACCGCACGTGAAACGGGACTGAACACAAGCCACACGGAAAAAAAACAGGAGACGGAAGGCTAACTCCCTCTCACTCACACCTATCCTCTCCCTGCCTGTGCATGGTAGCACACACACACACAATATATGAATGGAACGTACAGGTATCCAACACCCCCACCATCCTTCCTGAACCCAACAACTCCCATATAAGGCCCGGTAATAATACACCCTCATCGTGGAATGATGCTACGGATCGATACAGAGCCGTCGGCGCGTCTGTACGATTTCCACGCTAATCAGATCGGTGACATGCACAGACCACACACAGTCAGAGAGCGAGTCGCCGACTTACTACAGCAAGGAGGCGAGATCGCAAGAAGAGGCGAATTCTAAATCCCAAGGCAACAGAGTGACTCAAGAGAGTGTTAAGGGGAAGCGCACATGTTTCAAATGTGGGCAAGAGGGTCATATCGCCAAAGAATGTAGCAGACCGCGAATACATTCAGTTGTTGCCGTTGATACAATTCAACAAGAAGGCAGAGTGCCACCACCAACTACTAGGGCAGTAGTAAACGAGAAGCAGGTGACCTGCTTGTTAGATACAGGATTGACTCTGGCGGCAATGGTAGAACCTAGTTTAGTGACAGACACAGACTATATTGGGGAAACCACTTGCGTGCGATATGCAGATGGAAGAATTAATCGGCTACCTTTAGCCTGTGTCAAAGTAGAGTCAGAGTTTGTTAGAAGTACCCTAACTGCAGCAGTTCAAAAGAACCTTCGCTACCCAGCTTTGTTAGGGGGTAGGTACATCCTCCCGATGCCTAACCAGGCTGCCAGTCAAGTAGTGAAAGCAAGGGCAGTGCAGGGTTGGAACTCCTACAGGAAAATAACCAGAAAGCAAGTGAAGTACACAGGCGCTGCTGGTAGTAGAGCTAGCATGGGCCATGAAGGTGGCTGTGGTGGTGGTGCAGTGGACCATGAAATTGGTCGTGGTGATAGTTTAGTAGGCCGTCGTGGCAGTGCCGTAGGCCATGGAGGTGGCCGTCGTGGTGGTGCCGTGGGCCATGGAGGTGGCCGTAGTGGAGGTGCCATAGGCCATGAAGGTGGCCGTAGTGGTGGTTCAAAAAGTTGTTGACGTTGCCGTGACAGTCAGAAATGTAGGAGCCACGGTGGCGGACCTCAGGGTCGGGGCCAAGATGGACCACAGAGTAACTGGAATTGGCAGCTCGGCTGGAACCAAGGAGGCTGTAATCATGAATGGCAAGAGGTCAAGGCGACCAGCAATCGTTAGAAAATGCCAAAGATAGTCAGCTCAAAGGAGCAGATGAGCCAGTGTTGAAAAAAGGAGAAGAAAATAAGACTCATCAAGTAATGGGCATAGGCACTGAGCGGGATTCGAACCAAGGAATTTCCACAGACAGAAGGAAAATCGGTTCGGGTAAGATGAGTAAGGGGTCATCTCCTGGTATATTGCAAAGGGGAGATGATCGTCGTCGCAGTGAATGGGTGCGACAGCCCATTTCACTAGATCCTGGAATTACAGACCCTGAGGCAATGGAAGCCAGTGGGACTGAACACCAAGAAGATTTTGCTGAACAGGCTAAAATGGGGTACCGCAGATTTTCACGCGCTCCTTTAAAGACTAAATTGTGTGAAAGGTGCACTGACTCTCATGTAAAGCCTGAAATGCGCAAACTACCTGGGTAGTATTGGTGACCCACAAACAACCGTTAAGACGGAGAGGGGTAGAAGTAGGTCAAGGGTTGGAGTAATGCCTTCGGGGTGTTGCTGTTGTAGTGCGAGCAATAGCAGTGGGACAATGGTAGGAGCCATACCTACGGGCTGTTGTGGTGGTGGTGTGTAGCAGTCATCTGTTACAGACAGCCACCGTGTAAAATAATGTAGCTGGTTAGTTGTGTTTTGATTTGCGTGCCCATTGTGGGGTGGGTCGAGTCTATGTTCATGTGCTTTTGTTTTCATTTTTTGATTGATGATATATGTGTTGCTTTTGTTCATTGCCCATTATGGTTGAATACGCGCTCACGTGTTATGGTTTTCATTTTTCTGGTTGATATCCATTGTCTAATGTTGTTTTGCTCACAACTTGGTGAAGTGTGAAAATGTCTTATTTTGTGACATCAGGATAAGTGGTTGATTTGCATATTGTATGTGAGAGCGTGTGAGTGGATTGTGGCCACACGCCTGAATTTGATTTTGATGTTAAGAGGCTGGGCCACACACCTGAATTTGAATCTTGATGAGCAGTGTAGGCCACACCCCTGAATTTGAATATGGGGTTAATCATGGTTGTGTTATCATTAGGAATGAATGGAGTGATTTGATTGATATGTATGGACATGCTGATAACTAACGCTATAGAGAGAGTTCTGGATTATATGTGAGCCAGTTTAGAGTAAAATGTTGTGCACAGTCGACTGACCAGTGTCAAAGAGTGATTCAGTGGATTATCTGAATGATTTATTGCTTTTAATTGGGTACATTAGCCATGTGAGAGATGTTGATGGGAGTGATGTCTTGAAGCATAAGGGAAATACTGTTGTAATCGACCCATGCAATTGAGTTTGTTTTATCTTTAACGAGAACATTCGCCCTGGAGGAAATGTTGATTGGAACAACATTCTTAGGTACGGGAATGTGACGAGTCCGCCGAATGATCTCGAGTCCTTTAAGACCTTTAGGCAAATTAATGGATGTTGAGATCACTTTCCTTGGGTTCTTCAAGTGTGCGAACTCAGGCATCACCAGAGGGGAATACCCCGAGTTGTATAATGAAGGAGGGAGAGTTACTGGGAAGTGGTTCACATATCCAGGAGAATAGTAACAAGTACATGCCGACCTGCATGTCCTGGGTGGGGGAGAATGTCCACCTCCTCCACTGTCTATTCATTGGGTTTTCCAGCAAGCCTGAGAGGAGATGACCATCACGGTTCGGTGACGTCGACCTGCAGGCAGGGTACAGTGACCATTCAGTCGTTCTTGTCCTGAGGGATGAATGGAAGGCTTCGGCCTATGAGTGATTTGCACCTTTTCGTCCATAGAGTGTAGTAAATACTTGAAGCATCAGTCCTGATTTGTGGAGGAGTCCGGCTGTTAGTAAAATGGGTAGCTTCGGGGAATAAACATGTGTTTGAGCTAGCAGCTGTGGTGTATGTGTAGGTGACCAGCGATTCCATTGGTGGAATAAAAATAACTCGGGGAGTTATGGGTACAAATCATGTGGTGTGTGTGTGCCGGTGATTCCATTGGTTGAACCAGTATAACTTGAGTTCTGTGTGTTTGCGAATGGATAAAAGATGCTCAGAAAACCAGGAAATGTGTGACTCACTTATGGGAAAGTGAATTCATTCCGTCTTGCCGAGGGCTAAAGAAAATACAGGGAGAAGCAGAGGTTTGCTGTCGCCTTGAAGCCGACAATGGTAGAGAATTGTCTCCTGGGTGGGGACGTAAGACAGTGGAGGTTGCTGTAGCCTCAGAGCCAACGACGAGAAGCATTGTCTCCTGTGTGGGGACGGTCGGCAGCAAGGCGTGTCAACCTGTTGGGGCCTAAGCAGGAAGCTGCCAGACAATGGTGGGGTGTTTGCAGCAAGAGAAGACCTGTTGGAGAGGCCGACAGGAGCCCTTTCCGTGGAGAGGGTGAAGTTCAGTAGAGTCTGGGAGACTCAGTTTGAGGGTGCAACTCGAGCGACATTGCCAGTGTCCCCCAACTGGGGTTTGGCCAATCGGGAGGACAAACAGTGTGGCAGCTTCAGCGATTGTACTCGCGCAATGTGATGAGAGAACTGACTGGTCAACAAAGGAAGCTGGCAAGTTATGAACGTTTTATTTGTTCTTAAGTTAACAAGTGTGCAACCAGAATATTGGAATGTTGTCTTTCCTGCTTAAGTAAGAGTAACTGAAGAACAGGGGATGCGATTATGAGGTTATCTGTATGATGTTTACATTTTTGTATGTTACAGATAAGTGTGTTGTGTAGTGATGGGTGGGGGCTCGGAGTCAAGTTAGATAAAATTTGATTATTTTCTATGAAATGGTTATTGGTTTCCTGTCACCTTTGTGCGGGCCCGATGTGAGTGACAGAGTGCGTGTGCATATGCAAGAGCGTATTTTGGTTGTGAAAGCGTAAATGCTCCTGTCTATACCCTCCCCTCCCCCCCCTCCCCCCTGCATATGATAATCATATTTTAATAACGAGGGGGAGCATCGAAGACCCGTCACAATCTCCTAAATGCCTGTTTGCTGTCTCTTTACCCGTTTTTGCCCTGACAGATTTGAACATTCATCTCCCATATGGTCCAGACCCTCAAGTCTGAGTCTGGAGACGGACGTCTCAGCCATTTAGCTTCTGGGGTCTTGTGGAAAGCTGGTCCATGTCAGCTTCATGAAGATCATTTTCCTTCGTCCTGGACCATATGCAGTGTGAACTCTTTAAGCTGCTTCTGCTGTTACCTTTAGGCCATAGTGCTCACACGGAGAATGGAGAGTTCTTTCCATAAGACCATGGCCTGATAAGGCGACAAACCTGCTTGCTCCAACCTCTATGGCAACCATTTAGTCAGTTAGCCAGATTTCCTAGAACTGCTTGCTAGACAGGATACTTCTCAGTCTTGCAGATGTATGCATCCTCCATTCTGCTTTTGCATGGCACTGTGAGTTCAGCCAGAGTAATTTATTTTGAAAGCTTCTACTTATGCCTGCTTTTTTTATATACTCGACTTCTTACTTGCTTGATATTTGCAAAAGAATTATAGGTGTGCAGCCTGCAGCCAGCACAAAACCCGCCCACAGTGACCCAGTTCCTCAGTGCTGTCTGCAGGCATGGCGACCTATTTTGGAAAGTACGCGGACTATGTGTGTGTTGTGGGGGCTGTCAGTGTGGGCTATGTGGTGCTGACACTGAGCGCACGGCTGCTGCGTGTGATGGCCAGGGCCATACAGCGCTGTTTTCCTGTTGACCCAAAGCGCTATGGACGGTGGGCAGGTGAGCCATCAGCTGTCACAACACCTGACCGGACAGAGCCTCTGTTCTCCACCGACACTCTCATTGCGCTTTATTGTGTTTGCAATGCACTGACTGTTTACTGCGGTGACAGCCCTGATATGGCCCTTTGTGGTCGGCTGGGCTATAAGCAACATTACCTTACTTTACGTCAGTCTTCTTGGATATGTACATGACGAGAGTACTTGAGCATGCCAACTTTCCATTTTCCTTGCGTAGGCCAGCCACCGAAAGAATGATGAGTATACCAACGCGTATGTACATATGTACTGATGAGTCGCCATAATATGTATGTACTGATGAGTCACCACGACACGTCTGTCTACCCTGCAGTACGCTCCATTGTACTTCAGTTTCATCACTACCCGCCAGTAGACTGTATGTTGATCAGCACTGACCATATCAGAATCTAGCATTTTGTACCCACCTCCTTTACAACAGATTCTTTCCCATTAAGTTCGAGGTCACTGTAGTTTGAGAAAATACCCCCAAAATGATCTGACATGCCTAGAGAATACGAAATTTAATAGTATTTTAGGACAACAACTTTCCTGTTTGATAGCTAGGAGTTGTTCAATTGGGGGGGGGGGGGGGGGATAGGAATACACAGATGAAATGTTTTCGCAACTAGTTGTACCCACCACAGCCAAACAAATGCTGTAGTCAGATGGCCACCGCAGTAGTCTCCACCTCCACAGAAAGCACATCAGCTGTCTGCACTTGTAATCAGACCATGGCATAGGGCCACTGCACTAGGAACATGCCCCTTACTCTCCAGTCTCCGCCCCCCCCCCCCCCCCCCCCCCTTTTCCTTCCTAGATACTGTGTCTGTAGTCAGATACTTTAGGAAGAAAGGGGGAGGAGTGAGACATGAACTACCCAGATATTACGTAAACATGATCAAGAAGCCAATATTCAGTTTACATGACTGGATTGTAGGTTAACACTTTGAATGCAAACCGTGAATAAATGTTACATTTGGGTCATTGTCTGTTTTTGTGCCGCAGTGCCCAAAACGCACGGCTTTTGAGTCGGAGATTTCATTGTCACCATATCAAATGATCCGCAAGAAAACGGTGCAAACCGCAACCTGACCTCTACTACACTCAACCCACATAGCTCGAGTTGTGCACAGCTGTTCAGTGCAGCGCTCCGCGCAGTTAAAGGAACAGGGGAAAGAATAAGAACGAGAAGACAGAAAAAGTGTAACGTTACTGAAAGTTTCCTAATGTTATCTTGCAGGCCTCCGCTCACACAGACCTAGGCTGTCAGTGTCATAGCTGAGAGCTCCTATGCTCCAAAAGACATGTATTCAGCTGTAATGTGGGTCATTCGCCTGGTTAGAGTCCGATGTTCCGACGTTCAGTGTCCGATGTATCAACAGTCCGAAGGCCGAAAGTCCGACGTAGAGATAGTTCGAAAAAGTGGTGTATTAGTGCGACGAAGCAATAGTCCGAGAAATTTTTTGTCCGAGGCGTTATAAAGTACGACGATTCGATAGTCCGAAAAGTTGATTTACAAAAAATATAAATCCGACGTAGCACAAGTTCGACGTGTCGATAGACCGAAAGGCACTGGCACACGTAAGCTCGCCTTTTATGGCATGGATTGTCGCCCCAGTACGGATTGTCGCCGGCGACAATCCGTGCCGGAAATGGCATTATGTCAAATCGACTCTGTCGGGCGACAATTCATGCCGTCCTGGCCGGCACGAATTGTCGCCCCCATTGTACATTTTAACAGTTTTGACACCTCTCTCTCTCTCTCTCTCTCTCTCTCTGGGGGGTGCGCAGCAAGATGGCTGAAAGGAAGTAAGGTGTGGTGTGAGCTCTTGATTGTAATTAGTGTTTCTATTTGTTGAAGTGTCTAAGCAGTCTTTCTAGTACATGGAAGTAGACAGTATATATTAGTAAAAGTGAAGTAGGACAAGTATGGTGGAACTGGCCGAGTGGAGAGCCAGGATAGGCCTCTTTGGTGGGTCAACAAAACTGAAAATAAGCAGAGAAAATGACGACCGATCGGAAGTGTTGGGGGTGAGGGAGTTACTGTTGGGTTGCATCGGACTGTGTTACTTCATGCTGATAATAAGATGTGCACTAGAGATGTCTACTGTCGCATTTGGCCGGTACACAGTCAGCGTCGACTATCAGAAAACAGTTCCCTCTGGTACTTCGAACAGTGTTCGAAATGTAAACACACACAATATGATGACGTCATGGATCGACGAAGACAACACACTGCTACGCTGGTTAACATCAACACAAGTATACATATGAAACGGGCAGCCCAAGTGCGATTATGTGTGCTTTGGGGATCATCCTGTTGACGGTGAACCTCTCATACCTACGGAAAAGATTACTGCTGAGCAACGATGTTGAACGGAATCCCGGACCGAATCCCAGCCCGAGTAGCAGCAACATCAATGAGAAGACAGAAGAAGAGGCTCAGAAGTTACAACGTATCCTAGAACCTAAATTCATAAATATGGAATCACAAATGACACAGATACTCACATACATAAGAAACCTCACAGACACTCAGAAAGCTCTCTCCAATTCTCTCAGCACCCAAACAGACACGATAAACAGAATGGATCAAAAACAAACACAAATGGCAGATACGCTTCTGCAACTACACAAAGAACTGGCAGAAACTAAAAGAAACACATGGCGAAATATGGTAGCAGTAGAGCAATTAGGAAGAAAACTGGAGCACACGTGGGACAAACTGGATAGCATTGACGATGAATTGGATAGGCTAGAAAGTTTTTTCCAGGAGGAATAATGTCAAGCTATTTGGAATTAAGGAAACCATAGGCGAGGACTGTGAAAAATTAGTGAAAGAGTTACTGCAAACATATATGCCGGATGAGGAATGGGCTGAAGATGTTGTAGAGAGGGCCCATAGACTGGGTAGACTCAATACAGCAAGCCACAATCCGCGACCCCTAATAGTAAAACTATGAGGTGGAAAGATGCGATCTGGATAATGCAGAACACCGAAGCAAGAGAGAGGATGAGGGAAAATGGAATCAGGGTGGCCCAAGACAGAACAAGGAGGCAGACAGCTGCCTTGAAAAATCTGAGAGAAGAAGGCAAAACAGGGTACATTTACAGGGGAAAGGTGCACGTCAAAGGACAACCCAGATCATCGTTTGTGCCCAACGGAGCTTCCAGACCGCAGCAGGGAAGACAGGAGGGAGAGTATACTTCCAGGAATCAACTACGGTTGGAAGGAGGAACGAGGACAACGTGGAACCAGACCGAGAGACAGGCCGATGGGGGGGAATTTGTAGGAAATGAGTTCAGGGACTGGGACAATGAGTGGAGAAGAGAGAGAGAGAGGATGAGAGAGGGACGGTGTGGGAGAGAGGTGGAGAGTGAGAGGGGAAGAATGGGTGGGGAGAGAGAGACGGGTGAAAGAGAGAGAGCCAAGCAGATGGAGGGAAGAATGGAAAGAGAAAGACAGCAAAGAGAGTGCGAGAGAGAGCTGAACCGTAAGGGAATGAATGAAGCGAATGAGAAATCTGTTAGTAAGAAGGCTGGAGGAGAAAGAAGAAACTCTGGAGGTGAAGGTGAAAGTGGAAGTGAGCCTGACATGCAGTTGGTATGGAATGAAATGGTTACGGAATTGGGGGGTCTCTTTCAGATGAAGAGCAGGAGATGGAAGAAGAAACACAGATGAAGAAAAGAGGTGAAGGAAGAATGGAAGGAAGAGAGATGGTCAGTGGGGATGAAAGAGAGAGCAGGTTAAATAAAGAAAGGGTGGCAGATACGAGTGATGAACAGAAGAATGAAAAAAGGATGATAGGCCAAAAGTGGGTGACAAAGACAAAATGATAACACGTACAGCAAGCAAGCACATACCAAGATCTGTAGCAAGCAATACAAAGTTGGGCAACAAACAAGTATAGAACACCCAAGCAAACACACACAGGAAGGGCAAAAAGACAAAAAATGAAGGGAAGGCCAAGGCCATTCACAAATACAATAGTAGAAGGTAAGAATAAGAAGATTTCCTTCATGTGTTGGAATGTTGAAGGTCTGCTGGAGAAATTGTCAGATCCTGATTTTTTTAATTCATAACTGCTTTTGACATCTGTTGTTTATCTGAGACATTCACTCTAGAACATTTTGATTTTGAGACAAAGTTCCAGGAATTTTTTACATCTTTACTGCCCAGCCAGAAAATATACTAGAATGGGCAGACCCTCTGGCGGATTGATGATGCTGATCAAGAAGGAATTATCTGGGTATGTTCAGTTGATCAATACTAATATAGAAAATGTATTATGTGTGAAGCTACAAAAAAACCTTTTACAAAGCGATAAAGATGTATTATTTCTTGGTGTGTATGTACATCCAGTTGACAGTCGTTTTTATGCAGACAAGGATTATGATTGCACCATAGAAATGATATAGAAATTTGTACACAAATTGAACAAGAGAATGAATATTCATATATTATAGGAGGAGACTTGAATGCTCGTATTGGGGAATGGGGATTAAATATCGAGGATGAAAATGATATATTCGACAGAGAACAGAATGTGTGTCCACGTAAGTCAAAGGATAACATCATCAATGGATTCGGAAAAAGGCTTATCGAACTTTGTGCAAGTTTTAATTTAACTCCCATGAATGGTTTAAATATGAAAAACTTTGACAGTGCATTCACATTCTTTTCGGAAAGGGGAAATAGTGCTATAGATTTTTATGTATGCTCCATAGAATTAATCGAAAATGTTGACAGCTGCTTAGTGGATGAAAGAATTGAGTCCCACCATATGCCAATTAGAATGGAGCTTCTGAGCACAGTACAGGATATCCAGACAGACAAACAAAAGAGAACATTTACAAAGAAAATCAAATGGGACCCAGCCAAAGCACAAGTCTACATAAATTTCATGGAATCTGAAAGAGCACAAGCAATATTGGAACAAATTAAGGAGGAAATTGATCAAGATATAGATACAAGTATTGATAAATTTAATCAATTACTAAAGAATGCTGGAGAATGTATGAGCAAAACAACTAGTTCAGGAGGGGACTATAAACCTACAAATGGGTGGTATGATAAAGTATGCAAGATGAAAAAGAAAGAAGCAAGACAAGCACTGTGTAGACTTAATTTAATAGATAAAAATAAAAACCTTATTAAATATGAAGAAAGAAAGGAAATATATAATAACAAGCGAACTTTTTATCAAAAAATGATTAGAGGAAAGAAAAAACAATACAGGAAACAGATATATAATACACTTATGCAAAATCAGAAGGATAGCCAGAAATTCTGGAGTATAATAAAAAAAAAAAAAACATTAAAAAAAAGAAAAATAAATTACCAGTTATTACATCTGAACAATGGAAAGAACATTTTGTAAGTATATTGAACCCCCAAATAACAGTAAGGCAAGGAGCTATTGTAAGTGAACAGCAAGTGTATTCTGATGAGATTCTGGTACAAGAGCTAGATGAAGATATAACAGAACAGGAAATAGGATCAGCAATAAACAAACTGAAAACAGGTAAATCCCCAGGAATAGACGAAATCCCCCGGAATTTCTAAAAACAATAGACAGCAAAATAATACCGTATCTAACTAAATTATTTAATAAACTGTTCCAAGAAAGTTATTTCCCCTTAGAATGGTCACGTGCAGTAATTGTACCACTATACAAGAAAGGTGATAAGCAAAACCCAGGAAATCATAGAGGGATTTCACTGTTATGCATTATAAGTAAAATTTTTACAGCAATAATCAACAAAATACTTTATAACTGGGCAGAGAGTGAAAACAAAATTAGTAAGGAACAAGCAGGATTTAGAAGGGGATATTCGACAATAGACCACATTTTCACATTAACAACTATGATAACAAATTGCCTCTACGGCAGACGTAGAAGTAAATTTTATGTAGCATTCATAGACTATCAGAAAGCATTTGATACTGTAAATAGAGACAAACTATGGAAGATACGACAGAAACACAAAGTATCTACAAAAATGCTCAACATGTTAAAAGGTATATACAAAACAGTACAAGCTTGTGTTAAACACGGAACTGAACTAACAGATTTTTTTTGAATGCCGAGCAGGAGTGAAACAAGGTTGCTTGCTGTCCCCCTTGATCTTTTCTCTATTAATTACAGAAGTGGCGGACAATGTCACAAGTAAAGGCAGACATGGTTATCAATTTCTACCAGGGGCAGAAGAGATTTACACATTGCTATTTGCAGATGACATAGCCCTGATATCATTAACACCAGCCCTGATATCATTAACACCAGCGGGCCTACAAAATCAATTAAAGAATCAACAACAAGCCTCAGATTCTATAAGTTTAACAGTAAACCTACAAAAAAACAAAAATAATGGTTTTTAGGAAAGGGGGCTATTTGGGCAAAAAGGAGAAATGGTACTACAAAGACCAAGAACTTGAAGTAGTAAACAGTTATAAGTACTTAGGTTTCACCTTGACAACTAAACTCTCAGTAGACATTTCACTTTCTGAATATGCAGGTAGAGCGAAAGGCAAAATTATGGAAATAATGAAAACTATGTATAGTTTAGGACATATAGATATGGCTATTTATTTCAAATTGTTTGACACTCAAGTTAAACCCTTACTTTTATACGCAGCAGAAGCATGGGGCCTAACTAGATAAAAAGCTATAGAAAATATACACTTGTTTGCCTGTAAAAAATATATGGGTGTGGGCAAGAAAACCCCAAATAATCTAATATATGGAGAGCTGGGTAGATACCCTATCTACATAGACAGCACAATAAGGGTGATTAGGTATTGGTTTCAAATTATAAAAATGGAACCAAACAGACTCCCCAAACAAGCATATGAAAGAGAAAAGACCGAAATAAACAAAACTCAAAATTGGGCATTAGAATTAAAACGCTGTTTAGACATGCGCGGCTTTTCAGAAGTATGGCTAAATGAAGGGGTAGGAGATGAGAACAGATTTATTTCAGTATTAAAACAAAGAATGATAGATTGTCACAAGCAGAACTGGCATGATAAATTAGTAAATAGTGAACGCTTTAATACTTACCGCTCTTTCAAATCTGTACACCAAACTGAAAAATATCTTTACGACATCACAATAGCGAAATTCAGAAAAGCATTAACCAGACTACGTTTAGGGGTAAACGAATTACACGTAAACAAAAAGTTCACAGACATGGATGCAGTTACAACATGTCCTTTTTGTCCAACAGAAGAAACTGAATTACACTTTTTTAAGATATGCCCATGTTATAGACAATTAAGGGAGAAATATATTTATAAACATTATAGAAATAAGAATTCAATTACACTAAGGAACCTATTGCAAAATGAAAATATGGAAATGACACGTGACCTAGCAATGTTTACCTTTTATGCATTAAAATACAGAGAAACACAACTATAAAACAAAGAAAAGAGGCTTGGTTTTGCTTCTGTGGATTTATAGCTGAATTTAAACTATGTCTACATGTATACATGTGTGTGTATGTGTGTGTATATGTTTGTGTATGTATATATATATATATATATATATATGTGTGTGTGTGGTGTGTGTATGTGTGTGTATATATGTATGTATATATACATGTGTGTATATGTGTGTATATGTATATGTATATATGTATGTATATGTATATATATATATATATGTGTGTATATGTATATGGGTGTGTGTATGACTATGTGAATGTTTATGTATAAAACATATGAACATGAGAAGCTATGTATATGTATAATAAATGAACATGGACATGTGGTGATAGCATAATATAGAGAAGGTTGAATCATGGATTTAACTCGGAAGGTGTTTCTGAGTATGGAAAGTAATATGTATACCTGAATGAGTATGAAATTGTGATTGGTGTGACGATATGAACAGATTTACGAAAGAGATGTTATATGAACACAAATAAGATTATGCAAATGTATACTCAGGTGTGAAGCAGGACAAGGACCATGTACATATATGCATGATGCAAAGATAATTATATAAAACTGGATACAAGGGTGTAATAAGAGGGAACGTGAATGTAATATAATAAGAAGGAATGGAATTATGGAAATGAATATGTTTTGAGGAAAATATGTGTAATGAATGAATATTAATGGAACTGTACAAATATGAATGGAATAAGGGAGAATGAGGCTATTATAAATGGATGATGGAGTAGGAATACTTATAAGAACACGAACAAGGTTGTAAAATGTACACATATATATGTATTTGTGTGTATGTATGTGTGTACATGCATGTATGTATGTGTGTGTATGTATAGTGTGTGTGTATTTTGATTGTGAGGGACTGAGAGGGATTGAGCCTGATTGGATCAAGAGGTGTAGTAGAATTGAATGTATAACTAATGATATGTAATTATGTAAGAGTATAGACAATTAAGGTAAATAAGAGGAATAAGTGTAATTATAATCTTAATAGCCAGGAATTAAGAATGTTTGATCAAGTTAAAAGGAGCACGGAGGGAGGGGTCATGGAGGAAGCAACTGCAGAGACTGGTTAACACCATATGGGAATAAATGTGGCCACCGTGGGGGTGTGCGGGGGGGGGGGGGGGGGGGGTAGTCAAGGAATATGAATGGCTTAAGTTAAATGAGCATGGAAATGTGCATATGTAGTATTTTAAAAAAAATAAAAAATCATCAATTGTATAAGGAAACATGTTTGGAGAGGATGGTTAGAATAAGTAAGGAAATCAGTATATACATACACATGTAAAACTACGAAATAAATACAAAGGGAAACATAGATAAACAACTGACCATGAAGTGATGAAGTATACAAATAAGATAAAACTAGGAAATGAAAAGTAGGTCAAGAACTTAGTTCAGTAGGTCATCATGCAAATCAGCATGTAGTCGCGTAACACACCAGCATACACACAGTCCGTCTCGCCAGCTCGCGCGTTTCTTCGTTCTCTTTCGCTCTCCGCTTAGAGAGGGGGGAGGGGGGGGGGAGTGGAGCGTGAGGCGGACGGGGCGACTGGGACGGGACGGAGGCTGGATCGTCTACTAAGAAATGGCTGCCCATAGATCATATTATAAGAGTATGGTTTTGAACTTTTTGATTAATGATAGCTATTATATGCATTTTGATCATTTTCCGACGGTTGCTTTGAATCATTAAAGTTTGAATTTTAGGGATTCGACCATTAAGAGACTCCTCTGGCCAACAGGCAATTGAGACACATGTGTACGAGTCAAGTGTCAACAAGTGTGATACGACAGGGTCACAGGCTGAAGAAATAGGGTAAACTACAATTAAAGTGAAAATAATTGAAGGAAAGTGATCACGTGAGCTGTCAATCGCCTAGCAGGCTGAGTGTAGTGTCGCTGTCCATTTTCGTCGCTTTGTGGTTGTTTTTGTGATCGTGGACTGTAAAGATTTGTACCAGGATGTATGTGAAGAACTGCTCGTTATTCTGGATCTATTTCTGTGCCTCCCTCCCCATAGACTTGAGGATAATCTGGATCTTCTTCTTGGCCAACCTTGCCAACACACTGTGTTTTCGACCGGCGCCATTGTGTTCAGCCTGTGTATCGCACGGGCAGGGACACATGCTGACTCACTTTCTCGCCAACGCTTACTCACCCCAGCCTCTTACCACCCAACCTCTCCCTACCCGTTACGGCATATAACGGCCCTCCACTGTCACACCCACCACTACCCTACCCTGTGGTGACCGACTTTACGCGTCACTACCCACACCCTTTCCCTCGTCAAATCACTCGCCTGACCTACACACGGGACCTGCTGCTGGCTGGCAGGGAGCGACCTTCACCCCTTGACCCTTCGCTCAACGTGACACTGCGGCGTCTCAGGATTGGCCGTGACCTTCCTCGCTGTCGCACAGCACGGGGAGGGAGGAGGAAACGGAGGACGATACCTACAGTCAGTAATGTTGCCCATCTCTCTCACCACTCTCGCCACAACCACACTCGCTCAGTAAACTGTCGCAACTTGATTCAAGTGCCTATGGCTCCTCGCACACAAACAACAACGAACATTTCGCTGACACTTTTCAATGCTCAGTCACTTGGTAATACTTGTAAAAAGAAACGATCTGCCGTAATGACTTTATACTCTCCAATGATATCGACATTCTTTGTGTAACGGAAACGTGGTTCAAGGAAAGCGGCGATGAACCAAAGCTACGTGACCTCGCCCCAGCTGGCTATACCACCAAGTCCTTCCCCCGCCCCACCACGACCTGCGGGAGGGGGGGGGGGGGGGGCGGAATCGCATTCGTCATCTCGGATAAGCTGCTCCCCTATTGCTCTTTTGACTCGTCTTTTGATTTTCAGCATCGGACCTTTGAACTTGTTCACCTGAAACTGTCCCTACCTAGCGCTCCTGTCACTAACATTTTTTGGGATTTATAGACCGGTACCCAGCAGAAAGAACAAATTTACGCCCAGCATGTTTGTCAACGAACTTCCAGACTTCCTTGAATTTGTAAATGACCTTCCAGGAACATTGTTATTGATCGGCGACTTCAACTTCCATTTCAATAAGCCCACAGTTGGATACACGCCCGAGGTGTTAGAAATTTTAGATACTTTCGGACTCCAGCAGTCCGTGAATGAAATGACGAACAAACAGGGTAACATAGTAGACTGGGTAGTCTACAGAGACAGTGATCATCTTCTCAAATCCTCAACCGTTGACGATAACCTAGCATCGGATCATTATGCTGTGAAGTGTGAATTAGATATCGTTAGACCCGCCGTTCCAAAGACTTACAAGGAAGTTAGGAAAATTTCTGCTATCGATATAGAGGCTTTCAAATCTGATCTGAGCACGGCCATACCGAGCGAGCCATCGGCCTGTCAGCTGACCTCTGCCCTCCGTGCCATGCTTGATAAGCATGCTCCAGTGAGCAGGCGCTTGATCACTGATCGCTCACTGTGTCAATGGCACAACACAGTGGGTCCCGAGTTGTTGGAGGCCAAGCAGGAGAGGAGGGGGGCTGAGAGGCGATGGCGCGCCACGGGACTGACTGTGCACAGGGAAATATATCAAACTGCGAGCCTCCAACGTTGGCGGAAATCAAGAAGGTGGTCGACAAAGCCAGAGCCAAATCATCACCAGGGCCAAACGGAATACCTTACCAGCTTTACAAGAAATGTCCCAAGGTGCTGGAGTGGCTCCACAGGCTGCTGCGATCGGCTTGGAGAAACCAGAAGATCAGCGGCCAGTGGATGACGGCAGATGGTGTGTACATCCCCAAAGAGCAAAACTCAAGTGACATTAGCCAGTTCAGGCCAATATCACTACTGAACGTCGAAGGGAAAATCTTCTTCTCTGTCATGGCAGCAAGGCTGACCAAGTACCTGATGGAAAACAAGTACTTGGATGTGTCAGTCCAGAAAGGTGGCATCCCAGGCGTGGCGGGCTGTGTAGAACACGCCACAATGATCTGGGATGCAATCCAAAAAGCAAAAACAGAAAAGAGAGACCTGGACGTAGTGTGGCTTGATCTGGCAAACGCATATGGATCTGTGCCCCATGAGATGATACAGTTGGCTCTTGAGATGTACCATGTGCCAAAGAACATCCGCGACATGCTCAAGAAGTACTTCAATGGCTTCTCAATGCGGTTCTCTACCAAGGAGTACACAACAGACTGGATCAACTTGGAAGTGGGTATTGCAATGGGCTGTGCAATTTCCCCAATGCTGTTCGTGCTGGCAATGGAACTCATCTTGAAAGCAGCAACAAACAACGCGAGACAAACAGACCTTGGCGATGGATACAAGATGCCTCCTCTCAAGGCCTTCATGGATGACACTACAGTGATTTCATCCAGAGAAGACGAGACACGTCATGTGCTGGAGAGGCTGGACGACATAGTTGCCTCATCCAGAATGAAGTTCAAGCCAAAGAAATCACGGAGTCTCTCACTGAGGAAAGGAAAAGTGGCCGGATCTGTGGTCTTCAGTGTTGCCAACCAGGCCATTCCAACAGTCACAGAAGAACCAGTCAAGAGCCTTGGAAGATGGTATGATGATACGCTGAAAGACACACAAAGAGCAAAAGAAACCAAGCAGATGGCGGAGGAAGGCTTGGAGACCATTGACCAGTGTGGGCTCCCTGGCAAATACAAGGTCTGGTGTCTGCAGTTCATGCTGATACCAAAGCTGCTATGGCCTCTGATGATATACGACATCTGCACCAGCATAGTGGAGGCAATGGAAGCCAAAATCAACAAGTTCACAAGGAAATGGCTTGGTGTCCCACCCTGTCTGACTGACATAGCGCTGTACTGTCGCCAAGCAAAGCTGAAACTACCCCTGAAATCCATCCTGGAGGAATACAAAGCAGGGAAGATCAGACTTCAAAGCATGCTGGAGGACTCAGGAGACAAGGTGGTAGAAGCAATTAAGCCCCAGCTGAAGACAGGCAGAAAATGGAAAGTTCAAGAGGCGATGGATTCTGCAAAAGAAAGTCTCAAGATCAGAGAAATAACAGGACACACACAGACCAACAGACAGGGACTGGGGGTGACCAAAACTGAATGGTGGTCAAAGGCCAAAGGAAAAGCCAAAAGAGACATGATGATTCAGGAGATGAGAAAAGAAGAAGACCAAAAAAGACTCCAAAAAGCAGTCCAGCAGAGCCAGCAAGGGCAATGGACAACGTGGGAGAATGCACTCCAAAGAAGTCTCACTTGGAATGACATTTGGCACATGGCCCCTCTCAGGATCAGCTTCATTCTCAGATCTGCATATGACCTTCTGCCCTCAAATGCAAACCTGGTGAAGTGGGGGAAAACAGACGATCCGGCATGCCCCCTCTGCCATGAAAAACAAACAGTGGAGCATGTCCTAAGCTCATGTAAAGTAGCCCTGGCTCAAGGAAGGTACACATGGAGGCACAACCAAGTGCTCAAAGAAATTGTACAAGTAGTCTGGGCTAGTACCAACACCACAAAAGGGAAAATCAGGACTCCAAAAGCACCCGCAACATTCTTCACGGCAGGAGGCAGCAAATCATGGCCAAGAACAACAGTGCCACTCGAAACATGCAGGCAGAGTCTGCTGGATGGGGCAGATGACTGGGAGTGCACTGCAGACCTCCCAGAATGGAAGAGTCACCCAGAGATCATCAGCAAGAGTGGCATGAGACCAGACATAGTAGTCCACTCTAAGTCAACCAAGCAGCTGATCATGATCGAGCTCACGGTGCCATATGAGAACAGAATGGAGGCAGCTCAAATCTACAAGACTGAAAAGTATGCTGATCTGGCAAACAGCCTGAGGAGAGAAGGCTATCAGGTCAAAGTCCTCACTGCAGAAATTGGAGCTAGGGGGTTTGTAGGAACGTCTGCATACAGCCTCATGAAACAGCTCTCAGTTGCAGGGAAGGAAAAAAACCAGAGCCCTGAAAGCAATGGCAGAAGCGGCAGAGAGGTGTTCAAGCTGGATCTGGTCAAGGAGGAACAAAAGTGAACTTCATAAGGCTTAATTTCCCTACAAATATCAGGTGTCCCTGTGGCTCAGTGGTTAAAGCGCGAGTCATTAAGTGGAAAATGAGCATGTCCAGAGGGTCATGGGTTCGAATCCCAGCCATGGCTCGTCCCAAGATGGGAAAAAAAGGGGCAGCAGAGGGACATCCGGAGTCATGAACCGGGTGTGGCCCAACCCACCTAGAGTGTCAGGAGATAAGGGCCGAAACACTTGCTTGAAGGGGGCTTCTCTTCAGAGGACTCTCTGCTGCCACGCTCTCCATGAGTTTCTTTCTACTGATCGCTCACTGTGTCAATGGCACAACACAGTGGGTCCCGAGTTGTTGGAGGCCAAGCAGGAGAGGAGGGGGGCTGAGAGGCGATGGCGCGCCACGGGACTGACTGTGCACAGGGAAATATATCAAACTGCGAGAAATCATGTTACTGACATTGTTCATCAAGCAAAAACTTTGTTCTATTCTTCAAAGATACTGGCCTGTAATACGGCCAAGCAACTATTTAATGTCACAAATAGTCTCCTAGGCACAGTCAGCTACTCCCCCCTTCCCACCATCTTCCAAACTCAAGAGCTCCCTCAGAAATTCTTAGAGTTTTTCAATGGAAAAATTGACACTATCCGTGAAAAGCTAGATTCTACTGCACCTGTACATCCTTTGAATGACAAAGTTTACTGTGGACCTCCTTTGGCTTGTTTTAGTCCTGTTAGTCAAGACTATGTCAAAAAACTTTCTTTGCGATGCAGCCCTAAATCATGTGAACTTGATGCCATTCCCACTAACTTGCTCTTTCAGTGCATTGATGATGTCCTACCCCATCTTACTCATGTTATCAATACCTCTTTGTCCTCTGGTCACGTTCCTGAAATCTTCCGGTCCGCAGTGGTACGTCCATTGATCAAGAAACCTTCATTAGATAAAAATGTTTTAAAGAATTATTGGCCTGTATCAAATTTGTCATTTCTATCAAAATTATTGGAGAAGATCGTTTTGGAACAAATTCTAGAACATCTCGAAAAGAATCACCTTTTGAATCCTCATCAATCTGCTTACAGACAAGGCCATAGTTGTGAGACAGCACTCCTCCGTATAGTCAATGACCTCCTCTGCGGGCTTGACGATGGGAATGTTTCCTTATTAGCGATGTTAGACCTCTCTGCAGCATTTGACACGATCGATCATAATATTTTGTTCTCACGGCTTCAAACTTCCTTTGGATTCAAAGACACAGCTCTCGACTGGATTATCTCTTACTTGACTGGACGGACTCAGACAGTGTGTGTACAGGGAAGATACTCAGACAGTTCTCCTCTTAGGTACGGTGTGCCTCAGGGTTCTGTACTTGGGCCAGTCCTTTTTGTGCTGTATGCTAGTCCTGTGTCTGACGTCATCAGTGGTCACGCCATGTCGCATGAGAGCTTTGCTGACGATACTCGGCTTCATCAGTCGGCTCCCATTGCTGAAACTGACTCACTGATTTCTCGGACGCGGGCTGCATTGCAGACCTGAAGGACTGGATGACAACCAACAAACTACAACTAAACGACGACAAGACGGAACTCATGTTCGTGACAAAGCAGCCTAACCATCCTTCTCTGCCTTCAACTGTCACTATCAATGACTGTGCTGTCTCTGTCTCCACCTCTGTCCGCAGTCTAGGGGTCATACTTGACCAATCCCTCTCCTTTGAGAAACAGGTTTCAAATATTTGCAAGATTGCCTATTTAGAACTAAGAAGAATCAGCTCTGTACGTCACCTTCTCTCTACAGATGCTACAAAAACTCTCATTTGTGCATTTGTCTTATCTAGAATAGATTACTGCAACTCACTTTTGGCCGGCCTTCCAAAATACCTGATAGAAAGATTACAGCGAATCCAAAATCATGCAGCCCGAGTCGTCTGTAGAGCAAGAAAACATGCTCACATTTCGCCTCTCCTCCACTCTCTTCACTGGCTATCTGTCTCAAACCGTATCTCGTACAAAATCTCAACTCTCACTTTCTCTGCTCTCTTTGAAAATGGACCTTCTTATCTCTCAGATCTCCTTAAAATCTACACCCCCTCTCGACAACTACGCTCCTGTCCTGACGACCGCCTTCTGCGAATGACTCGCTTCAGGACTACTACTGGTGAAAGATCTTTCTCTTTTCAAGCTCCAGCGACGTGGAACAGACTGCCAGACTGTCTCGGACATTCAGATTCTATCTCTTCTTTCAAGTCTAAACTTAAAACCCATCTATTTTCTCATAATTAGTCAATGCTGTGGGGAGAGGGGGGGGGGGGGGGGGGTACAACCTAACTCATAGCCGTCTGGGCCTTTTCAAATGTAGCGTATGTGTATGTTCTCTATTATATGTATTTGTTGTATGATTAAACGTTATAGGATTAAGTTTTTGTAGTGATATTTGAAGAATAAGTGAATGTCACATTGGTAGGATTAGGATTTGTTAGTTATTGTAGTAATAGTATTTGTAGTTGGGTGTAAGGTGTATTATTGTATATGAGAAGGGTGAATGTAGTATGACTTTGTAAAGCGCTTAGAGAAATTCGTTTGATTAAGCGCTATATAAGAAATCATTATTATTATTATTATTAAAGTACTAACCTGATACAGGGAAAGCGGCTAGGCTTTAGTAATTTATCCATGGGGCTGCTAAATCCAACGAATATAAACAACGCAAGTCCAGCATCACACGAACAGGACCACAGAAGAACACACACTGAGTGTCAAAGGTTAGCATGGCAGCTATTGTTGTACAGATCCAAGATTCGGGGTTTTCCTTTCCTTTGCACGGTAGAGGGCGATAATTTGGCACATGCGTAAACGTAGTAAATAAAAGATGCTCAAAATAGTACGGCTTTCCGGAGAATTATACGACGCAGGTGTAGTAAGGATTCCACTGTATACATACGAAAATACGACGAGGGAAATGAAATAGATAACATGTGTTTTGCATGCTAGTATCAACAGCATTCATATCATGAGTTTTAAAATAATAATATATTATGTTCATAAGGAAGAACGTACTAAGAAGTATTTATGTATAATTAAGATAGAATTCTGCATGTACATACTGTCATGGAAGAATGTTTTGTTGCAGTTATGGAAAATTTTGTTCTAACTATATAAAAAAAAAATTTTCTTGTTGCGTACTCATGTGAATAGGCTGATGGCCTCACATTAAAGTCACGAGTCTCTCTCTCTCTCTCTCTCTCTCTCTCTCTCTCTCTCCTCTCTCTCTCTCTCTCTCTCCGAATGTATGTATGTACGTAAGCGTGTTTCCCTGTCTCTCCGAATGTATGTATGTACGTAAGCGTGTATTATGTATATATGTATGCATATATGTATGCATATATGTATGTATGTATGTATGTGTGTTTGTATGCGTGTATGTATGCGTGTATGTATGTATATATGTGTGTGTATGCGTGTATGTATGTATGTATTTATCCATGTATGTATGTATGCGTGTATGTATGTACGCACGCACGCACGCACGTACGTACGTATGTATGTATGTAAGTATGTATGCATGTATGTGCGAAGGTATATATGTAGGTTTGCATGGATGAATGGATGGGCGGGCGGATGGGTTGGTGTGGGGGGAGTGTGCCCGTGCGTGTGTGTCGGTACGGGTGTGCATGGGTGTGTTTGTGTGTAAGCAAGCGCTTGTATATGCGCGCGCGAGCTTGCGCGCATGCGTGTGTGTGTGTGTGCATGTGTGAGAATGTGTGTGTGTGTCTGTCTGTCTGTGCACGCGCGCACTCACGAATCGAGCAAGTGCACTCACGAACACCGCGCGCGTGTGTGTGTGCGCGTGGGTGCATCATTTTTTGTTCAAAATCTTACCCGTTTACTCAACGAAGAACACTACACTGGATTAAATTGTATTCTTCGAATCTAGTCAAGAAACTCGTGACTTCATTGTGCTTTTCATTCCCATTTCTAGATCGATCTAGCGCGCGCACGCGCGCGCGCACACACACACACACACACCCCACACACACACACACACACACACACACAGTGCCGTACTGTGCCGTGCACCTGGGAAAAAAAGATAAATGAAACCCATAAATTTTGTGTTTACTTGCATAAGTATGAAACGGAAAAAAAAAAAAAAAAAACTATTACTATTGTTCTCCGCATCATGATCAAAATACAAAGCATAGCACTTCAAAATTGATTAAAAAAAAAAAAAAAAAATCCAACCAACCAAGCTACGTACTTGAGTAACCAATCAATAGGAAACAAAACTAAAGAGGAATAACTAGAGAAACTAAAGAGGAATATAACTAGAGAAACTAAAGAGGAATAAATGGCGAAGAGGAAACAAGCTACTCCTTATTAGTGTGCTTGTTTAAAGGGCCACGTTTTATTTACCCGATTTCTTTTTTTAAAAAAAAGACATGTGTGTGCGAGTGTGTGTGTGTGTGTGTGTGTGTGTGTGTGTGCGCGCGCGCGCGCGCGCGCATGCAGTTTGTTCATTAGCTCGTATTTTGTGCGTTTATGGTCGGGAGTTCAAATTTTTTGAATGTGTACCTAATCGCAGAGCGGAACTTTCAACTTCTAAGTATTGATTATTGCTAACCTTGGTCATGACACCGTCCCATAACTTGTTCTTGAGATTTTCAATATGTGCTTATATCTCAGGTGTTCATAGTTGGATCGACTTCAAATTTGGTGTGTGTGTGTACAACACTATAGTGCAAACTTTTAGTTTATAAGTAGGCTTACCAACCCGTACATAGTAATGAGTCTGCTCTGTAAGTGGTTCTCGAGGGTCAGATACTTCAGTGACAGTGGCCACGTGAGGGTCACTGGTTGTTCAAAATAATGAAGTAGTATGAAACCGTTTACAATATAATCATATAGAAACACTGACCAAAGAGAATAGATGAAATGTCAGAAGTGTGTGTCATACTGGCCAACTATTTGGGCAGAATCTGTAACCTTTTGTTGTATCTGCAATTTGTGTCGTATCTTAGAAATTGAGGATGACGTGCGTGACCGCGCGCCAGTAGGCGTCCAGGTCACGTTGTCCAGCCTGATACTGGTTCTTAAGTCTCCTGATGTTGTGGTCAGCGACCTAAAGAAACAAAAGTAGAAATATTGTAATAGAAAAAAAAAAAAAAAAGATTTAAGGTAGGTGAAGGAATGTGCGCTGTAGTTTAGGCCTAGAAAAAAAAAATTTCGAGAATAAGGCTCTGCACGGAATATACAGTAAAAATCGCTAAATTTAGATACTTGACAATTTCAATTATCAGATAATTTCAAGTTTTTCTGTTGTCTCCTCCAAAGGCACTCTTTCTGTCTGTTACAGAAGATGGGATAATTTCCATTCACTTTCATTTTTTTCTCTGTTTTTGTACTCTAGAGTACTTTAGAATGGGAACGGAAAAATGCTGTCTGTCTGTCTGTCTGTATGTATGTGTGTCTGTGGTTCGTCTGTCTGTCTGTCCGCAAAAGCTATTCCACACGCTCCAGACAAAACTACTGGGCCGATCTTTCTGAAAATTTGTAAGTATGTTTGTTACGGGTAATGATGATGCCCGATATTTTATTTTTGCCGATTCGCCGTTAATTACGGCAAAAACGGCGAAAATGGTAAAAATGTGTTCAGACAAAACTAGTAGGCCGATCTTTCTGAAAATTCGGAAATATATTCATCATGGGTTAAAGATGATGCCCGATGTTTTATTTAATCAGAATACCTCTCGAAATATTTAAAGAATCTTTCTATGTTTTTTTTTAGTGGGGCGAATTACTTCCCTTTTCAAAACAAATTATTTCCCTTCCTTCATTATTCTTCAACGCGAAAAACGTGTGGCAACTGGGAGTACGTTTATATGCTTTGCATCTTTTTTTTTTTTTTTTCTTTCGTTCCGTCTTTTTTTCTTCGGTTTTTTTTTTGTTTGTTTGTTTTTTGTTTTTGCTGCCTCATCTTCTCCGTTCCCTCGGTGACATTAACCCATCTCCGCTCATTTCGGATATCCGTCCACAGCCAAGCTCTGGCTTGTCCAGCCGCAGCCGTGGCACCGGCAGTCCACAGGGAGCATATATGTCAAGTCGTTATAGGCAACCCAACAGAGGAGACACTGCACTGCTACTGAAGCACTTCGGTGGTGTTAAGAGGCACCTTTGCTGATCCAACGTGTTCACCACACCATCTACTAAACCCCCTACTGACGATAATAGTGGCACTGTCGCGGAGCCTGCGTGAGAGGGGCCACCCTCCCAGGGTGGTGTTGCGTGATGATTTGTCAAGGTTTTATATAGCAGTGATACACCATGTACACGGTTTCTGACAGCTATATAAATCATATAAACAGTGACAAATCATGATTCGTAAAATCGACATATGTCACAGTGACAAATTCTGTCGACTTCACATCCTGATTTGTCTGTCACAGCTTGTATGGTTTGTCGCACTGTAACAAATCACGTAGGTACGTCACATGTGTGTGTCCACTGGTACATGATTTGTCACACTCGCTGTGTGAACCTACAGTCAATATTCAGAGACGCGGGGTGGGCAAGCTCAACGTGCTATTCCAGATTGTGTGTGTGTGTGTGTGTGTGTGTGTGTGTGTGTGTGTGTGTGTGTGTGTGTATGTGTGTGTGTGTGTGTGTTAAAGAGAGAGAGGGGGAGGGGTGAATGGGGGTGGAGAGAGAGAGAAGACACACACACACACACACACACACACACACACACACACACACACACACACACACATGCGCACGCGCGTTTAGCTCACCCTCACGTGACTGAATGCCTACAGTCATGATTCCACTGGACTAGACATCACAGCATGAACAGTGCTTACAGTCATGATTCCACTGGACTAGACATCACAGCATGAACAGTGCTTACAGTCATGATTCCACTGGACTAGACATCACAGCATGAACAGTGCCTACAGTCATGATTCCACTGGACTAGACATCACAGCATGAACAGTGCTTACAGTCATGATTCCACTGGACTAGACATCACAGCATGAACAGTGCTTACAGTCATGATTCCACTGGACTAAGGCATCAGGACATGATTCCACTGGACTAGACATCAGGACATGAACAGTGCTTACAGTCATGATTCCACTGGACTAAGGCATCAGGACATGAACAGTGCTTACAGTCATGATTCCACTGGACTAGACATCAGGACATGAACAGTGCTTACAGTCATGATTCCACTGGACTAAGGCATCAGGACATGAACAGTGCTTACAGTCATGATTCCACTGGACTAAGACATCAGGACATGAACAGTGCTTACAGTCATGATTCCACTGGACTAAGGCATCAGGACATGAACAGTGCTTACAGTCATGATTCCACTGGACTAAGACATCAGGACATGAACAGTGCTTACAGTCATGATTCCACTGGACTAAGGCATCAGGACATGATTCACTGGACTAGACATCAGGACATGAACAGTGCTTACAGTCATGATTCCACTGGACTAGACATCAGGACATGAACAGTGCTTACAGTCATGATTCCACTGGACTAGACATCAGGACATGAACAGTGCTTACAGTCATGATTCCACTGGACTAAGGCATCAGGACATGAACAGTGCTTACAGTCATGATTCCACTGGACTAGGCATCACAGCATGAACAGTGCTTACAGTCATGATTCCACTGGACTAGGCATCAGACATGAACAGTGCTTACAGTCATGATTCCACTGGACTAGACATCAGGACATGAACAGTGCTTACAGTCATGATTCCACTGGACTAGGCATCAGGACATGAACAGTGCTTACAGACATGATTCCACTGGACTAGACATCAGGACATGAACAGTGCTTACAGTCATGATTCCACTGGACTAAGCATCAGGACATGAACAGTGCTTACAGTCATGATTCCACTGGACTAGACATCAGGACATGAATTTCCACATGGACTAGGCATCAGGACATGAACAGTGCTTACAGTCATGATTCCACTGGACTAAGGCATCAGGACATGAACAGTGCTTACAGTCATGATTCCACTGGACTAGGCATCAGGACATGAACAGTGCTTACAGTCATGATTCCACTGGACTAAGGCATCAGGACATGAACAGTGCTTACAGTCATGATTCCACTGGACTAGACATCACAGCATGAACAGTGCTTTACAGTCATCAATCCACTTGGCTCACATCAGGACATGATCATTTACAGGAACTTTCACATTCTGCGAAATAGACTTTCCATCAATGCCTACATACATTACCTACCGTACTCCCCCCCCCTCCCCTCCCCCCCCCCCCCCCCCCCCACCACACACACACACTTTCCCTCCTCAATTGAAGAGAAAAGGACTGACCGGAATTTGGCAATGAAGAATGAGGGAAATGTATTTCAGAAAGGGTTTTATAGATTTTCATAGATTCTGTCAATGTTTGCAAAGCAATCCATACCCTTCGTACAAGCACAGAGGAATATTAATTTTAATCGGTTCATCAGTCTTTCATGAATGTATGTGTGTGTGCGCGCGTGCGCGTGCTTGTGTGTGTGTGTGCGCACGTGCGTGCGCGCGTCTGTGTGTGCGCGCGCGTGTATGTGTGTTTAATTTTACTGTCTGTTCACGTTATGTGATCCAAGACAAATAGAAGCCAGTTTAGATTAACACGATCCTAACAGTTGCCTACATAACATCAATGATAACGAAACAAAACCTGCATCTCACTACAAGGTAAACAAAACTAGAATTCAAAGCTTCGTTTACGGCAGACTCTGGTAAAGTAAACAAAGTGTACTTCAAACGCTTACATTGTGAAAGAAAAGCATATTTCATATCTTTTCATCACTAATGCAGTTAATGTCTTCAGTAGGCTAATTATTGTTGTTGTAAAATGCCTGTGTTTTGACCTGTCGTTTACTCTGCGTGACATAGACAATAATTAGTTCTTGGACTTTCATACCTCGGTGGATGACTTGCATCGGTGATCACCAGTTGTAATTCTCTCTCTCTCTCTCTCTCTCTCTCTCTCTCTCTCTCTCTCTCTCTCTCTCTCTCTCTCTCATTGCAGATTTTTCGTGTATCTTTTTAACAGGCGTTTCTCTCTGATTTGCCCTCAGTAACTCGCCACTCTCTGGTAGTCTATACTATCACCCGTACCCTGTCTCTTCCTCTCCAATTAAATGAAATAAAGATGGCGCCCTACCATTTGTCATGTGACACAGATATTAGTTCAAGATCGTCGAATCTGTGCATGTGATAATTCTGTCAAGTAGAAGCTCAACTGAATAACTGGTTGTTGTCTGCAGGAACAATGTTTGCAGGAACAATGTTTGTGGTCTGATGTTAAGACCAATAGTTCGATTGCGCTGTGCTGTTTCTTGCTCGACCACACGCCTCAAAATAAGTCGCGGGCACTGAGGACCGGCGGTTAAATTCTGGGTTTGCTTAGTGGGTTTTTTCCTTTCCGACTCTGGCTTTGCTGTAAAGCTTTTCAGGTCACCTTTCAGATTCAGTCTCTCTCTCTTCTCTCTCTCTCTCTCTCTCTCTCTCTCTCTCTCTCTCTCTCGGTGTTGCTGTCTCTCTTTCTCCCCCCCCCCTCTCTCTCTCTCTCTCTCTCTCTCTCTCTCTCTCACCACACACACACACACACACACACACACACACACCCGCGCGCCAAATTGATACCAAAGCAAACGTGACACCGACGACCGCCAAACAATGCTCCGTGCTCACTGGAGTGAAAACTATTGCTGTGCCCCAAATAGCTGAAAGGCTAGGACGGCGGAGGTGATACCGCTGTGCGGAGGTGGTGGGGGGAGGAGGGGAATCAGGTCAGATAGTGCAGACGTACTCCTTCATTCTACGTACAGCAGCGTGCTGGCAGTGTACTTCTAGCATGTGCCACTTCATACAATACTCTCTGTCACAGTCTGTCTGTCTGCGTGTCTGTCTGTCTGTCTCTCTCTCTCTCTCTCTCTGTCGCTCTCTCTCTCTCTCTCTCTCTCTCTCTCTCTCTCTCTCTCTCACACACACACACACACACACACACACACACACACACGCACACACACACACACACACGCGCGCGCGCGCGCACACATACATACATACATGTATACATACATACACAAGCGTGCGCGCGCGCGAGCAAGTCTGCGTGCGCAAACAAGTGTAAATGTGAAGGTATATACCCGAGAATCAGTGCACACATACTTTCAGTATCAATGTTGCCAATTTGCAGACTGAAGTGATCTGACCTGATGTGGACTGGCACTGAACTGATCTGACCTGACGCGGACTGGACTAATCTGACCTGACGTGGACTGGCACTGAAGTGATCTGACCTGATGTGGACTGGCACTGAACTGATCTGACCTGATGTGGACTGCACTGAACTGATCTGACCTGATGTGGACTGCACTGAACTGATCTGACCTGATGTGGACTGCACTGACGTGGACTGCACTGAACTGAACTGACCTGACGTGGACTGCACTGACGTGGACTGAACTGAACTGACCTGACGTGGACTACACTGACGTGAACTGCACTGAACTGAACTGACCTGCGTGGACTGCACTGACGTGGACTGCACTGAACTGAACTGACCTGACGTGGACTGCACTGACGTGGACTGCACTGAACTGACCTGACCTGACGTGGACTGCACTGAACTGAAGTGACCTGGCGTGGACTGCACTGACGTGGACTGCACTGACATGGACTGAACTGAACTGACCTGACGTGGACTGCACTGAACTGAACTGACCTGACGTGGACTGCACTGAACTGAACTGACCTGACGTGGACTGAACCTGACCTGACTGACGTGGACTGCACTGACGTGGACTGCACTGAACTGAACTGACCTGAGTGGACTGCACTGAACTGATCTGACCTGATGTGGACTGCACTGACGTGGACTGCACTGAACTGAACTGACCTGATGTGGACTGCACTGACGTGGACTGCACTGAACTGAACTGACCTGATGTGGACTGCACTGACGTGGACTGCACTGAACTGAACTGACCTGATGTGGACTGCACTGACGTGGACTGCACCGAACTGAACTGACGTGATGTGGACTGCACTGACGTGGACTGCACTGAACTGATCTGACCTGATGTGGACTGCACTGACGTGTACTGCACTGAACTGAACTGATGTGAACTGCACTTACATGGACTGCACTGAATGATCTGACCTGATGTGGACTGCACTGACGTGGACTGCACTGAACTGAACTGACCTGACGTGGACTGCACTGACGTGGACTGCACTGAAGTGATCTGACCTGATGTGGACTGCACTGACGTGGACTGCACTGAAGTGATCTGACCTGATGTGGACTGCGCTGACGTGGACTGCACTGATCTGAACTGACCTGATGTGGACTGCACTGACGTGGACTGCACTGAACTGATCTGACGTGGACTGCACTGATGTGGACTGCACTGACATGGACTGCACTGACGTGGACTGCACCGACCAGTGCATTCATGTCCCTCGTTTATTTGTTTGGGTTTTTCTTTTCAACCTGTAGCCTTGTGTTTGTCACCCAACACTATGATCCTATTTATGTGAGGTAGTGTGATTGTGAGAAATGGTTGTCGTGAAGTATTGTTGTGAGGTACTGTTGTTGTGAGGTATTGTTGTCGTGAATTATTGTTGTGAGGTATTGTTGTGACGTATTTTTGTGAGGTGTTGTTAATGTGAGGTATTGTTGTCGTGAGGTGTTGTGGTTGTGAGGCATTGTTGTGAGGTGTTGTTGTGAAGTATTGTTGTTGTGAGGTATTGTTGTCGTGAGGTATTGTTGTGAAGTATTGTAGTTGTGAGGTATTGTTGTCGTGAGGTATTGTTGTCGTGATATAGTTATTGTTGTGAGGTATTCTGGCTGTGAGGTATTGTGGTTGTGAGGTATTGTTCCGAGGTATTGTTGTGCGGTATTGTTGTGAGGTATTGTGGCTGTGATGTATTGGGGTCGTGAGGTATTCGTGTGAGGCATTGTGGTCGTGAGGTATTGTGGCTGTGAGATTTGTTGTGAGGTATTGTTGTCGTTAGGTATTGTGGTTGAGGTATTGTTGAGAGGTGGTTTTGAGATACTGTTGTCGTGAGGTATTGTGGTTGTGGGCTATTGTTGTGAGGTATTGTGATCGTGAGGTATTGTGGTTGTGATGTATTGTTGTCGTGAGGTATTGTGGTTGTGATGTATTGTTGTCGTGAGGTATTGCTGTTGTGAGGTATTGTGGTTGTGAGATATTGTGGTTGTGAGGTATTGTTGCGAGGCATTGTGGTTGTGAGGTATTGTTGCGAGGCATTGTGGTTGTGAGGTATTGTGGTTGCGAGGTACTGTGGTTGTGAAGTACTGTTGCGAGGTATTGTGGCTGTGAGGTATTGTTGCGAGGTATTGTGGTTGGAAGGTATTGTGGTTGTGAGGTATTGGGGTTGTGAGGTATTGGGGTTGTGAGTATTGTGGTTGTGAGGGGGGCTAGTACTGAGCGAGTTCGCTTGTTAGAGGAACGGAGGGGGGGGGAGGGGGGTATGAGAGGGGGTGATACTTAGAGGCTGTAGTTGCGAAGGGTGTGGTTATGAGGATTAGTGCCTGTAAAAGGGTGTGGTTGCTTGGCAGTGTGGTTGTTAATGGGTGTACGAGGGCCACCCCATAAGTTCTCGGATGGGAAAAGATGGAAGTACACTGGCATTTCTTACCTAGCCCATCTTTTCAAAGTATCCTCCATCAGCGTGTATGCACTTTTCCATCCTTCTGAACCACGAATCTATCACCCCAGCTCACTCCGACTAGGTATACCAGAAATCAAGCCCTCGGCAAACGCTCGGGCATCTTCAGGGCTCTCAAACGGCTTTCCTTTCAGTTGTTTTTTCAAACGAGGAAACAAAAAGAAGGCACAAGGGGCTAGGTCAGGAGAATACGGAGGATGAGTGACGAGCTGCACGCTGTTCTCTTGCAAGAAGTCTAAAGTTGCAGCTGCCGTGTGGGCGCTGGCGTTGTCGTGGTGGAGGAGTAGGTGGCGGATACCGGTCCGTGGTCGCCGTGCACTCCAAGCCTCGAACACTTTTGGCAGGCAGGTGTTGATGTACCATTCAGCGTTCACTGTCTTTCTTTCCAGAAGTGGTACAGTAGTCACATGGCCGGATCTTGCGAAGAAAACTGCAATCATTTGCTTTGTGCAGCTTCTTGATCTCTTAAATTTCACAGGTGGGGTTTCCCCTGGAAACAACCAAACTGACGACTGCTGCTTTGTTTCGGGGTCATACTGGTAAACATAGGTTTCGTCACCTGTGACGATATTGGAGACCCTATCTGATCTTCCTCCGTCAAATGTTTGCAGTATAAACTGGCACCATTCAACCCTAGCCCTCATCTGCCCCCCAGTCAGCTGGTGGGGCACCCAACGGGCGCAACGCTTCCGTACAGAGAGATTGTGCCGAAGAATGCGGTCTAAGCTTCCTGATGAAAGGTTTAGAGTATCCTTGAGTTCATCCTCCGTGATTCGAGGATTTTCTGTAATCATGGCCTTCACTGTGCTCACGTTCCCATCGGTAGTAACTGAAACTGGACGTCCACAACGGTCACGATCTTCCAACGACATTGTACCAAACTGAAATTCTTTGAACCACCTATGGACTGTGGATAATGATGGAGCCTTGTCGCCAAAACAGTTTGTCAAACTTATAAAACTTTCCTTGAAAGACTTCCTTTGAAGATAGTCATAATAAATCATGGCACGAAAATCTCTTCAAGACAGGCTCTCTGCAACACTTTGAAAACCGTCCCCTTGCCATCCATTTTGCTGTCTAGAACAAATTTGGCTCTGACGATTTTTATCATTTGTTGTGTCATAGCTATTATGACATCGCTTGTGATGATGATATAAAAATTGAAATTATGACGTCAGTGGTTTCTGCGCATCCGAGAACTTATGGGGTGGCCCTCGTATTTGTAGAGGGGTGTGGGTATGAAGGGGTGTTGGTGCGAGGAGGTGTGGAGGGGGGGGGGGGGCGGTGACAATATGGTAGTGAGGTAGTTTGGGCGTGAGAGGACTTGTTTATAAGGTTAATCCTCTAAGGGTAATAGAACTGGTGAACATGGGTGTGAGATGATTTGTTTGTGACGTAGTGCTCTGAAAATAATAGTAATGGTGAGAAGGGAGAGCTTAACAGGGACAGAAAGAGGAAAGGAACCGGTTTCACTGTTAAATGTATAGTTGTGGATCAGCCAGTTGTAATACTGTCATGAATGTCATGTTTTTCCAAATCATGTTTCTTGTGCTGCATATTTCATATATCTTGATGTGAGTACAGACAAATGACCTTTTGACCAATGAGGTCAACAATCCGATTTTTGCATCTTGTGTTGCAGTGGTCACCGGCAGTACTGATGGCATTGGAAAGAGTTATGCATTGCAGGTAGGATACACTGTACTAATTACCCCCCCCCCCCTCTCTCTCTCTCTCTCTCTCTCTGCCTGTCTGTCTTCTCTGTAAATGCCTATCTCTATAAACATACATGCATACGTGGTGTGTGTGTGTGTGAGAGAGAGAGAGAGAGAGAGAGAGAGAGAGAGAGTGCGTGTGTGCGCAAATATGTATGAGCGTGTATATATGCGTGAGCGTGCGAATGTGTGTGTGTGTTTGTGTGTACTGTGCACAAAAAGAAACGCATATTTTTTTCGCTGAAAATATTAAGGAAAATTTTGACAGAAACATGCCCCGTATAGCAGGGAACTCTGTCCAGTGTGAATAGTCAGACATAATGAATAGACATAACAGTAGATTGATGTCTTATTTCTTCTGTGGTTGTAATATTTTGAATGCTAAAAGACGCATGAAATGGCTGAAATAAAAATATGCGTTTCTTTTTGTGCACAATATATATATATATATTATATATATAGCTGAACAATTAAGTAGTGGGGGGGAAAACAAGTGCAGACTAACAATTCTTCGGTCATTATAATAATGACTTCGCAAAGATTTGAACTTTTAGAGAGAAAAAAAAAAATGAAGAAAATGGGGGAAATATATTATAAATATGAGAAATCCTTCACTAGCTGCCTGAGGGAACCATCGTGATCCCTCTTAAAGGCAGATCTATTTGTATTGCCTGTTCCTAGGCCTTTCGTCCGCTGGATCGGACTCATCAGGGAAACACGGCTGATTGTGTCTGCCCTCCTGGTGTCAAATAGAGACACACCACAGTCCATAATTCTGTGGTGTTCTCACCACCAAGGGTTAAAAAAAATCCAACAGCACCCCAAAGCAGCCAGCGAAGGATAGTAAAATGGAATAAAACGAAACTGTGGGGAGGAAAAAAAGTTGCTGAAAAACTAAAAGCATTATGCAAACAGTATAAAATGTAGGGGACAATCTTTGAGCCTATGCCTGAGGATCCATTCAAGGATACAAGGGAGATCAAAAGATATGGAACAGTCTGAGTGGTCAGCTCTGCTGTTCAATAACTCAAGCAATGTCAGTGGCTAAGAATTGTGCAGGACAACCTTTACTTGGATCTCCTAAGAGATGCAATCTCCCACTGATTGACCAAACAATATAACGCTGAACAATTAAGTAGTGGGGGAAAACAAGTGCAGGCTAACATATATATGTGTGTGTGTGTGTGTGTGCGCGCGCGCGCGCGTGCGTGCGTACGTGCGTGTGTGTGTTTGTGTTGTGCATTCTTTGGAGATTCGCTTTGTTTGCGTAACTGTTTTGTTATAGTGATAATGTGCATTTTGCCTTAGGTAGTTTCATTTCCATGTAAAAATGCTTTTTTTCGTTTTCGTATTCTGTTTATTTATTTATATTATTTGGGGAAAAAAGCAAATTAATGTTTATTTCAAATCTTGGTTCTCAACAAAGATTTTTGTTTAACTGGTTACTCATTATTCTGTCTCTGTCTGTCTGTTCTGTCTGTCTCTCTCCTCTCTCTCTCTCTCTCTCTCTCTCTCCTCTCTCTCTCTCTCTGATTTTCTGTCCATCTTTATGGTGTACACGGTTGTTTCAAAGATGTAACAGAAATCTCCTCTCTCCGTGTCGTGTCCTGACACTGTCAGGAGTAGCATTAGAGTTACGCCGCTTATACCGGCTCCCGCCTACACAGCTGTACCGATCTGGCCCGGTCTGTGTCTTCACACCGACAACACACAGAAAGCAATGAATATGGGGCTGCCATCGGCCACCAGTTTACTGGAGGAGACCCGCATTCAGGGCGTGTCACTTCAGCGGACTTCAGTGCTGGTTCTTCTGAGCTGTGATCCATCCGCTCAATCCCTTCTGACGACTGTGGTTCTGAGTGGTGCAGCTTGCACACAACAAAGTGACTCTCTGGAGGGCACGGCCCTGTTCTTCCCACCACGGTCCCTATGAACTTGTCCCCAACAGACCCTGACCCCAGGTCACAACGGGCATGAACGTGAAGAACACGAGATCATTCCGAGAGCTGGGCGTGCGTGTGTTGAAATATTGTGAGATGTTTTATGATGTAGACATGAAGGACTATAGGATTTTAGATTTTGATGATGTAGACATAAGGATCACAGGATTTGAGATGTTTTGATGATGTAGACATAAGGATCACATGATTTAAGATGTTTTGATGATGTAGACATAAGGATTGCAGAATTTGAGATGTAGCCTACAAATCTCCTTGATCCAACTTCTATGGCGAGGATCCGGGCCTGGAAGCCAGATTCCCTCAAAATGCTGACTAAACTGACATACTTCTCAGTCTTGTAGAGGTGCGCTTGCTCCATTCTGCGTTTGAATGGCACAGTGAGTTCCATCAAAGATAGTACACCCTACGGAAGGCGTACTATCTTTGGTTCGATCAGAATCATTTGTTTTGATGAACCTGAGTGGAGAACAATATCCGGTCTCATGCCACTCTTCCTGATGATCGCCGGATGGTTCTCCCATTCTGGAAGGCCTACTGTGCATTCCTAATCATCTACTCCATCCAGCAAACTTTGCTTCCATGCTCTTTATATCACAGCTGTTCCAGATCATGATTTGTGGCCTCCTGCCGTGTAGAACCTTGTTACTGGAGCTACTGGTGGCGTAGATCTCCCTCCAGCAGTACTGACCGCATGTGTACCTTCTCTGGGATGGCGCTGTTTTGCATGAACTCAGGACGTGTTCTACTGTTTGTTTGCCGTGACAGAGTGCACACGTTGGGTCATCTGATTTCCCCATCTGATTTCAAGCACTGTCACACGATGTAGTACATCGCCAGCAGAGTGAGGCTTAGGTATTTGGGAACGGTCCTCAGCTGGTACAGAGTTACCAATAAAAATTATGTTATGTTTATTACAGGCTTCTCTCAGATGACGATTTGATGGCGTGATGGCATTATTGAAATGTTGTTTTCCTCTGGCTGGGAGTATGGAGCTGAAAGTTACTCGCGCCAGCAGAAAGGTCTTTCGACACAATAAAGTGATTTCGTCCCACGTTTCAAGGAAAACTGGGCCTGGCGGACACGTGGTTATTCCCACAAGATTACATCTTTTCTATTAAATGTGACAGGAAAAGAAAAAAGCCAGAGACATTGACCATCCAATAATAATCCAGGACACAGATTTTAAACATAATTTCGTGGCGAGGGCCAGTCGTTTTGGATTTAAAAATCGAGTGACAGAATCGCCTTGAGGCAACATGGATGCTCTCTCAGGCACTGTCAAACGATTAGTACATCGCCAGCACCGGGAGGGTTAGGGATCTGGGAGCCGCCCTCTGCTGATAATTCAGTCTGTCTTTCCTTTTCCTGAGCCGTCATCCCTGATTAATGCGATCGTGAAGGAACACGTTGTGTCTGATTATTTTCTGAGAGAATGTCAAACGAATTGGATGTAGGGACTGAATGCCGAATTCTGGCATTCTCAGTACCTGAACCACTGTCTGTCTCGGTTAGATTTCTATCTGCGCAATTGTTTTCTGAAACGTCATTTACAGAGTCTAGTTTTGGTTGCGTAAATTGGTTATTACTGTTAATGGATATGGTTGGCAAACTCTGTTCTGTCTGTGTTTCAGTAGCACATCATGATAAGGTTTCATGGGTACAGCTGGCATCCTGTTTGGTCTGAGTATCAACTGAAACTTTATCTGAAGTTTGTTTTGCCTTACGTTGTTTTCATACCTGAGTGAAGGGAGCCCAGTTGCGATTAATTGACTAGTTTTCTTTCAGAAGTTCATTGTTTTTTTTCTAGGTTAGTAACTACAGACTGTAAATTTTTAGTTCAGGGTGGGATGAATGTATGAATTTTCTCAGATATGTAAACTCGTAGTTCATTTTTCACAGCAGTTTTTGTGTCGGATATCTTACAGCTGACAATGTCCGATAAGGACTCTTCTGTAAAACAAAGTGTTCACTTTTTTCTAATTGAAGCAATCTTCTTTTCATCTCTGGAAGCGAACTGGAGACACCACCACGGGCATGACTAGAGTGGTACATGGTTCGGTGATACTTCTTGTTCTCTTCCCTACAGGGGTGCTCTTTTCCACATTGTTGTGTCACTCATTTCAGCTGCATGGGTGGAAGTTACAGATAGAGTTGGAGGAAAGATAACAACTCTGTCCTGTGTGCAGGAGTCTGAATTCAATCTCCGGAGCTGACAAAGTAGGGAGACCAGAACAAGAACTCAAAAAATGAAAGAGCTATGTGCAAAAGAGAGTACGCCAGCTGCCCAGCACCATTGTTAAGCGTGAAATCAGATACAACTGTTTTTAAGTGTTCACGTTCCTCACCATTCCACATTGGGCAGTTGACTCCTTGGCACAGTAAGGTCCCCCCCGGTCTGTGAAAAAAAATAAAACGCTGTGGTGACCCGTTTGGTGGTTCATGAAAAGCACGGCAAACACTCTCGGCAATGTTTGCCGGCGGAGGCACAGCTATGAGCACTGATGCAGGAGTTTATAACAGTCCCTTCTTTATCATAGTCATCAAAATAAACAAAGACGTCTTCTCCTTTAATGGCAGAATAACGGTAACACAGACTGTTTCTCCATATGGCCAGTTCCTCACGGCTGCACATAAAACGTTTCTGAATGGTATCATGGGTGGGCTGGAGTTTGTTTTCTGTCACGTCACATTGGGCAGTGCCACATCAGTTTGTTTTCTGTCACATCACATTGGGCAGTGCCACATCAGTTTTTCTGTCACATCACCTTGGGCAGTGCCACATCAGTTTGTCTGTCACATCACATTGGGCAGTGCCACATCAGTTTTTCTGTCACATCACATTGGGCAGTGCCACATCAGTTTGTTTTTTTTGTCACATCACATTGCGCAGTGCCACATCAGTTTGTTTCCTGTCACATCACATTGGGCAGTGCCACATCACACAGTTACATAACTTGAAGTGGTATCACATCGCAGTCAAAAATAATTCCCTGGATACTGTCAGATCACGCAGATGCACAACTCCTTGAAGTGGTATCCCATCACAAAAAACATCAGTCCCCTGGAGTAGTGTCACATCACTCAGTGACGCAATTCCTTGAGGTAGTATTACATCACCAAAACATCAATCCCTGGCGTAGTGTCACATCACTCAGTGACACAATTCCTTGAGGTAGCATTACATCACAAATACGGGCTGGTACACCCAGGGGATGCTACTTTAAGGCTGTTAAGAGCTGCATCCTGTAGTCTGATTTACCTCTGTTCAGGAGCAGTTATGTCCCTTGATATCTTAATGGAGTGTCCTGCGCGTGCCTGTACCCATCGTCAACACAGCGCAGGCCTCCAAGGGTGGTGCAGGACTGCTCTAAAGGCAGGTGAAGACAGTGCTTCTCTGGGTCCTCCCCAGCACCTTCGGGTGTTTCTTTTTCTTTTTTCTTCATCACCAAAACATCAATCCCTGGCGTAGTGTCACATCACTCAGTGACACAATTCCTTGAGGTAGCATTACATCACAAAAACATCAATCCCTGGAGTAGACACATGACATAATTCATGTCATTGTTTTGGGTATAAATCACGAAAGACCACGAAGATTTCCCGTGTGTGTGTGTGTGTGTGTGTGTGTGTGTGTGTGTGTGTGTGTGTGTGTGTGTGTGTTGTGTGTCAGTGTGTGTGTGTGTGCGTGTGTGTGTGTGTGGTGTGGTTTGGTGTGGTGTGTGTGTGTGTGTGTGTGTGTGTGTGTGTGTGTGTGTGTGTGTGTGTGTACAGCTGGCAGAGAAAGGAATGGACATTGTGCTCATTGCCAGGAACCCTCAGAAATTGTCTGCAGTGGCCGATCAGATTGGTCAGTGTGTGTGTGTGTGTATGTGTGTGTGTGTGTGTGTGTGTGTGTGTCTGTGTGTGTTAGAGTGCGTGTGTGTGTGTGTGCGTGTGTGTGTGTGTGTGTGTGCGTGCGTGCGTGCGTGCGTGCGTGCATATATGTGTCTTAGAGTGTGTGTGTGTGCGCGCGCGCGCGTGCGTGTGTGTGTCTGTGTGCGTGTGTGTGTGTGTGTGCGCGTGTGTGTTAGAGAGAGAGAGAGAGTGTGTGTGTGTGTGTGTTACAGTATGTGTGTGTGTCTGTGTGTGTGTTAGAGAGAGAGAGTGTGTGTGTTACAGTGTGTGTATGTGTGTGTGTTAGAGAGAGAGAGAGAGAGAGTGTGTGTGTGTGTGTGTGTGTGTGTGTGTGTGTGTGTGTGTGTGTGCACGCGCGTGTGAGTGTGTGTGTGTTAGAATGTGAGTGTTCGTGTGTGTGTGTGACTAATGGCCAATCAGACTGAGGGCAAGGCGTGTGTCGTTTCAGTGGGGCACCATCAGGTGGCGGTCAAAGTCATCACTGCCGACTTCAGGCACACCGACATCTACCACACCATCAGGCAACAGCTTGCGGGACTGGACATTGGAATTCTGGGTAGGTGGTCAGCTGACTGGACATTGGAATTATGGGTAGGTGGGCAGCTGACTGGACATTGGAATTATGGGTAGGTGGTCAGCTGACTGGACATTGGAATTGTGGGTAGGTGGTCAGCTGACTGGACATTGGAATTGTGGGTAGGTGGTCAGCTGACTGGACATTGGAATTATGGGTAGGTGGTCAGCTGACTGGACATTGGAATTGTGGGTAGGTGGTCAGCTGACTGGACATTGGAATTGTGGGTAGGTGGTCAGCTGACTGGACATTGGAATTATGGGTAGGTGGGCAGCTGACTGGACATTGAAATTATGGGTAGGTTTGTCATTGACTGGGCATTGGAATTGTGGGTAGGTGGTCAGCTGACTGGACATTGGAATTGTGGGTAGATGGTTATCTGATTGGACATTGAAATTGTGGGTAGGTGGTCAGCTGACTGGACATTGGAATTATGGGTAGGTGGCCGTCTGACTGGGCATTGGAATTGTGGGTAGACAGCCGACCAGAAATGAGAATTCTGGCGACGTAGAATTCTGGCTGGGTATCCTCAACAACAGCACAACAACAACAACAACAACGAAACCACCACCGCCGCCGCCACCACCACAACAACAGTCAGCATTGAGCAGCAGCAGCAGCAGCAGCAGCAGCATCAATGTCATCATCATTATCATCTTAATGATATGAATATCAATAATGATGATGAAAATAACAATAATGATAGTAGCAGCAGCAGTAGCAGCGCAGCAGAAGTAGTAGTAGTAATAGTAGTAGTAGCAGTAGCAGCAAATAACATTCAGGAATAATAACATTGTTTTTGCCTGAAGAAGACCCAAGATTTGTTTTTACCAGAAGAAGACCCAAGAGGTCGAAATGCATTGTCTTGTCCTGTACTCTGTTTGTCTGTGTCCTTGGCGGTAACTAACCCCTCTCTTTCCAAATGTTGCTTCATTTTCCGCCCTCAGTCACTTCGTTTTGAAACTCACTGTTCTTAGTCATGTTTTGACGTGTTCTTAGCTAACAGAGTTGATTGATGCTATGATTAAATGTCCATGGTTTCAGTGAAAAAGGTGGTTCAGTAGAAAGAAACTTGTGGAGACCGTGGCAGCAGAGAGTCCTCAGAAGAGAAGCCCCCTTCAAGCAAGTGTTTCGGCCCTTATCTCCTGACACTCTAGGGGGGTTGGGCCACACCCGGTTCATGACTCCGGATGTCCCTCTGCTGCCCCTTTTTTTCCCATCTTGGGACGAGCCATGGCTGGGATTCGAACCCATGACCCTCTGGACATGCTCATTTTCCACTTAATGACTCGCACTCTAACCACTGAGCCACAGGGACACCTGATATTTGTAGGAAATTTAAGCCTTATGAAGTTCACTTTTGTTCCTCCTTGACCAGATCCAGCTTGAACACCTCTCTGCCGCTTCTGCCATTGCTTTCAGGGCTCTGGTTTTTTTCCCTCCCTGCAACTGAGAGCTGTTTCATGAGGCTGTATGCAGACGTACCTACAACCCCCCTAGCTCCAATTTCTGCAGTGAGGACTTTGACCTGATAGCCTTCTCTCCTCAGGCTGTTTGCCAGATCAGCATACTTTTCAGTCTTGTAGATTTGAGCTGCCTCCATTCTGTTCTCATATGGCACCGTGAACTCGATCAGCTGCTTGGTTGACTGAGAGTGGACTACTATGTCTGGTCTCATGCCACCCTTGCTGATGATCTCTGGGTGACTCTTCCATTCTGGGAGGTCTGCAGTACACTCCCAGTCATCTGCCCCCGTTCAGCAGACTCTGCCTCCATGTTCCGAGTGGTACTGTTGTTCTTGGCCATGATTCGCCGCCTCTGCCGTGAAGAATATTGCGGGTGCTTTTGGAGTCCTGATTTTCCCTTTTGTGGTGTTGGTACTAGCCCAGACTACTTGTACAATCTCTTTGAGCACTTGGTTGTGCCTCCATGTGTACCTTCCTTGAGCCAGGGCTACTTTACATGAGCTTAGGACATGCTCCACTGTTTGTTTTTCATGGCAGAGGGGGCATGCAGGATCGTCTGTTTTTCCCCACTTCACCAGGTTTCCATTTGAGGGCAGAAGGTCATATGCAGATCTGAGAATGAAGCTGATCCTGAGAGGGGCCATGTGCCAAATGTCATTCCAAGTGAGACTTCTTTGGAGTGCATTCTCCCACGTTGTCCATTGCCCTTGCTGGCTCTGCTGGACTGCTTTTTGGAGTCTTTTTTGGTCTTCTTCTTTTCTCATCTCCTGAATCATCATGTCTCTTTTGGCTTTTCCTTTGGCCTTTGACCACCATTCAGTTTTGGTCACCCCCAGTCCTTGTCTGTTGGTCTGTGTGTGTCCTGTTATTTCTCTGATCTTGAGACTTTCTTTTGCAGAATCCATCGCCTCGAACTTTCCATTTTCTGCCTGTCTTCAGCTGGGGCTTGATTGCTTCTACCGCCTTGTCTCCTGAGTCCTCCAGCATGCTTTGAAGTCTGATCTTTCCTGCTTTGTATTCTTCCAGGATGGATTTCAGTGGTAGTTTCAGCTTTGCTTGGCGACAGTACAGCGCTATGTCAGTGAGACAGGGTGGGACACCAAGCCATTTCCTAGTGAACGTGTTGATTTGGCTTCTATTGCCTCCACTATGCTGGTGCAGATGTCGTATATCATCAGAGGCCATAGGAGCTTTGGTATCAGCATGAACTGCAGACACCAGACCTTGTATTTGCCAGGGAGCCCACACTGGTCAATGGTCTCCAAGCCTTCTTCCAACATCTGTTTGGTTTCTTTTGCTCTTTGTGTGTCTTTCAGTCGTATCATATACCATCTTCAAGCTCTTGACTGGCTCTTCTGTGACTGTTGGAATGGCCTGGTTGGCAACACTGAAGACCACAGATTCGGCACTTTTCCTTTCCTCAGTGAAAGACTCCGTGATTTCTTTGGCTTGAACTTCACCTGGATGAAGCAACAGATTCGGCCACTTTTCCTTTCCTCAGTGAAAGACTCCGTGATTTCTTTGGCTTGAACTTCACCCTGGATGAAGCAATATGTCGTCCAGCCTTTCCAGCACATGACGTGTCTCGTCTTCTCTGGATGAAATCACTGTAGTGTCATCCATGAAGGCCTTGAGAGGGGGCATCTTGTATCCATCGCCAAGGTCTGTTTGTCTTGGCGTTGCTTGTTGCTGCTTTCAAGATGACTTCCATTGCCAACACGAACAGTATTGGGCAAATTGCACAGCCCATTGCTATGCCCACTTCCAAGTTGATCCAATCTGTTGTGTACTCCTTGGTAGAGAACCGCATTGAGAAGCCATTGAAGTACTTCTTGAGCATGTCGCAGATGTTCTTTGGCACATGGTACATCTCAAGAGCCAACTGTATCATCTCATGGGGTACAGATCCATATGCGTTTGCCAGATCAAGCCACACTGCGTCCAGGTCTCTCTTTTCTGATTAAATGTCCATGGTTTCAGTGAAAAAGGTGGTTCAGTATTCATATTGTAACTGTTTCCAGTAAACAAAGTTTATACTCTATGCGATCCTTTGTGGTTTGTTTTCAGTGAACAAACTAATACTTTATCTAAAGGTTTATATTGCAGTGTGTTTTCAGTGAACAAAACTACTTTATCTAAAGGTTTATATTGCAGTGTGTTTTCAGGGAACAAAACTAATACTTTATCTAAAGATTTGTATTGCAGTGTGTTTTCAGGAAACAAAACTGATACTTTATCTAAAGGTTTATATTGCAGTGTGTTTTCAGGGAACAAAACTGATACTTTATCTAAAGGTTCATCTAACAGCGTGTTTTCAATGACGTTGGTACTTTGAGTAAGTGTTCATATGTACTGAAACATGTATACCCAGGACCAAACCTGCGGTATGAAGAGAGAGACAGAGTGAGAACACTACAGGGTATAGAATGAGGGGAGACATGGGAGGACATGTCAATGACAGTCCGGCCAATCAAGCAGACTCTATCATGTGGCTACAAGGTAACATATCTATCCTCTGTTGCAACAAAACACCAGAATGCAAATCACACAAACTCCAACGCACTATCATTCATACCAGTTGGGACCCAATTTGAAGAAAAAGTCTGCACACTCAGATACCACACAAGGTTTTCACTGGGAAGGCATTTATGCTGAAAGGTAGCGAACTTACTGGCAACGCTATGCAGGTATCTATCTTATCAATCAAAACAACCAAGAGCATTTTCCAGTGGACTTTCTTATTCCATTTACATCTACGATTATACAACTTTGCCAGTAACATCGCTGGATTCACAATCTATCTGTCTGAAAACATATACTGCACCTTTTTTTTATGAATGTTTATAAAGGAGTGGACCTTGCGTATTGGTACTTTGTTAATATACAATATTTTGGTGTTTTCAGTATAAAAATGTCGGTACGTTTGAACGTGTTCATATCCTTGAAAAAGTGTTCACACTGTTCTGGTGTGTTTTTAGTTAACGGCGTTGGCACCATAAGCAATATGTGGGTGTTCATAATGTGTGTTTTCAGTGTTTTCGTTGCAATATAACTAATGTGTTAGTGTTGTCACTGTCATAGTGTGTTGGCACCATAGGCAATATGTGAGTGTTCATAATGTGATGTGTGTTTTCAGTGTTTTCGTTGCAATATAACTGATGTGTTAGTGTTGGCACTGGCATGGTGTGTTGGCACCAAAAACAATATGCGAGTGTTCATAATGTGTGTTTTCAGTGTTTTCGTTGGAATATAACTAGTGTGTTAGTGTTGGCACTGGCATGGTGTGTTGGCACCAAAAACAATATGTGAGTGTTCATAATGTGTGTTTTCTGTGTTTTCGTTGCAATATAACTAAAGTGTTAGTGTTGGCACTGTCATGGTGTGTTGGGACAAAACAATATGTGAGTGTTCATAATGTGTGTTTTCTGTGTTTCGTTGCAATATAACTAAAGTGTTAGTGTTGGCATTGTCATGGTGTGTTGCATTTCATGGTGTGTTGGCATTGTCATGGTGTGTTGCATTTCATGGTGTGTTGGCATTGTCATGGTGTGCTGGCACTGTCATGGTGTGCTGGCACTGTCATGGGGTGCTTCCAACGGCCAACGTTGACACTGTAACTTGTTTGTACGTGTTGACACTGTCCTCGTGTGTTTTCAACTGACAGCACAGGTAGTGTGTTGGTATTCACTCTGTCCTGGAATGTTTTCAGTGAACAACGTTGGCATAATCAATCGGAGAAGCCCTTGTTGTTTTTTGGAAGCTGAAGACTTCGAACAGGTAGTATTGTGTTTCAGTTCTTTCATGTTTGTACTTTTATAGTTTACTCACCCTGACTGCTGTTGATTACTTTTTTTTTTTTTGCTGAATTATTAAACTGTTGCAAAAAGATCAAGAACGAATATGTAGCTCCACTCTCTGATCCGAATTCTTTACCAGATGAAACGCAGGGAAAACAGGAAAGAAGCTAAGGAAAAGTCTGTCCAGAAGACGAGCTTAAATCGTCTCGACAGTCTTCCAAGTTCTGGAGCGATGGCAATTTGGTAGAGATGTTTGAAGTGGTCTGGATAGTTTTCCCATTCCTTCGTTTCTTTGAGTTCTGCTAACTGGCACACAAGCTGTATATTGTCTTCTGCCTGTCCCGTCCATGATTTTCCACTTCCTAGCCGAGTGCCTTTTGTTTTCCGCATGTGGCGGGTTTGGGGGATTTTCAAGTGCTCTGAAATTTGCCTTTGCCTGTTCTAGCTTGTGCCTTTCCCGCATTGAAGGAAGGTCAAGCAGGTATCCATAGTTTCAACTGGTGTATCCTTCGTGGTCCCAAGGATGAATTTCATCGCTTCATTTTGAATTGTTTCTAATTTAAGAAGATTGCTCTTGGACAGTGCTGTAAGCCTTAATTCATAATCAGTCACACTGAGTTCAAGTGCGTGATACAGTCGCTAGAGATAGCGCTGTTCAGTGCCTTAAGCTCCTTTTGCTTTCATGGCAGATAGGTCGTTTTTGCATCTAAGAACAGTATTCTCTACATTCTTTTTAAAGTTCAGCATTCTGTTAAAGCCTTCACCCAAATAGCGAAGGTTGTCAGTTGATTCAGTGGGTATTATATTGAAGGAAACTGGTGGAGGTAATTGTCCTGATGTCTTGTTGCTGAGAGTGTAGACCAGTGTCTGGGCTTTTGTAGGGTTTATGGACGATCCAGTTTCTTGATACCACTGAGCAATGTTGTTCAACTGCTGCTGAACCGCTTTCGTTCTTTCTTGGACATTCTTTGATGTTTGTAGATCAGACCGTCATCTGCTAGTGTCAACACTCAAGCAATTCCGTTTCTGTTGAGGTCTGCAAGGCCTTTAGTGTAGACATTGTACAAAACAGGGGAGAGAGGAGAACCTTCAGGTAATCTCATAGAAAGTTTATGAGGCTCGGACGTCCTGCAAATCGCAGGATGGCTGTTCGCTCCTGAAGCGCAGCTGCTATCCATCGTGTAAGTGTCCTGCTGACTCCATTGTTGTTCCACGAGAGGCAACAACTGGACTTTGTTGTAGGCCTCTTCCAGGTCTGTTGCAGTTGCCAGTGTTTCTTTCTTTCTTTGGAATCCTTCGTATACTTCACAGGCAAAAGCGGCCACATTTTCCCATGTACTTTTACCTGCTCTGTAGCCTCTTTGATTTGATGGGGGATTTATCGACTTTCAAGATCTCTTGCCAGTTTTCTTGCTATAATTCGTTTCATGAGCTTTCCTATTATCTTTTGCACAGCGAATATACGGTAGCCATTTAGCCAATGATTATCTTTTCCTGGTTGTGGTAAAGCTTTTAGGCAACTGTGTGTCCAGTCTTCTGGGATATTAGCCTTTTTCGAAACTGCCCTGGTAGAAACTGAATAGGTGGGTTCTGTCCTCTTCTGAGAGGTGTTTGATATCTGGATGCCGTACTTTGTCTGGACCTGGAGCACTATTCTTTAGCTTCTTGCATCTACCTATTGCGTCATCCAGATGCTATAATTTCATAATCAATGCCAGTCTGAGCTAGGTGTTGATTTGAATTGGTCAAATATATCTTCGTTTCCTCAAAAATTCTTTGATCACTCTGTTCTGTAAAACGTGTAAGTACAGCCGACCCTTTCTCTACATTTGTTTTGAGTTTTGTGGTCCCATCAGTATCTAAGATATCTGGGGTGACGTTTGTTGTCTGCGTTCCTTCCACGCGATAGTAAAAATGCAAGAACTGAGTGAGTGTTGTGTCATTATTAAGTGACAGACAAAATAGTTGCAGTTTGGTTTCTTTTGCTTCTTCAGCTACACTTTCGAATTGATCGGATTTTTTTTAATTCATGCCCGTTTAAATAGGTGGATCAGGATAAGGTTTTCTTCTTTCTCTCTGCCAAATTCGTACAGCCTTGCGTTTCTCTTTCAAGCTGTTTCTGTGTCTGTATTCCATCAAAGGGGTTGAACAATTTGTAGTATTGTTTCTTTTGCATCTTCTACTCTTTAGTTTTCTATGATATTTCCTTTATTGTTGTTATGTTGAAGAGGGTCTTTTCGTTTTTTTTAACTTTTGATAGTTTATGTAAACTGAACACGACAGGGAAATGGTCACTACCATGATGTAAACTGACACGACAGATAAATGGTCACTTCCATGATGCAAACTGAATACGACAGGGAAATGGTCACTACCATGATGTAAACTGAACACGACAGATAAATGGTCACTTCCATGATGTAAACTGAATACGACAGGGAAATGGTCACTACCATGATGTAAACTGAACACGACAGATAAATGGTCACTTCCATGATGTAAACTGACACGACAGGGAAATGGTCACTTATATGATGTAGCAGTGCTTCCGCACTCATGCCTGCTGTGAATTTTTGTCCAGTGAGTGCAAAGTCAATGACACTAGAAGTGTCATGCTGGAGATGAAATTTTCAGTGCACTGAGAAGTACTTTATCCAACTTCTCTTCCAGCGCAATTCCTTGAGGACTAGTACCATGCTGATCTCACAATTTTGACAATGCATTAAGATCTCCATATTGTATTACAGACCACCAAATTCATTTTCTATTTCCTCCAGAAAGATCCAAGCCGTTTTTGATGTGTGGGTACCTGGATGGATGTATGCATGACATGTAAAAGGCTTTTCTGGTTACCATCTGGTCTTTCCAGTCTCACACCCGTTAGTTCACGTGTGATGCTACACCATTTTACCAAGTCTTTCTTGGACAGTTTGTTTTTCAAGTTGATTTTTATCGTCATAGCTAGTCCTCGTCCATCACACTTCACTTTTTGAAAGATTATGAAGTCATCCATATGTAATGGTCTGTGGGTGATGCTTCTAGTTTCTTGTAGACACAGAACATCAAAGTCACATGCTAGTTTCTTCGATTGTTGAGATCCTCTTTGTGGCACAGCAGCAGTTCCAAGTACACGTCGTGAAATATTTCTTGGATAGTCTTTCAGCTTTTGTTATATTCCTACCTACCTTTCTGCTTCTGCCACCTCTTTCGCTGCGCCGACTGTTGTTTTGAGAGGATCCAGTTTCAAGTCCCAAACTTGCACCCGATGATCCCCAAGTTGCAAGCGAGACAAAGTAGTTTTTGAACCATAAAATGGTATTCTCGGTGTTGAGGGCTCATTAGTGGTCGCCCTGACACAGCCTTGTATCCGTGAAGGGCAAGGATGTCCATACATGTAGGGAATGCCCACACATATGAAATCCGTGAGCCTGGTGTCGCCCTAGGGCCAGACTGCATTAGCTATGACTAAAGATCATAGCTGTTGCTATGATATTTAGCAGTACATACTTTATAACTGATAGTAAACAAAGCTGACTCTATTATGTGTTGTAGTATACACTTTGTAAGTATATACAAAACAAAGCTGATGCTATGATGTGTAGAGGTATACACATATTAAGAATATACTAAACAAAGCTGATGCTATGATGTGTACTGTATACACTTATTAAGTATAGATTAAACAAAGCTGATGATATGTTGTGTGGTGGTGTACACTTTGTAAGTATATATCAAATAAAGCTGATGCTATTTTGTGTAGTGGTATACCTTCGTAAGTATACATTAAACAAAGTTGATGCTATGACATGTGCTGGTATACACTTTGTAGGTATATGTTAAATAAACCTGATGCTATGGTATGTGGTGGTATACACTTATTAAGAATATACTAAACCAAGCTGATGCTATGATGTACAGTAATATGCACTTTGGAAGTATATATTGAATAAAGTTGATGCTATGATCTATCTTGATATATACTTTGTAAGTATATAGTAAACAAACCTGATGCTATGATATGTAGTGGTATACACTTATTGAGAATATACTAAACAAAGCTGATGCTATGTTGTGCAGTAGTATACACTTTCTAAGTATAGATTAAACAAAGTGGATGCTATGATCTATCTTAGTATATACTTTGTAAGTATATTTCAAATAAAGCTGATGTTATGATATGTAGTGATGAACACTTTGTAAGTATATATCAAATAAAGCTAATGTTATGATGTGTAATGGCATACACTTTGTAAGTAAAGATTAAACAAAGCTGATGCTATGATGGGGAATGATATACACTTTGTAAGCGTATATTAAATAAAGCTGATGCTATGATGTGTAGGGGTACACACTTTGTAAGCATATATTAAATAAAGCTGATGCTGTTGTATGTAATGGTATACACTTTGTAAGTATAGATTAAACAAACCTGGTGCTATGATATGTAATGGTATACACTTTGTAAGTATACATTAAACAAAACTGATTCTATGATGTGCAGTAGTATACGCTTTGTAAGTATAGATTAAACAAAGTTGATGCTATGATCTATCGTGGTATACACTATTAAGTATACATTAAATGAATCTGATGGTATGATGAGTAGTAGTATACACTTCATAAGTATGTATTAAACAAATTTAATGCTATGACATGTAGTGGTACTCACTTGACCATTGCGAGTAGACATTGCTGACTCCTAATGATGTGTTGTGTTGCAGTACAACCGGGACATCATCAACGTCAACATCCTCTCCGTCGTCATGGTAAGAAATCCCCACATCTGCTACAGGCAGAGCTCTTCTTGACTTTTGTGTCCCTTTGGCTTCTTACATCATGATGGTATTGTCTTCAAGTCACACCATGAATGGGCCGGGGTATAGCACTGAGTTATAGGTGGTAGTCTGTGTCGCACACCATGAATGGGCCAGAGCATAACACTGAGTTATAGGTGATAGTCTGTGTCGCACACCATGAATGAGCCAGAGCATAACACTGAGTTATAGGTGATAGTCTGTGTCACACACCATGAATGGGCCAGAGCATAACACTGAGTTATAAAGATAGTCTGTGTCGCACACCATGAATGGGCCAGAGCATAACACTGAGTTATAGGTGGTAGTCTGTGTCGCACACCATGAATGGGCCAGAGCATAACACTGAGTTATAGGTGGTAGTCTGTGTCGCACACCATGAATGAACCATTCTGATCAGAGTCGAGTCTAGGTGGGTCTCACCTGTAAGGGGAAATGGACTGTAGACAGGTGAAACAGGCTGTTATATCCCCCCACCCCCAGCCACCGCCATCCCCACCAACACCACTACACCCATCATTACTAGGAGAGGGGGAGTGGGGAGTGAGTAGATTGATGTAGCAAGTTGAGAGACTCAGAGAGTGGAGGGAAAAGGAAAAGGATGATAGCTGTAACTTATGTCTGAGTTAAACAGTGGGAGGTATGGTAGTATACGTGTGTGTATGTGGAGGATATTGCAGGTTGGTGCTGCAGAGGTGGAATGGTACATGCTACTTTTGGATGTTGACGCCATGAGGATGGAGGGTGCCCAGTTTGGCAATAAGATGAGATTCCTGCATAAGGGGTTCCAAGTTCTCACTCTGTGACTGCCAAAATGCTAGGACTTTGACATAGTTGATGTTGTGTTGGGCGTGGTTGAAGTGTAGAGCGACTGGTTTGGGCCGATGGTGGCAGGTGTCAGCCAGGTGTTCAGAGATGCGGGTCTCAAGTGTGCGAGATGTGTCGCCTACATAGATCTTACCACACGGCTGGCAGTGGATGGCGTACACAATGTTGTAGCTCTGACGGGAGAAAGTGAGTTTAATAGTGAATGGGCCTTTGGGGCCATGTAGGATGGTGTATGTTTTGATGAGAGGGCAGATTTTGCAGTTGGGTTTTGAGCAGGCGAAAGTACCTGGTGGCTTAGGTGTGGAGGTTTTGTTGAGCTTAGAGCGCACCAGTGGGTCTTTGAGATTTTTGTCACGTTTGAAAGTGATCATCGATTTGGTCTCAAAGGCAGATTTATGATTTTCTACTCTGTGCCAGTTAGACTTCAGGATCCTGCGGATGGGCAGAGTGTGAGGATGAAAGAGAAGGCAGGCGGTGAGTCAGTTTGTCTCTTTGGGAGGCTTAATTTTCAGAGCAGATGTTCTGGGTTTAGCTGCTAACTGACTGTGAAATGGTGTAGGTCGATTTGATGGATGGATGGAAGGTCTGAGCAAGGGTGATCTTTTGTAAATTTCCTTTGCTTTCTGCCAACAATGCTGTGTCATCAGCGTACCGAATATTGTTGTTTTTTTTCCACTGATGGTGAGGCCCTCAGTCTCACTTGACCCTCTAAATGTGTATTCTGTATATATATTAAACAGATATGGTGACAAAACACATCCTTGTCTCACTTCTCTTGTGATCTCTGCTGGGTTTGACTGATCTTGGCCTGCTCTGAAGGCTGCCTTTTGGTTCCAGTAAAGTTCACAAATGATTCCTATGTCTTTACCATCTAAACCAGCTCTTTCTAGTGAGGTGATGAGTTCTCTGTGGTAGACGCGATCAAAAGCTTTGGCGTAATCAATGAAACAAGCATAGAGATCTTTTTGTACTTGCATCTTTTTTCGTGCTAGGATGCTAAAGCAGAAAACAACGTCTCTTGTACCTTTGTTTGCTCGAAAACCGAACTGTTCTTCTCCAATTTCTTCATTGAGTTTGCTTTTGATCTGTTCTAAAATATTTGTGAGGAAAATTTTCAAGGTGTGGGACATCAGACTAATGGTTCTGAAATTTGATTATTCATTGGCCTTGGATTTCTTGAGGAGTGTAATGAAGATTGAGGTTCTGAATTCTACAGGGAGATGTCCTGTCTCATAGATGTCATTGAACAGGTCTGTCAGTTTATTATTGCTGAATGATTTTAAGGCTGCAATCATTTCGCAGGTGACTTCTTCTGGGCCTGGTGCTTTGCCCTTTTTTATTTTGCACGTTTTTGATGGCACGTTCAGCCTCTGATTTTAATATTTGTAGTCCCTTTAAGTTGCTTGGGATTGGTTTATCTGGTCTATCACCCCAAACAGATCTCCTATATATTCAGTACATCTTAACATGATGCTCTCCTTTTTGGAGAAAAGTTACCCATCTTTGCTATTGATTCATCCCCCCTTTGATGACTCCAGTGTTGCTGTTGGTCATATCTTTGATGTCTTTATACATTTTACTGCCGTTTCTTGCATGTTGCCTCTATTTCTTGACATTTGTCTTGGAGACATTTCTTTTCTGCTTCTTTGCACTTTTTCTTGATGGCATACTTTATTTCAGTATATTTGACAGGTCAGTGGCTTTCATTTTCTTGCACTCTGACATCATTAGAAGTATTTCTTCATTAATCCACGGTTGGTATTTCTTGGTTGTTGTTTTTTTTTTTTTTTTCTGGAAGCGGGCTTGCAGAGGGTTTTATGCTGTCTCTGAAGCTTTTTTCCACTGGATGTTAATTTTCTCGCCCGTTGTTTCTCTGTTATATTGCTCTATGCCTATGTCTTCTATTTTCAGGCAGTCTATGGCAAGCGGATTTACCTGATTCTAAAAAATAAAATGCCCTTCTCACCTTCCTTTTCTCAGTTATTTGAGTGCAAATAGCCCCTCCTTACATATGAGATTTGGAAAAGACTTATTTGCAGATATGTTGCGGATAGTCATTTGCTAACAGCTGCTATTTCCAAATAGCATTTTTCAAAATTTCCACCTATGTTGACTTTGCCAGAAACTAAGGTCATATATCATTCTGACAGAGCGCAACTCGTGATGACTTTGCTAGAAACTAAGGTCATATGTCATTCTGATACAGAATGCAACGCATTATGACTTTGCTAGAAACTAAGGTCATATATCATTCTGATATAGAGCGCAGCGCATGATGACTTTGCTAGAAACTAAGGTCATATATCATTCTGATATAGAGCGCAACTCATGATGACTTTGCTTGAAACTAAGGTTATATGTGATCTTCCACCACAAAACCAGTCTTAACTCGATTTTTGAAAGTTCTGAGATACATATATTTAAAATCTACAGATTTTTCTGATTAATTTCATATAAAAATGAACGCTATAGGGCAAAAAATAAGAAAGTTATGGTCATTTGAAGTGGGTTACTGTGCCGACGGCCATTTTGAGAAAACGGCTTCCAAAGTTTTTGCTATCATCTCCAGCATATTTTCCTTAGCAACGGCATCTTACTTTTTACCATACTTATTTTTAGATGACACACAGAGAAACCGGGAGAGCGTCACACACGCTTTAGAACGGTGGGTTTTGTAAGGGTTGCGTTAAGTTTTAGGCGAGTGAAAATGGGTCATTTTGCGTTAAAAGAAGTTCATTTTGATTCCAGGTTAGGCTTTTAAATCTCAATTTTAACTAATGTATTGGTTGTTTTGGAGCAAATGGATAGTGCCACGTGAAAGTTTAGGGTGTAAGGAACACATTTCTGCAAAAAAGTCAAAATGCCCCAGGTAGACCCTCACCAGCTATTTTCAGCTGTAGCCGTGAAGTAGGCCGCGCGAGTTAAGACTGGTTTCGTGGTGGCGGGTCACATATATCATTCTGACATAGAGCGCAACGCATTATGACTTTGCCAAAGATTAAGGTCAATTATGCTGCTCTGTTATAGGATGCAATAGATAAATACGTAGCCAAAGATAATGGTTAGTTGTTGCTCTCATGTAGAGCGCAACTCGCAATGACTTCAACAAAATTCAAGGTCATTTACTGCTTCAGTGAAGAGTGCAATACTCAATGATTTAGTCAAAGATCTAAGACACTCATTGCTCTGATGCAGAATTATTGCTCTAATGCAGAATTATAGCTCTAATGCAGAATTATTGCTCTGATGCAGAATTATTGCTCTGATGCAGAGTGCAACGCACATAGACTTTGTCAAAGCTTAAGGTCAGTTAATGCTCCAATGCTGAATGATTGTTGTAATGCTGAATGATTGTTGTAATGCTGAATGATTGTTGTAATGCTGAATGATTGTTCTAATGCAGAGTGCAACGTACAAACACTTTGTCAGAGCTCAAGGTCAGGTAATGGTCTAATGCAGAAAGATTGTTTTAGAGAGGAATGATTGTTCTAATGCGGAATGGTTGTTCTAATGTGGAATGTAAGACCTGATGAGTTTCTCAACGATTGAAATTATCTATTTTTTTCCGATACGGAATGCAACATTTATAACTTTACCGGTGATCGAAGTAATCTATGGCTCTGACAACTTGCCACTGATGAAGATCATTCATTGCTCTTTTAAAAGCGGATGCCAAAATCATTTTGCCAAAGAGTATGGTAGTTTATTGTTGTTTTGGAACTGTGCAAGGCATGATAACTTTGCTGCCAAAGATTGAAGTAATCTGTTGGTCTGACGACTTTACCACAAATGTAGATTATTTATTGCTCTGGAGTGGTTTTGGGAAGATCCCGATAGTGCGATTTGGAAATAATGGCTCTGAGCAAATAGCTATCTGCGACGTAATCACGAATAAGTCATTTCCCGTTTTCATATGCAGGAGTCGCCATGTGTTCTTGAATAACTATTTGAGAACAGAAAGGTCGGAGGGCAAATTTCAATTTTTAGAATGAATGGTCAATGTACACAGTCTGCTCTAGTTGGTTAGTAACATGAATTCTAAAACTATGGCAAACAACACACAAATCTACAATCAGAATTTACTTAAAGTCCACATGCTATTTTCCTTTCATATTTGTGTGGAAAGGCATCAAAATTTAAAAGTTTAAACTTTGTTAGTGGTGACGGAATGCTTCAAGTCATTTTGAGATAATTTCGTTTCACGTAGGACTTGCGTGTTTAGGCAAAGAAAACGAAGTGATGTACTCGCTCCACCAAGGTTTGGTTCCGTTCCTCGATTTTGCTGTAGCCTCTTTACAACATGAAACAGAAGCCTGTGCTGTCAAGGAAACCAAATTTAAGTGAATGTGAAGTCTGTTTGTGCTAGAGAAGATTGACCTGTTTGGAAGAAATACTGTAGACACCTAATTCGAAGCTTCCAAACTTGCGCCTTGATCATCCAAACACATGTCTTGTATTGTGAAACATTTCCTCTGACTTGACGCTGTTCCTCCACTGGAGCGCCACCATGCGCAGGCTATAGGCTTACAACAGGCCTGTTAGACTCTGAGAATTCCGATAAACTTAGCCGGATTTTGTCAAACCGCATAGCCTATCCAGAGTGTTTAGCATAGGGATTTTTTTTGTTTCTAATTTAAATGTCGTGTAAGGCTCTGGTGCAAACAGGTTAAGGCTAAAGACAGCAAAAATTTATTTTCTCATATTCTTTTATAAACTAAACCATATCGGTCAAGTTCATAATGAAAAAGATGACTACCGGGATGATAATGATGATGAAGACGATGACGTTCATGGTGATGACGATGGGTCTGTCTCTTTCTGCAGATGACAGCCATAGTGCTGCCTGAAATGCTGGAACGGAAAAGGGGAGCAATCATCAACATTTCCTCTATGAGCGGATTGTTTCCCTTTCCTTTCTACACCGTCTACTCTGCTAGCAAGGTAAAGACACGCCACGTTTGTTCTGACACCAGGGCAAACGAACCATGAGGGAAACAAAAGACTTGTACTTTAAAACAAAGGGGGAAATGCACATTGCCATTAGGTAAACAAACAACATTAACTCTGTTGTGAAGATAAACAAACGATATCTATCTGTTATCAAAGTGAACAAATGACATATACTCAGTTAACAAGGTTAAAAAAAAGGGGGTATGTGTTCTGTTATCACTGTAAAAATGACATCCACCCCTTCATAAAGATAAACAAGGGGCAGCATCTACTCTGTTACTGAGGCACACGAGCGGCGATACTCCTCTGATACGGAGGTTGACAAAAACATCTGTTAGCAGGGAAAACAAACGACAAGATCACTCTGTTACAAAACAAAGACAAATGCTAATTTCCCTGCTACCAAGATAAACAGAAGACAACGTGTGCACTGTTACCAAGATAAACAAATGATGACGTATACTCTGCTACCGGGGTAAGTAAACAACATGTGACCTGCTACCAAGATAAACAAACGACATGTACGACAACGTATCTACCAAGATACACAAATGATAACGTATACTCTGCTACTGAAATAACGAACGTCAGCATCTACTGTGCTACCAATTTACACAAACGACAACATGTACCTTTCTGCCGAGTTAAACGACGCCAGTCTGATACCAAGATAAACAAACGACAAAGCGCACTCTGCAACAAAGATAGGCAAATGATAATGTGTACTCTGTTGCAAAAAAATAAACAGATGATAATGTGTACTCCTCGACCAAGATAAACAAACGGCAACGGCTCAGGTTTTCGCATCAGTGTTGACTGGGTTTGATTCAAATTCGTTAGCTAATTATCAGATTTGAAGTGTGTCCACTCTCAAAGAGTTAGCATGTGATATAAAGCGGGTAGCAAAGACTATGTGTACTTCATTGTAGACCTTTGCACATACCCCGTGTGGACACATACTTGTTATAAACATCCATCTTTAAACAGTACTAAATTCGGGTGGGTATTTGGCATTGATGTATATACAGACGGTCGGTTTGTATTTCTGACCGTCTGTCTTCTGTCTTTCTGTCTGTTTGTCTGCCTGTTGGTCTGTCTGTCGAGCTGTAATGTTCCTCTTCCTGCAACTCTTGGTCTTTGCACAAGGTGCGCTGCAGGAAGTGCACAGAGCTAGCTGCTCCTTCAGTCTTGGATGTGATCATTCACTCACGCTTAGAGACTTGCATGCATACTTAAGTGCGTGCATTGGTGTTCTTCTGTTTGAGGTTTATGCATATTATGTGACATTTACACCGGATTATTAGGTTTCTAGTCGACATAGGCAAGCACAAAATGGAGAAAATTAATGAGTTATTGTCAATATACAACAGTGGAATACAAGCACCAAACTGCAGATAGTAGATGATAGGGCCTCGAGGCAATGCCACAAATGAAAACTGGAATCTAATCATCTTCATCGGAAAACCGTCTTCATGACTGCAGTAGTCTGCATGCAAATGTGATCGGTATGCTGTACAGTGTTAACCTGATCAGAAGAGAAAACTATATAATTAGTTAATTATTTGATCAACCGACTCATATTGGTAAGTAGCCAGTTCAGTCTGTTTGATAGGTGAGCTATGAACTCTATTTGGAAGGTAACTTATGAAACCTGCCTATGAAGCAGTTTGGAAGTATCTTGTGAATCTGTTCAGTGGGTAGCCTGTCCCATCTGTTTAGTAGATAGCCTTTGACATCTGTTTAGTAGGCAGCCTATGACATCTGTTTAGTAGGCAGCCTATGACATCCGTTTAGTAGGCAGCCTATGACATCTGTTTTGTAGATAGCCTATGACATCTGTTTAGTAGATAGCCTATGACACCTATTTAGTAGATAGCCTATGAATCTGTTTAGTAGAAAGCCTTTGACATATGCTTAGCAGGCAGCCTATATCATCTGTTTAGTAGATAGCCTATGACATCTGTTTAGTAGGCAGCCTGTGACATCTGTTTAGTAGGCAGCCTATGACATCTGTTTAGTAGGCAACCTATGACATCTGTTTAGTAGGCAGCCTTTGACATCTGTTTAGTAGGCAGCCTGTGACATCTGTTTAGTAGGCAGCCTATGACATCTGTTTAGTAGGCAGCCTATGACATCTGTTTAGTAGGCAGCCTATGACATCTGTTTAGTAGGCAGCCTTTGACATCTGTTTGTAGGATGTGCAGTAGCAGCCTGTGACATCTGTTTAGTAGGCAGCCTGTGACATCTGTTTAGTAGGCAGCCTGTGACATCTGTTTAGTAGGCAGCCTGTGACATCTGTTTAGTAGGCAGCCTATGACATCTGTTTAGTAGGCAGCCTATGACATCTGTTTAGTAGGCAGCCTGTGACATCTGTTTAGTAGGCAGCCTATGACATCTGTTTAGTAGGCAGCCTATGACATCTGTTTAGTAGGCAGCCTATGACATCCGTTTAGTAGATAGCCTTTGACATATGCTTAGCAGGCAGCCTGTCATCCGTTTAGTAGGCAGCCTATGACATCTGTTTTGTAGATAGCCTATGACATCTGTTTAGTAGATAGCCTATAACATCTGTTTAGTAGATAGCCTATGACATCTGTTTAGTAGAAAGCCTTTGACATATGCTTAGCAGGCAGCCTATATCATCTGTTTAGTAGATAGCCTATGACATCTGTTTAGTAGGCAGCCTATGACATCTGTTTAGTAGGCAGCCTATGACATCTGTTTAGTAGGCAGCCTATGACATCTGTTTACTAGGCAACCTATGACATCTGTTTAGTAGATAGCCTATGACATCTGTTTAGTAGATAGCCTATGACATCTGTTTAGTAGGCAGCCTATGACATCTGTTTAGTAGATAGCCTTTGACATATGCTTAGCAGGCAGCCTATGTCATCTGTTTAGTAGATAGCCTATGACATCTGTTAAGTAGATAGCCTATGACATCTGTTTAGCAGGCAGCCTATGACATCTGTTTAGCAGGCAGCCTATGACATCTATTTAGTAGGCATCTGATAAAACCTGTTTAGTAGGTAGCCCATGAATTGTTTGGTAGGTAACCCATTTAGTCTGCTTGGTAGGTAACTGATGAATGTTTGTCAGGCAGCCTGTGAACATGTATAGCGGGTAACCTAAGAATTCAAAAGGAGAGTAATCTATTAATATGTATAGCGGATAACCTAAGAATTCAAAAGGAGAGTAATCTATTCAGTCTGCATATTTTTCTAATACGTTTATTTTGTTTTATTTTTTTACTGATGAAAGTAAGGAGTGGAGTTATTGTGATTTTGTTGCAGGCCTTCAATTGCTTTTTCTCACGAGCCCTGAACATGGAGTATTCCTCCCAAGGGGTGACTGTCCAGGTAGGGTGTGCCGTGGTCAGAATGATGTTATTTGTTTCTTTATTCCTCTGTCTCTGAACACGTCATGCACCTGTCTGAATGTCTGTCTGTCTGACTGGGCTTATCTGTCTGAACGTCTGTCTGTCTGTCTGACTGGGCTTATCTGTCTGAACGTCTGTCTGTCTGACTGGGCTTATCTGTCTGAATGTCTGTCTGACTGGGCTTACCTGTCTGAAATGTCCGTCTGTCTGACCGGGCTTATCTGTCTGAATGTCTGTCTGTCTGACTGGGCTTATCTGTGTGACTGGGCTTATCTGTCTGAATGTGTGTCTGACTGGGCTTATCTGTCTGAAATGTCCGTCTGTCTGACTGGGCTTATCTGTGTGACTGGGCTTATCTGTCTGAATGTGTCTGTCTGACTGTGTGTGTGTCTGTATGACTGGGCTTATCTGTCTGAATGTCTGTCTGACTTGGCTTATCTGTCTGATAGTCTGTCTGTCTGACTGGGCTTATCTGTCTGACTGACTGGGCTTATCTGACTGTATGTCTGTCTGATTGTTTCTGAGGCACTATTGCTTTCCGTGGAGGATTCCAGGAAAACGAGTTTTACCTTGGCGCACACTGGCCTTGAGATTACCTCCCTTAAAGTGTTCGGAACCAAAAAAAACAAACAAAAGTAATAATGATTATGATGGTGATGATGATGATATACTGTACAGAAGAATGAAATAGTAATGAACAGTACTGCAGATGATAATGACAACAACAACAATAGTGATGATAATAATAATAATTATTATAATGATAGTAATAATAATAACAAATACTAATAATGATGACAACAACAACAATAGTAATAATGATAATGATGATAAAAATAATTCTTATCATTATTGTTGTTGTTTTTGTTATCATCATCATCATCATCATTAAGATGATGATGATGATGATAATCGCAATAGTAATGATAATGATGATTATGCCAGCAAAAGGGTTGCCATCTTCTACCAGATATTCTAGAATGAAAGTCCCACATTTCGGATCAGACACTCATCAGCAAAAGGTGATTTCAGGGTTCATCTTTTTATGTCTTTTTTTCTTTTGTTTTAAAACCCTGTGAACTGATCTTGAGGTTTGTTATGGCTCAGTGTGTCCTTCTACATGTGCATTGTTCATATATTGTTAACTTACCCTTAGGTTTGTTATGGCTCAGTGTGTTCTTCTGCATGTGCAACGTTTAGGAATTTAGTTAACTGTTCAGCTACTGTTAACTTACCCTAAGGTTTGTTATGGTCCAGAATGATCTACATGTGCAATGTTCTGGAATTTAGTTCATTTATCCGTTATGTTCATTTGTCAGCTTTGTGTGGTTGAACTCTTTTTTTTTTTCCTTGTCCTTTTTTTTTTTTTTTTTTTTTTTTTTTTTTGCTGCTGCTTATTTTCTGAAACCGTCTTGAAGCAGTCAAAATTTAGCAGGGTTTTTTTTCACGTTAAGAAAGTGATTTTCCGAGGACACATAAAGAGGTAAAACTGGGAGTAATTGGGAAGTCTACACAGTCAGATAGGAGTAGTTCCACAGCCACGATGGTGATTGGTGATTGGTGACTGGGTCAATCCACAGAGAGGGAAGAAGATGAATGTAAAAATAAAAAATAAAAAGAAAATATATCAATAAAAAAGCCTGTTTTTACACAAACCGTTTTTTACCTTCTGCTGAGCAATGAAGTTGAAACTGGCTGAACGATAAAAGTTAGGTTTACAAAATAAGGGGAGAGAGGAATTCGAAAGTCACGTTTTATGGGCCCTTTCCCCATCCATTGGAGGAAGAAAGTGAACTGTGAAGGCAATAAGACAACAGAAAAATGGAATAGAAAAAAGACCGACTGGCTATGGGGTGGGTGTTGATCAGACAGGGTATGTTGATCTGTCCATGTTGTCCAGATGGCAATGTCTGTCATCTGTCAGATGTTGGTGTCTAGGTGGTAAATGTCTATTATCTTTCAGATGTTGTTGTCCAAATGGTCAATGTCTATCATCTGTCAGATGTTGTACAGGTGGTGAACGTCTATCATCTCTCAGATGGTAATTGTTTTTATAACCTAACAGATGTTGTTGTCCAGGTAGTGACTCCAGGTATGGTCAAATCCAACATGACCAAAGACAATTTCCAAGTCAGCACGTCTGGCAAGGGATGTGTGTTTCCGACCTCTGATGATTTCGTCAGAGCCGCTCTGAAAACCCTCGGCAGAGAGTCAGACACCATCGCCTATTGGCCTCATGAATTGCAGGTAGGTACTGGTCCCATGAACTGCGGGTACATAAGGAACATACTGATCTCATAAATAGCGGGTACATACTGATCTCATGAACTCCAGGTACATACCGGTATCATGTATTGCAGGTACATACTGGTCTCATGAATTGCAGGTACATACTGGTCTCATGAATTGCAGGTACATACTGATCTCATGAAACGCAGGTACATACTGGTCTCATGAAACGCAGATACACACTGTCCTCATGAACTGCTTGTAGATATTGGTTTAATGAACTGCAGATAGGTACTGGTTTAATGTATTGCAGGTACATACTGGTCTCATTAATTGCAGGTACATATTGGTCTCATCAACAGCAGGTACATGCTGGTCTAATGAACTGCAGGTAGGTACTGGTCTCATGAATTGCAGGTACATACTCATCATCATATGAATTTCAAGTACATACTGGGCTCGTGACTTGCCAGTGCATCCATGTCTCATTATATGTAGGTACACCTTGGCCACAAAATTTGCGTGTGTGTCTGCCCTCATGAAATAAAAGTACATACGAGCTCATTAATTACAGGTACACGCTGGCCTCATGACCTGAAGGAACATATTTGCTCCATGAATCGGATCTACATACAGACTTCATAAATTGACTGGTCTAATAAATTGAGGTATATACTGACATCATGAGTTGAGGTGCGAACTGCCTCATTGTGTATAAGTACAGACTGGTCTCAGGCATTGCAGGTACATACTGGTCTAGTTAATTGCAGGTACATTCTGGTTCCATGAAGTGCAGGTACAAAGTTGCCTGAATCACAGGTATGTGTGTACTGGGCTTATGAAGGACAGGTAAAACCTAGCCTCATAAATGAGTTCCTACTGGTCTCACCATTGAAGTACAACCCGTCTCATAAACTGTTGGCATATAATTGTCTCGTTAATTGCAGGTAGAATCATTCTACCTCATGAAATGAGGAGCATAATGATTTCATGAAGTAAGGTACATACTGACCTCATGAAGTGAGGTACATACTGACCTCATGAATTGAGGTACATACTGACCTCATGAAGTGAGGTACATACTGACCTCATGAAGTGAGGTACATACTGACCTCATGAACTGAGTACACACTGACCTCATTAACTTAGTACATACTGACCTCATGAACAGAGGTACATACTAACCTCATGAACTGAGTACACACTGACCTCATGAAGTGAGGTACATACTGACATCATGAACTGAGTGCATACTGACCTCATCAAGTGAGGTACATACTGGCCTCATGAACTAAGGTACATACTGAACTCATGAACTGAGGTACATACAGAAACTCATAAAGTGAGGTACATACTGACCTCATGAACTGAGATACATTCTGGCCTCATGAACTGAGGTACATACTGACATCATGAAGTGAAGTACCTACTGGCCTAATGCACTGAGGTACATACTGGTCCTATGAAGTGAGGCACATACTGACCTCATGAACAGGTAAATACTGACTTCATGAACTGAGGTACATACTGGCCTTATGAGTAGAGGTACATACTGACCTCATGAAATGAGGTACATACTGGCCTCATGAAGTGAGGCACATACTGACCTCATGACGTGAGGTGCATACTGACCTCATGAAGTGAGGTACATACTGACCTCATGAAGCGAGGTACATACTGACCTCATGAAGTGAGGTACATACTGACCTCATGAAGCGAGGTGCATACTGACCTCATGAAGTGAGGTACATACTGACCTCATGAACTGAGGTACATACTGGCTACATGAACTGCGGTACATGCTGACCTCATGAAGTGAGGTACATGCTGACCTCATGAACTGAGAGGTACATACTGGCTACATGAACTGCGGTACATGCTGACCTCATGAAGTGAGGTACATGCTGACCTCATGAACTGAGGTACATACTGACCTCATGAAGTGAAGTACCTACTGACTTCATGAAGTGAAGTACATACTGGCTTCATGAACCGAGGAACACACTGGCCTCATGAAATGAGGTACATACTGACCTCATGAACTGAGGTACATACTGGGCTCATGAAGTGAGGTACATACTGACCTCATGAAGTGAAGTACATACTGGGGTCATGAAGTGAGGAACATACTGACCTCATGAAGTGAGGTGCATACTGGCTTCATGAACTGAGGAACATACTGGCCTCATGAACTGAGGTATATACTGACCTTATGAAGTGATGTACATACTGGCCTCATGAACTGAGGTATATACTGGGCTCATGAAGTGAGGTACATACTGGCCTCATGAACTGAGGTATATACTGGGCTCATGAAGTGAGATACATACTGACCTCATGAAGTGAGGTACATACTGACCTCATGAAGTGAGGTACATACTGGCCTGACTGAGTACTATGGCTCATGAAGTAGGTACATACTGACCTCATGAACTGAGGTACATACTGGCCTAATGAACTGAGGTAAATGATAGCCTCCTGAACTGTAGCGACATTCTGGTCTCATGAATGAGATACGTACTGGCCTCTCTAGTTCAGGTACATGCAGGCCTCATGGGTGGAGATACGTACTGGCCTCCATAGTTCAAGTACATGCAGGCCTCATGAATGCAGGTACGTACTGGCCTCCATAGTTCAAGTACATGCAGGCCTCATGAATGCAGGTACGTACTGGCCTCCATAGTTCAAGTACATGCAGGCCTCATGAATGCAGGTACGTACTGGCCTCCATAGTTCATGTACATGCAGGCCTCATGAATGCAGGTACGTACTGGCCCCACAAACTGCAGGTATATACTGGTCTCATAAATTGCGGTACATGCTGGCCTCCTGAATGGAGGTATGTATACTGGTCTCATGAATTGAGGTACATGCTGGCTTCATGAATCACAGGTACATACTGGCCTCATGAATCACGGGTACATACTGGCCTCATGAATCACAGGTACATACTGGCTTCATGAATCACAGATACATACTGGCCTCATGAATCACAGATACATACTGGCCTCATGAATCACAGGTACATGCCGGCCTCATGAATCACAGGTACATACTGGCCTCATGAATCACAGGTACATACTGGCCTCATGAACCACAGGTACATACTGGCCTCATGAACCACAGGTACATACTGGCCTCATGAATCACAGGTACATACTGTCTTCATGAATCACAGGTACAGACTGGCCTCATGAATCACTGGTACATACTGTCCTCATGAACCACAGGTACATACTGGCCTCATGAATCACAGGTACATACTGTCTTCATGAATCACAGGTACATACTGGCCTCATGAATCACAGGTACATACTGGCCTCATGAATCACTGGTACATACTGTCCTCATGAACCACAGGTACATACTGGCCTCATGAATCACAGGTACATACTGTCTTCATGAATCACAGGTACATACTGTCTTCATGAATCACAGGTACAGACTGGCTTCATGAATCACTGGTACATACTGTCCTCATGAACCACAGGTACATACTGGCCTCATGAATCACAGGTACATACTGGCCTCATGAATCACAGGTACATACTGGCCTCATGAATCACTGGTACATACTGTCCTCATGAACCACAGGTACATACTGGCCTCATGAATCACAGATACATACTGGCCTCATGAATCACAGGTACATGCCGGCCTCATGAATCACAGGTACATACTGGCCTCATGAATCACAGGTACATACTGGCCTCATGAACCACAGGTACATACTGGCCTCATGAACCACAGGTACATACTGGCCTCATGAATCACAGGTACATACTGGCCTCATGAAGCACAGGTACATACTGGCCTCATGAACCACAGGTACATACTGGCCTCATGAATCACAGGTACATACTGGCCTCATGAACCACAGGTACATACTGGCCTTATGAATCACAGGTACATACTGGCTTCATGAATCACAGATACATACTGGCCTCATGAATCACAGGTACATACTGGCCTTATGAATCACAGGTACATACTGGCCTTATGAATCACAGGTACATACTGGCCTCATGAATCACAGGTACATACTGGCCTCATGAATCACAGGTACATACTGGCCTTATGAACCACAGGTACATACTGGCCTCATGAATCACAGGTACATACTGGCCTTATGAATCACAGGTACATACTGGCCTCATGAACCTCGTGTACGTGTTGTAACGTGCTTTTTGAAAGTGGCTGACTAGGATGTTGAACAACACGCTGTGAAGAATTAGGCGAGTGTTCAAGAAAGAACTGGATAAGTATAGGCTCGGTCAATGTTTTCAAAACGGGCTTTTTTTTTTTTCCAAACTCCACACCCTTTGCACATGCAAAGGGGAATTTTGATTTCAAGCGCTTCATCCGACTTCCTTGCTCCCTTTCCAACAGCCTGGTCAGCCCACTCGTTAAGGAGATGCCGCCGTGAGGCGTCCAGGGAAAATCAACTGGTGTGACCCTTAATATAAGAAGATGGACAAGATGTTTTATTTCGCTGATAATCGGAGCCCTGGTATGAGTTGCGTTTGATTCTAGTTCTTGGCGCATAAAGTTAGAATCTACATAGAAAAGAATGTGGTGAATATCAAGAGGGCTGTCGGTAAGAAGAGTATGCGCCATTAATATTGCCACCGATTCAGCTGTGAAATAGAAAAGCCTTTTTCCAGAAGAATGAATTTCTAAATTTCAAGAGAGGTAATAACAAAACCACACCCAGTATTGTAATTTATGAGCAAATCATGCGTGAAAACTGTCAGGTGATGAATGTGACTAGGCAAAGGAAGACAAAATGTTGTTGCTGACATTCTTGAAAATCAACGTGTTTATTGTCAACATGAGCTGACAGCAGTTCTCAGTCCTGGACAGAAGGTATTGGACAAAGCTGGGCAATATTCTTGATTTCAGTATTGGCGTCTTTTAATAATTCTGAGGAATTTGTCACAATATATATATATATATATATATGTGTGTGTGTGTGTGTGTGTGTGTGTGTGTGTGTGTGTGTGTGTGTGTGTGTGTGTGTGTGCAGTACTTTCTGTTCTTTGGACTGTCCGACTCCATGCTGACACAATTCCTGCTGGCGGAGAGAAACAGGATGAGGAGGATGCTGAAACTGCTGAAGAAAGAGTGACCACTGCACCAAGTTCTCGAGTCGTGATTGTATTCACACAGGATCAAGACAGTGATGACAATGATGAAGATGATGCCATTCATCAGTGATCTATTATCAGTAGTAGTAGTAGTAGTAGTATCATTATCATTATTAATGTTACTATTATTATTACATTGTTGTTGTCATTATTATGATCATTATTATAATCATTATCATTATCATTTTCATTATTATTATTATTGTTATTATCATATAATTGATGATGATGTTGTTATTTTAGTCGTTGTTTTTGTCCGTGGAATCATTAGCTTTGTTGTCGTTGTTGATGATGTTGCTGTTGTTTTTATTGCAATCCTGCTAAAGTAGAAATCTAAGAACTCTCCACCACTCGGGAGAAAACTTTCAAAACAAACAGACCCGAAGTCACTCAGAGATAGAGAGAATCTTGGACAACAGCATCTGACATCACTCGATATCAACGGGCAGGCATTGGCAGAATGCAATCACCACCACCTACCCCCCACCCCCACCCCATCCTCCTCAACCGATTCCACTGTGAGCAAACATGGCGCCTCCTCTGACAACTGGCTCCGACAGGGAGACGACAACTCTGAGTCCCCTGTGTCCATGGTGAGCAAGAATGGCAGTTCAGCAAATGATTGCATCCTCAGAGGAACGTTTCAATACAGACATCGCCAAGCTTCCCTGATCCATTCTGAACAAGAGCGACAACTCCACAAATTACGGGCTGCACAAGGAAACAAATCAAGACAAACTACTCTACGTCTCCTAGGTCCATACTGAGCAAAACAAAAATGACAACTCCACAAACTATTGGCTTCCACAACGAAACGATTCAAAGCACACACACCCTATCAGTGCGTCTTCCAAAGGCGCACATAGAGACAAGAGGGACACAGAAGAAAGCAGGATCCCCTATAACTACCAACCCTCCCAACTTCCTTGGGTCGCCTATAACTACCCAGCCTCACATGTTCCCTGGGTCCCCTATAACTACCCAGCCTCCCATTTTCCCTGGGTCCCCAATAACTACCCAGCCTCCCATGTTCCCTGGGTCCCCTATAACTACCCAGCCTCCCATGTTCCCTTGGTCCCCTATAACTACCCAGCCTCCCATGTTCCCTGGGCCCCCTATAACTACCCAGCCTCCCATGTTCCCTGGGTCCCCTATAACTACCCAGCCTCACATGTTCCCTGGGTCCCCTATAACTACCCAGCCTCCCAACTTCCCTGGGTCCCCAATAACTACCCAGCCTCCCATGTTCCCTGGGTCCCCAATAACTACCCAGCCTCCCATGTTCCCTGGGTCCCCTATAACTACCCAGCCTCCCATGTTCCCTTGGTCCCCTATAACTACCCAGCCTCCCATGTTCCCTGGGCCCCTATAACTACCCAGCCTCCCATGTTCCCTGGGTCCCCTATAACTACCCAGCCTCACATGTTCCCTGGGTCCCCTATAACTACCCAGCCTCCCAACTTCCCTGGGTCCCCTATAACTACCCAGCCTCCCATGTTCCCTGGGTCCCCTCTAACTACCCAGCCTCCCATGTTCCCTGGGTCCCCTATAACTACCCAGCCTCCCATGTTCCCTGGGTCCCCTATAACTACCCAGCCTCCCAACTTCCTCTGGTCCCCTATAACTACCCAGCCTCACATGTTCCCTGGGTCCCCTATAACTACCTAGCCTCCCAACTTACCTGGGTCCCCTATAACTACCCAGCCTCCCATGTTCTCTGGGTCCCCTATAACTACCTAGCCTCCCAACTTACCTGGGTCCCCAATAACAACCCAGCCTCCCATGTTCCCTGGGTCCCCTATAACTACCCAGCCTCCCATGTTCCCTGGGTCCCCTATAACTACCCAGCCTCCCATGTTCCCTGGGTCCCCTATAACTACCCATCCTCACAACTTCCTCTGGTCCCCTTCACAAGATGAAACGATTTGAGATGGTTCAAATCATTGCAGACGACGGTAAGGAAAACTACCTTTTCTAATTTCTTATCAGTAATTGATCTTTGAATTTTGAGTCAAAATATGAAAATGAAATGAAAACGTCCAAAATAATTAACACTATCTGCAGCGATAAGTGAACAATAGCCAAAGTTTCTTTGTTTCCTTGTTTTTTATTTTAATGCCCTCGTAACCTGTTATTATCGTGCAAAAAAATGGTCCGTTTCAGGATTTTCTGCTGCTGCTGCTTGCTGCCCCATGCACACATGACAAGTCCGACCACAACACGCCACAAACCTGAACTGGTGTTTTGCTATGCCGGCTTGTGGAGCTGACGTCTGTCGAAACCAGCCAGGAAGCGAATCAAAGTCAACAGGCCAAAATACAAATAAACACACCAGTCAAAGTGTCATGTAACGCCAATTAACAGGCCAAAATACAAATAAACACACCAGTCAAAGTGTCATGTAACGCCAATTTTATATTAGTTGCAAAGTGAGGTGACTGCAGGCAGAAACTGAAACAAATGTTAAAAGGTATTTGAAAAATGCGCGCCAGTTAACATGGAGAAAAAAATTTACAAGACAAAACACGACGCGTTTCGACCTCTTAGGTCTTCTCCAGGCAGGATAAACAACACTCAGGACAACGAAAATGAAGAAAGAGCAGTCACTTGTCAAAATTGGCGCAAGATGGGCGTTGAAAGCAAATTTTATGTACAATACAAAACAGACAGGTAAATGTTCGACAAACATGTCCTTCACACGTTACAAACAGTAAACAGAATAAATAAAGCAGTAAACAGAATGTACATAACAGTAAACAGAATATACACAGCATTAAGCAGAATATACAAAACAGTAAACAGAATATACAAAACAGTATATCCCTGGCAGCAGTCAGCGTGAGAATCAAGGTAAAATTTAATTACCTTTACTTGTCTTCCTACGCCAATCTTCTCCAAGTCTGCGAGGAAACGGGGAGGGGAGGGGGGGGGGGGTGAAGGCGTGCAGAGATTATCTGCAGTTGTCTCCTTTCCCGGATGTCACTGTCTGAAGCATTATGGCCTTTGTCTGCACTGAATGAAGCATTATGACCTCTGTCTTCACTGAATGAAGCATTATGACCTCTGTCTTCACTGTCTGAAGCATTATGACCTTTGTCTTCACTGAATGAAGCATTATGACTTTTGTCTTCACTGAATGAAGCATTACGACCTTTGTCTTCACTGAATGAAGCATTATGACCTCTGTCTTCACTGAATGAAGCATTTACCATCTGTCTTCAATGTTTGAAGCTTATGACCTTTGTCTTCACTGAATGAAGCATTTTTGACCTTTGTTTCACTGTCTGAAGCATTATGCCTCTGTCTTCACTGATTGAAGCATTATGACCTCTGTCTTCACTGTCTGAAGCATTATGACATTTGTCTTCACTGTCTGAAGCATTATGACCTCTGTCTTCACTGTCTGAAGCATTATGACCTCTGTCTTCACTGAATGAAGCATTATGACCTTTGTCTTCACTGATTGAAGCATTATGACCTCTGTCTTCACTGCTGAAGCATTATGACATTGTCTTCACTGTCTGAAGCATTATGACCTTGTCTTCACTGAATGAAGCATTATGACCTCTGTCTTCACTGTCTGAAGCATCATGACCTCTGTCTTCACTGATGAAGCATTATGACCTTTGTCTTCACTGAATGAAGCATTATGACCTCTGTCTTCACTGAATGAAGCATTATGACTTTTGTCTTCACTGGATGAAGCATTATGACCTTGTCTTCACTGAATGAAGCTTTATGACCTCTGCCTTCACTGAATGAAGCATTATGACCTCTTGTCTTCACTGAATGAAGCATTATGACCTTTGTCTTCACTGAATGAAGCATTATGACCTTTGTCTTCACTGAATGAAGCATTATGACCTTTGCCTTCACTGAATGAAGCATTATGACCTTTGTCTTCAGTCTCACTGAATGAAGCATTATGACCTTTGTCTTCACTGAATGAAAGCATTATGACCTTTGTCTTCACTGAATGAAGCATTATGACCTTTGTCTCCCTCTGAATGAAGCATTATGACCTTTGTCTTCGTCTCACTGAATGAAGCATTATGACCTTTGTCTTCCTGAATGAAGCATTATGACCTTTGTCTCCTCTGAATGAAGCGTTATGACCTTTGTCTTCACTGAATGGAGCATTATGACCTTTGTCTTCACTGAATGGAGCATTATGACCTTTGTCTTCACTGAATGGAGCATTATGATCTTTGACTTCACTGAATGAAGCATTATGACCTTTGTCTTCACTGAATGAAGCGTTATGACCTTTGTCTTCACTGAATGAAGCATTATGACATTTGTCTTGACTGAATGAAGCATTATGACATTTGCCTTGACTGAATGAAGCATTATGACCTCTGTCTTCACTGAATGAAGCATTATGATCTCTGTCTTCACTGAGTGAAGCATAATGACCTTTGTCTTGTAGCCAAATAAATACAATCCAAACAAATGTCTCTGTGTTCTTGACCAAGGTTTTTGAATGCGAGTATAGGCGGGCGAGGAGGGGCGGGGGGGGGGGCGGGGGGGGGGGGAGGGGCTGCAAGTGGTGTGCTCTGTGAAAGAGCAAAGCAAAACACACTGACGAACGTGTTCATATAAGTAATGCTGTGTGTCTCAACTCACGAACTTGACATGCCAGAATTATGTTTTGGGTGAGAAACGCCAGAGGAGAGGCATGAAGACGCCGTCAGCTCTGGCATGAAATGAGAACAGAAAGAAGAAAGTTGTGAACCAAACACTAGGAAAGTAAGTCGCGAAAGAGTGAAAGAAAGGGGATGAATTCAACAACTGAATCTGATTTTTTTTAAAATCAAATTATCAATTTCTTCCCTTTTAGGAATAATTCATTCATGCACATGCATACAAGTACACGCATGCAGACGCAATAGCCAGTAAGAAGTCTTTGCCACAAGAAGGGCAGGAGAGGGTGGAAGAGAAGGACTTGGACAGAAACACCCTCACCTCACCCCATCCCCCTTCCCCACCCCCTATAGTCGGGCATTGTGACAAAGCATTTCTCTGTCAAGATGAGATCAATAGCCTGCACTAGAATAATTGGTTCTGGAACTAATGTGAGAAAATACCCATGGAAACATTCTATTACCAAAATAAGAATACCAGTCACCAGGCTGCTCCTGTGGGTGGTAACGATGATGGAGATGAAAGTGGCAAGGTTCCACGGAACAAGAGAAAGACTGGAAGATGCACCGAAGCAGATTCCAATGGTGACGACCCACAGTGACGGGAGAGGCTGTCTGACAATGACCGGGATGAACAACCTTCCCACCTGGAGGACGTGGCCTCGGGACCAATGACAAGACAGCACGTGAAGCAGAAGGATGGTGGCCACTGGACCAATGACAAGACAGCACGCGAAGCAGAAGGATGGTGGCCACTGGACCAATGACAAGACAGCACGCGAAGCAGAAGGATGGTGGCCCTGGGACCAATGACAAGACAGCACGCGAAGCAGAAGGATGGTGGCCACTGGACCAATGACAAGACAGCACGTGAAGCGGAAGGATGGTGGCCTCGGGACCAATGACAAGACAGCACGTGAAGCGGAGGGATGGTGGCCACTGGACCAATGACAAGACAGCACGTGAAGCGGAAGGATGGTGGCACTGGACAACGACAAGACAGCACGTGAAGCGGAAGGATGGTGGCCACTGGACCAATGACAAGACAGCACGTGAAGCGGAGGGATGGTGGCCACTGGACCAATGACAAGACAGCACGTGAAGCGGAAGGATGGTGGCCTCGGGACCAACGACAAGACAGCACGTGAAGCGGAAGGATGGTGGCCACTGGACCAATGACAAGACAGCACGTGAAGCGGAAGGATGGTGGCCACTGGACCAATGACAAGACAGCACGCGAAGCGAAGGATGGTGGCCACTGGACCAATGACAAGACAGCACGCGAAGCAGAAGGATGGTGGCCACTGGACCAATGACAAGACAGCACGTGAAGCGGAAGGATGGTGGTCTCGGAACCAATGACAAAACAGCACGTGAAGCGGAAGAATGGTGGCCACTGGACCATGACAAGACAGCACGTGAAGCGGAAGGATGGTGGCACTGGACCAATGACAAGACGCACATGAAGCGCAAGGATGTGGTGGCCTCGGGACAATGACAAGACAGCACGTGAAGCAGAAGGATGGTGGCCACTGGACCAATGACAAGACAGCACGTGAAGCGGAAGGATGGTGGCCTCGGGACCAATGACAAGACAGCACGTGAAGCAGGAGGATGAAGATAACACACTGACACCTAGGAGCGATGTCAGGGATGACGGCGTGATGACGGTTATAACTGCACAAGACTGGGTGGATGGCGAGGGGAACAGGGTGAAATCCAGGATTTGAAGTCCTATAGCAAGGCTGATGCCACTGCTCAGCTGGAAGGTTGTTCCACTCTCTTCAGAGCACGGAAGAAACTGTTCTTTCTGTAATTCCTGTAGTATGATTATATTTGGTACTGCAGCTCATTCAATTCGTCCATCTCATCCATCCATTTTCTCCACTTGTTTTTCTTCAGGTCATTGTCGATCTTCCGTGCCTCTGCTTCATCGATAATCAGCTCCATTTTTGACAAATATAAAGCACGATGATATGGTCTTCACGCATTGAAAACAATATGGCGGATTTCAAATACGAGTGGCGCGAAAACCTGAATCGGAACACGGAACGCGCACACAGGGAAAAAAAAAAAGAAAGGAAAAATTTGCTATACGGAATTCCGTATCAATACGGAAGGTCTCCCACCCCTGTATGTGTATAGTGTGTACACAGTGTCAAAGTTATGTACATTGTATAGTCTGTACACAGTGTCAAAGTCATGTACATTGTAAAGTCAGTACAAAGGGTCAAGGTATGTGTATAGTATGTACACAGTGTCAAAGTCATGTACATTGTATGGTCTGTACACAGTATTAAGGTATGTGTACAGTCTTCACACAGTGGCAAGGTTTGCACAGTGTCAGTGAGCCGCACGTAAAACATTCTGTGTAGATGAACACATGCCGAACGGAGGACAACTGCGCAAATGTCAAGTTTTGGGGGCAGCACACAATAAACTGGCTCGTTTCGGCTCTCTCCTCTCTCTCTCTCTCTCTCTCTCTCTCTCTCTTTTCTCTCTCTCTCTCCCCCTCTCACACACACAACCACACACACACACACACACACACACACACACACACACACACAGCGCTTTCTTTTCAATACAATTAACAGTCAGATGTAAAAGAGGAATTTACTTAGAAAGAACAAGATGATGATGATGATGATGATGATGATGATGAAACAAGTTATGCAGCCAGGGGTTACAACACTTAACACAGTCGGAAGCCTTCCTGATGGCCTGGACACGGGGTATCCCCAACACTGAAGGCTCATCAGAACGCCCCAAGAAGCCAAGCAGCTCTTTCTGTGGCTAGCACAGGGTCAACGCGAACACGGATGTTCCCACAGGTGTCCCTTGCATGAGATCAGGGTGTTTCACAGGTCCCTTGAATGAGATCAGGGTGTTTCACAGGTCCCTTGAATGAGATCAGGGTGTTTCACAGGTCTCTTGAATGAGATCAGGGTGTTTCACAGGTCTCTTGCATGGGATCCGGGTGTTTCACAGGTCTCTTGCATGAGATCCGGGTGTTTCACAGGTCCCTTGCATGAGATCAGGGTGTTTCACAGGTCTCTTGCATGAGACCAGCGTGTGTCACAGGTCCCTTTCATGAGATCAGGGTGTGTCACAGGTCCCTTGCATGAGATCAGGGGGTTTCACAAGTCTCTTGCATGGGATCAGGGTGTTCTACAGGTCTCTTGCATGAGATCAGGGTGTTTCACAAGTCCCTTGCATGAGATCAGGGTGTTTCACAGGTCTCTTGCATGAGATCAGAATGTTTCACAGGTCTCTTGCATGGGATCAGGGTGTCCTACAGGACTCTTGCATGAGATCAGGGTGTTTCACAGGTCCCTTGCATGAGATCAGGGTGTTTCACAGGTCTCTTGCATGAGATCAGGGTTTTACAGGTCTCTTGCATGAGATCAGGGTGGTTCACAGGTCTCTTGCATGAGATCAGGGTTTTACAGGTCTCTTGCATGAGATCAGGGTGTTTCACAGGTCCCTTGAATGAGATCAGGGTGTTTCACAGGTCTCTTGCATGAGATCAGGGTTTTACAGGTCTCTTGCATGGGATCAGGGTTTTACAGGTCTCTTGCGTGAGATCAGGGTGTTTCACAGGTCCCTTGCATGAGATCAGGGTGTTTCACAGGTCCCTTGCATGAGATCAGGGTGTTTCACAGGTCTCTTGCATGAGTTCAGGGTGTTTCACAGGTTCTTGCATGGGATCAGGGTGTTTCACAGGTCTCTTGCGTGGGATCAGGGTGTTTCACAGGTCTCTTGCATGGGATCAGGGTGTTTCACAGGTCTCTTGCATGGGATCAGGGTGTTTCACAGGTCCCTTGCATGGAATCTGGGTGTTTCACAGGTCTCTTGCATGAGTTCAGGGTGTTTCACAGGTCTCTTGCATAGATCAGGGTGTTTCACAGGTCTCTTGCATGAGTTCAGGGTGTTTCACAGGTCTCTTGCATGAGACCAGGGTGTTTTACAGGTCTCTTGCATGGGATCAGGGTGTTCTACAGGTCTCTTGCGTGAGTTCAGGGTGTTTCACGGGTCTCTTTCATGAGTTCAGGGTGTTTCACAGGTCCCTTGCATGAGATCAGAGTGTTCTACAGGTCTCTTGCATGGGATCAAGGTGTTTCACATGTGTCCTTTGCATGAGTTCAGGGTGTTTCACAGGTCTCTTGCATGAGATCAGGGCGTTTCACAGGTCTCTTGCATGAGATCAGGGTGTTTCACAGGTCTCTTGCATGAGATCAGGGTGTTTTACAGGTGTCCCTTGCATGGGATCAGGGTGTTTTCACAGGTCTCTTGCATGGGGTCGGGTGTTTCACAGGTCTCTTGCATGGGGTCAGGGTGTTTCACAGGTCTCTTGCATGGGATTAGGGTTTTTCACAGGTCCCTTGCATGGGGTCAGGGCGTTTCACAGGTCTCTTGCTGGATAGGGTAAGGTCATGGGTGGTGTTCTACAGGTCTCTTGCATGAGATCAGGGTGTTCTACAGGTCCCTTGCATGGGATCAGGGTGTTTCACAGGTCCCTTGCATGGGATCAGGGTGTTTCACAGGTCTCTTGCATGGGGTCAGGGTGTTTCACAGGTCTCTTGCATGGGATTAGGGTTTTTCACAGGTCCCTTGCATGGGGTCAGGGTGTTTCACAGGTCTCTTGCATGGGATCAGGGTGTTTCACAGGTCTCTTGCATGGGGTCAGGGTGTTCTACAGGTCTCTTGCATGAGATCAGGGTGTTCTACAGGTCCCTTGCATGGGATCAGGGTGTTCTACAGGGGCACTTGCATGGGATCAGGGTGTTCTACAGGTGTCCCTAGCACTCCAGCCTGGAGGTCTTGGGTAGGTCACACCGGTGAAGGTGTAGATCTTGTTGCAAAGGAGGGGGGGGAGGGGGGGGGGGGTTGGCGGGAGTTACCAGGGTGGAAGTGGAACTGGTGGTGTGTGGGGTTTTGTTGGTTGCGTTGTGGATGTTGTGTTTTCTGCGCAGCACGCTGATCTATTGGTGGGGAGTCTTCAGGAGAAAGGTTTTTTATGAGTACGACCTGCTATGGGACATGCTCTGTGGTGTTGAGTACATGTATTGGTGATGTGTGGTTATATTAGAAGTGGCGTGGATTCTTCTCACACTGTCTGTGTTCTAGTAGCGGGGGCGGTCGACGTGTTTTATCTTAAAATGTGCGAATGCCATTCGGAATGGAAGATGTCTCCATCACGGATTTTTAGGGCCAACAGTTTTGTCCCTTTATTGAGAAGTGATCACCATGATATAAAACCCGTCTGGGAGCACGCTTCCCTCTCTCTCTCTCTCTTTTTTTAAAGTGAGCAGCAGCTTGCGTAAGGCGATGACGACCAAATAGGAGTGCGGAAGGGGATGCTCGTTTGGATGCCTGTGGGAAAGCTTTTTTTTTTGTTGTTTTTTTTGAAAACTACTATTCAAATCTTACGAGCTGAACCCATGCAGTTTGTCCGATTCAGACATTATTACAGCTGTGGATACCAACATCGAATATGATTTGTGTGATGTGTTGACTTGCAAGGCGAGTGATCAACAGTTCCTGCAAGTCGGTGACAGCAAGACCAGAGCCTGTGAAGTCTTGAACTTAGAATTTGTGCAAGAACATTTTCTTTGCGTTTACATCCGACAAATTGTCGTCTGTGATTGACTTTGCCCGGGACTGAAGTAGAATGCGTTGCTGGAACAGCTGACTATGGTCTGATCATTTTCCAGCCCCGTTTTGAAGTCGGATTTGAAATAATTGTGTCAAGTTTGTTAGTGTCTGGTTTGGGGTCATCTGTCTGATCTGTGCCCAGTGCAGCGAAACGTCGACAGGGGAGTTAACCTGCGGTGATGGTGCATGAGAGCACGAGGCCTTCACTAGTAACTTCTCGGTGTTTGGGGAAGGCTTCTGCGACTGGGAATGATTTAGGTCAGCATTGTAAAGTGTGATAGTGCTAATTGTGCGGTTGTGTTGTGTTTGAGGTATGTTTTAAAGTTTCGGGTAAACTTTCAGTTTCTTCACTGTGTCCCTGCGTGTGGACTAGTCTATATACACCTCATCAGCTGTTTCGAGACCACACTGCGCACAATTTAACGCTGATGGATAAATGAATGAATAACCAAGATGAGAGAATTTAAGAAGAGGGTCTTGTGGCTACCACCTAGCAGATGTACGACCTACTCATTAGCTCAAGGCGCTGATCAGACCTTGAGTATCTATCTACCCAACATTGCCTATACCGTTGTTATTTCATGTGTGTGTCCAGTGTACAAGTGTGTATACACATCTTTACATATGTGCATAGGAGGGTTGACATGGGCCAGTGTGCGTGTACTGGTGTATGCAGTGTGCACACACGCACGTCTTTGTGCATGTGTATACATATGCTCGTGTGTGAGTGTGTGCACGCGCATGCCTTTGATAATTTGTGGGAAACGAATGTTCTTCATGTGAATATGACATAGTTATTAAACAGGGGTCCTGAGACATTAAAAGTCTTATCTCAGTTGATGTGTGTTTGGTCATTTGTGTCCGCCATTGGAAAGGCCTAGTACGAGGGTGTCATTCTGCAGGAGTCTTCGCAGTGTTGGCCTCGAGATTGTTCCAATATTTGTTTGATTGGCGACGTTTCATGCTCTTCCTTTAAGTCTGGATGTGCGGCCACTTCTTTGCTTGATGCCGAGTTCAGAAAGGTCCTGAGTATAGTGAATTTGATCTTGTTTGTCGAGGCAATTCCTTAGATTTCTTTTCACATCAGATATGCCAAGCTGTAATCTAGTTCTTATCCTTATCATTGCCTTGCCACCCAGTGTGTCTGGTCTCTCATTTCTATAAGTCTCCATGATGGAAGGCTGCACATTACTTCAAGCCAGGCAGAAGTTGGTCCATGGTGTCTGTCAGTGTCATTGCTTGTTGATATCTAAGCTGGGCTGTGGATGAGAGGAGCTCGAGAGTGCTTGTGCTACTGCTTCTACCTCCATTGTTCGACTTGACGTTGTTAAAGTGCATGTTCCATTGTCTTCCTGGATAGTTTGTCCATTTTACTTCATTGTGTATCCCCAGCCTGACTTACCTTTGCTGACAGAACTGTCAGTGTATATATACTACGCACAAAAAGTTAAGGATCGGTATGTGAAAACAGGTGCGTAATAAACTCAGTTCGCTACTGTTATTTATTTCTTAGTCCAGCCAAATTGTCATGAATTCTTGTTCAGCTGTAAGTGGGCGATGTTGTGTTAGTGCGAATATTGCACGGGATTCTCTACTACTGAGCTGGGCCGCAAACGGAAAAGCGGAAACTTGCGAAAAATGACCTTGTTTTGGACCGTTCTGCCTGAACACATTGCACTTGCCAGATGGAAAAACCATTATGCACGTGCAAGCACTGCTGTTTATGTGTGAGATGCTGTCGCTCGCTTGGCTATATAAGAAGACATTCCACCAGTAGTAGGCCTGATCTGACAATGCCTCCACGACGAAAATTAAGCGAGTTGGATAGGGGACGAGCTGTTGCATGGTTCCAAGATGGTGTTCCCAAGCGAGAAGTGGCCAGGCGACTTCATGTGTCCATCTCGGTCATTGTCCGACTGATTCAACGCTTCACAGCCACTGGGATTGTCCATGAAAGACGCAGATCTGGTCGACCGAAGAAGACAACCCCACGTGACGATCGTCTCATTGAACGACAAGCCCTGCAGACAAGAACAGCCTCTTCCAGCATAATTCAAAGGCAGTTCAGGGTGGCTACTAACATCAACATCAGCCAGCAGACCATACGGAACCGCCTACATGGGTTTAATCTCCGTTCTCGTCGCCCAGCAGTATGGCCACGCTTAACTCCAGCCCATAGGGCAGCACGCCGCGCCTTCTGCGCACGTCACGTGAGGTGGACACGTCAGCAATGGTCCCAGGTCCTGTTCAGTGATGAATCACGCTTCACCCTTCACCACAACGACGGCCGACTGAGGGTCTGGAGGCGCCCAGGGCAACGCTTTACTGACGCCACTGTCCAAGAAAAGGTGGCCTTTGGTGGAGGTTCTGTAATGGTCTGGGGGCCTTCAGCCTTCACCACAGAACATGTCACACCCTTGTATCATGTACAGGGTAACCTGACTGGCATCCAATACCGGGATGAGATCCTTCGACCGCTGGCTGTGCCTACACTGCAGCAGATGGGACCGAGGGCTGTCTACCAGGATGACAATGCTCGCCCCCACAGGGCAAGGGTGGTGCTGGTCAACGACTTCCTGCAGCAGTCTGGAGTCAACAGAATGGAGTGGCCAGCATGCAGTCCCGATCTCAACCCGATTGAGAACCTCTGGGATGAGCTGGATCGCAAAGTGAGGAGCCACCCCCCTCCCAGGGATGCCCAACACCTCTACCAGATGCTGCAGGCTGAGTGGCAGGCGCTTCCACAGAGGATCTTCACCAACCTGGTCAACTCGATGAGGACTCGCTGCGTCGAGTGCCAGAACAGCCATGGTGGTTACACGCATTACTGAGCTTTTGGGAGCATCAGTATGCCCTGTCTTGTGATTTCAATGACTTTGGGAAATCAAATTTGGATACGTACCCACTTTAATCAAATGTACACACCAAACGATTGCTCGAGATTGAAGGCAATTGTGTATCGTTATCACTAAAGAATGGAATTAAATGTTGGCCAAACTTCAACGCATTGACTTTCTTATTCTGACAGTTATGAATGTTTGTGAAAGTGATCCTTAACTTTTTGTGCGTAGCTTATAACAGTATCTTTTTTTGTGCCAAGGTCTTCTACCTGCATCTGAATTTCTGGGTTAGTTTTGCTTTCTGGCCATTCTTGACAGCGTCTTCCAAGCTCTGGAGTGATCGCAGTTGGGTAGAGGTGTTTGAAGTGGTTTGGATACTTTTCCCATTCTTCAGTTTCTTTGAATTCTGATAATTAGCACACTAGCTGTATACTGTCTTCTGCCTGTCCCATCCATGATTTTAAATGTCCTAGACAAGTGCCTCCTATTTCCCTGACCGCTACATGTTGTGGGTTTCGGGGATTTCAAGCGCTCTACAACATGCCTTCACCTATTCTAGCTTGTGTCCGACCTGGATTGAAGGAATGTCAAGCAGGTAATGCATAGTTTCAATTGGTCTGTCCTTCATAGTTCCCAAAATCAGTCTCATTGCTTCATTTTGATTTCTTTCTAATTTAAGATTGCACATGGATAGTGTTGTAAGCCCTAATCCATAATCAATCAGACTGTTTCAAAGACGAAGGAGTATGCTTTGTTTTGTTGTGCATGTGCATTTCTTTCCAATGGCATGAACTTTCCAAGTACCTGTCAGTTCTATTTCCAGCCTGTAGTTTTGTTCTGAGCTATACCACGAAAAGCTCTGAACTGACAAGCCTTCCTCCACACGCACACACATACAGCAACACCAGGGCATGCTGCAACATGCATGCACACTGCCCCAAACAAACACATGTGGGAGCTCCATCACTTTAGTCCTTTTATAATTTGCAATTGTAACAAATGGAACAATAAATACATATATATATGAACTTGGGTACTTTCCTTGCTGACTTTGGATAACCAATGAAAAATAGAGGACTGTATATCTGGAATAGGGCCAGTCAGACAATGGTACAGGAGGAATCACCCCCACAGATATGTGTGTGTGTGTGTGTGTGTGTGTGTGTGTGTGTGTGTGTGTGTGTGTGTGAACTGGTAAAGGAATGAGCCCCCATCAACAGTTAAATGTATCTACCGCAGGAATGACCCCCATCATCAGTTGTGTCTGTGTGTCTGTGATGATGCTAAAAGAGAAGACCAAAAGCTGCAGACAGACAGATGGAAAAGAGAAGAGATTCAGAGAGAGCGGGGAGGGAAGAGTTATTGCAATCATCCGTGGCGACACTGTCCCCGTTTGTCCTGCTACTGTTGCTGACACTCTGCCGGCTTCCCCTTGGCCTGAAACATTCAGCACTCCCGTTAGACCTGACATTTCCACAGCACACGCATCCACCACTAATGTTAGCCCTGACATTTCTACAGCACACGCATCCACCACTCCTGTTAGCCCTGACATCTGTACAGCACACACATCCACCACTCCCGTCAGCTGGACAATTCTACAGCACACACATCCACCACTCCTGTTAGCCCTGACATTTCTACAGTACACACATCCATTCCTTCTGTCAGTCCTTCATCTCTACGACACACAGACGCTCCACTGATGAACCCAGACTGTGCACCAGTTGACTGCACAGACACAGGGGTGAGAAGTGGGGGTCAAAAGGGGGTAGCTGAGGAGGGATGTAGGGACTGGGGGTCTTTGTTGGGTACAATGGGGCAAAGTCTTGTTGTAAATCAATGTGGTAAAATACAGAAGAAACAGGGGTAAAATAAAACAGAATCTGTTGTTAGGAGTCCAGTGTTGGTAAAAAAAATTAAGAAAACATCTTGTTCAGAGTCATATTTGTTAAAAGAAAGAAAACATATTATGTGAAGAGTATCTTGATCAAAATTTTAGTATTTTCCTGTAAACCCTAAGACATTTTCTGTAAACCTTCTCTACAGGCAATCTTCATTGGTAATACAATCTACCATCATAATCCTAAGACTATTTTCTAACCTCTCTATGACAACCTTTATTGGTAATACAATCTACAGCAATACCTCAAGAAAACCCACTTCTGTAAACCTCTCTATGGCCTGTCTCCATTGGTAATACAATCTACTGCAAACTCAAAGACAACCACTTCTGTAAATCTCTCTATGGCCTGTCTCCATTGGTAATACAATCTACCAGCAATGAAAACACACGCCTTCCTGAAAACAGAGCCTGGAATTGCTAAGACAAAAAAAGAGGAAATTTCTATGGGGGTAAGGGGGCATCCTCCCCCGGAAAATTTTGAAAATCGAGACTAAAATCTGTGCAATTTGAGGCATTCTGGTGGCAAATTTGAAGGAATCTGGCACACTAAAAATTAAAATTCATATGAATACTGATCTCAAAACACTGAAAAGGAAAACAAAGCAAAACAAGGGCAAAAGCTCATACTGTGTAGAGCACAATACACACACTCTCTGTTTCCTAAACCCCATCATTTCAGCTTTTACTCAAGGAGAAAATTCAATCCAGACCAAAATATACACTGAAAAGGCTAATTGTACGACACAAGTAGAACTCAGCAAACCATGGGCAGAAAGTCATGCTGCCTGGAGCACAAACATATACCTCCTCTGTTTTTAATTTCATCATTTGACACATGATTTTTCAGAAAAAAATTCAATCAGGCACATATAAACATACACTGAAAAGGGTAATAACAATAACATTGTACAACACAAGGTAAACCGAGTAGAACATGAGCAAAAGTTCCTACTGCCTGGAACTCAAACATAACTTTCTCTTTCTTTCAACTCCATCATGACACAAGATATTTTAAAAAGAATTCAATCCAGCCCGAAACACACACACTGAAAACACAAAACAAGGTGTCAACTAAGCAGATGCCTCTTGCAATTTCTGATGCTTGGCAGTTTTCACATGGTCTTCTAAGACGATTCAGCCTCTCAAGTTGTAGACGATGTCGCAGTGGTATAATTCACTGAATGTAGTCCCTACCACCTTGACCTTTTGGATATGCTCAGCTAACAGCTTCTCTCCGACGTCCGTCTCCATCCACATCCATTTCCAACTATTCTTTGCCTTTGAATAATCGAAAACGTCGCTACGCTTGACCATTCGCCTGTCCACCATTTTGAAGAAATGACCGGGTCTAGGTCAACCCACAATGCATCGCAGGCATTAGGCCTAGACTGAGCTTTCCTTCAGCGAGTAAGAGTTCATGCAAGTCATCTGCTACACCGAGGGACTGTAAAAAAAAAATTTGGTTGATTTTTTTTCCTGCGGAAAATTTCTTTTTGCATGATTTTCGGTTGTGATTACGCGAGCATCTTCGTTTCCACGATGAATTCCAGGCTCTGTGAAAACCTTTCTAAAGGCAATTTTCAGTGGGAGGACAGTCTTTGTTAGGAGGACAATCTATTGGCAGTAAAAACACTGACATCAATTCCTGACAACTCTGTACAGACCGTCTTTGTTAGGAGGACAATCTATTGGCAGTGAAAACACTGACAACAATTCCTGACAATCTCTGTACAGACCGTCTTTGTTAGGAGGACAATTTACAGGCAGTAAAAACACTGACAACAATTCCTGAAAACCTCTGTACAGACCATCTTTGTTGGCAGGGCAATCTATTGGCAGAAAAAACACAGACAACAATTACTGAAAACCTCTGTACAGACAAGCTTTGTTGGCAGAGCAATCTATTGGCAGTAAAAACAAAAACAAAAAGATCTTGAAAAACATCTCCAGAGTAATAATAATCCAATAAATATGAATAAACCACGTATTACCAAAGTAATAAAATCCCTAAAATAGTTACCAACTGATTAATAAGAACAAACCATCAAACATGACACTCATAAAACAGTAATACACTTTTGACAAAAACAAAAACAAACATGAAAGATAACAATACTTGTTTGACCAGCAAGAACAAACTGCAGATTGTCACACAAACAAAACAGTATTACTTATGTGATGAACAAGGACCAGCATCGATCATAGTGTTAAGACTTATTTCATCCACAAGGACAACACTCTATTCACAATACTAACAAAACAATAAGCCTGCTCTGATCAGTGAAGACACACATCAAACATCACACAAACAAACAGTAATACTACTCTGATCAACAACAATAAACACTGATCATAACAGTTTTAAACTGTAATACTAGTCTGATCAACACGGAAAAACATCAATCATAACACTAATAAATAGTAATACTAATTTATCAACAAGGATAAACATGGACAAAAATGTCAGACCAGCCTGATCCATATGGACATACATCAGTCACAGTACTGATAAAACAGTCCTTCGATCTACAGGCAAACGTCAATCATAATACTAACAAAATAGACTAATCTGATCAATAACCACAAATACTAATCACATTACTAACAAAATAGGAAGCATTACTTATAAGCATGGACAAACATTGATCATAATACTAACAAAGAAGTTAGACTGAGCTCATCAGTAAGGACAAATACTGATCGTAATAGTGGCAAAATACAAAGAATACTTTGATCAACATAGACAAACCCACCATACATTTAAAAAAAAAAAAAAAGTCAGCTTAATCTGATCAATAAAGACAAACTCTGATCACAATGGGGGAAAACACACACGCACACTCAATAATCCAAAACGCAATCCCAGGGGTAGAGCATAAGCCCACCTGTTCATTAGTAAGAACTTCACGTGTACCTTTCCACATAACTCCAAGCATTATTTCTCACTGAATTAAAACAAGAACTGTCATGACAAACTGCTAAAGCAGGGCAGGTACTGTGACTGTCCAGTCTGCCATAGTGGACAGTACTGTCCAGTCTGCCACAGCGGACAGTACTGATGTGACCTTGCAGTGACCTCAGGCACTGTGACTGTCCAGTCTGCCACAGCGGACAGTACTGATGTGACCTTGCAGTGACCTCAGGCACTGTGACTGTCCAGTCTGCCACAGCGGACAGTACTGATGTGACCTTGCAGTGACCTCAGGCACTGTGACGGTCCAGTCTGCCACAGCGGACAGTACTGATGTGACCTTGCAGTGACCTCAGGCACTGTGACTGTCCAGTCTGCCATAATGGACAATGCTGATGTGATGTTGTAGTCGCTGCAGAAAGTGTACCTCTTCTCTAAAGATGATGAGAGAGAGAGAGAGAGAGAAAGAGAGAGAGAGAGAAAGAGAGATGTACATTAGATAAAATACATATTCATTATGCAATATAGTCTGTACAGCCTGCAGATAAATGACAAACAATGTGCTCTCATAGCCAATGCACATCACAGTTCCAGCAGCAAAGAAATATAAGCCAGTGATGCATACCTAAACTGACCTCTGACCACATCAGACATCATTTACAGATGGAGCTAGATCCAGCATGGTTAACGAGACACCACCGAAGCCCCTGTTCTCACACTGCCGAGTTAGCAATGTGCTCATGAAGAGTGGTCTCTCCCCGTACATGATCTTTACCTGGCCTACTACGGAAGAAACTCTTGTTCTCACTATGTTGGTAGCATTTGTCATAGCACTTGTCACAGCTGTCCATTTCTCTTTACCATATCTCTGCCAAAACTAGTATGGTAGAACTCCTTGTCTACTTCCCTTTACGAGATCTTTGCCTGGTCTACAAAGGGAGAAACTCCTGATCTCATGATACTCGTAATGCAGTTGTCATTATTGTACCCCTGGTTACTAACATCAATGATGAAACATAAAATAACATGACCTCCGCCTACTTACATCAATGATGAAACAAGCTATAACATGACCCATTCTTACTGACATCAATCATGAAACATGCAATAATATGACCCATTCCTACTGACATCAGAGATAAAACATGCAATAACATGACCCATTCCTACTGACATCAGTGATAAAACATGCAATAACATGACCCATTCCTACCGACATCAGTGATAAAACATGCAATAACATGACCCATTCCAACTGACATCAGTGATAAAACATGCAATGACCCATTCCTACTGACATCAGTGATAAAACATGCAATAACATGACCCATTCCTACTGACATCAGTGCTGAAACATGCAATAACATCACCCGCTCCTACTGACATCAGTGATGAAGCATGCAATAACATCACCCGCTCCTACTGACATCAGTGATGAAGCATGCAATAACATCACCCGCTCCTACTGACATCAGTGATGAAGCATGCAATAACATCACCCGCTCCTACTGACATCAGTGATGAAGCATGCAATAACATCACCCGCTCCTACTGACATCAGTGATGAAACATGCAATAACATCACCCGCTCCTACTGACATCAGTGATGAAACATGCAATAACATCACCCGCTCCTACGGACATCAGTGATGAAACATGCAATAACATCATCCGCTCCTACTGACATCAGTGATGAAACATGCAATAACATCACCCGCTCCTACGGACATCAGTGATGGAACATGCAATAACATGACTCATTCCTACTGACATCAGTGAAGAAACATGGAATGACCCATTTCTACTGACATCAGTGATAAAACATGCAATGACCCATTCCTACTGACATTAGTGATGAAACATGCAATAACATGACCCATTCCTACTGACACCTGTGATAAAACACGCAATAATAGCACTGACTTCTCGGCCTTGCCATTATAATTTGTACTGCACAAAGGCTCGGTCACTGAATGTTCAGAAAATGCTTGACTGTGAATAAAATAAAATTGCTCTATCACACAGTTCCTTAACCTTTAGAACGCCCATGGCGCACTGGTGCGCTGAGCCGCCATCTTGCCGATACAGCCCCAGGCGCACTCGTGCGCCCATTGAGGGGTAGTGAAATCAGTAAGCTTGTACTCGATTGGTTGAAGAGAACCAATCAGAATGAAGCAATCCCATAATGCACCGGGATTTCAACTTCCTTTCCTTCCTGTGTGAGCGCCATGTTCCATGTGGTTTGTTTACCATAAATTTTCAAACTTTTTCAAAGTTTTTGAGTAAAATTTCAACATGAACACTGGCGATCAGCAATTCTTGCATGAGGTGTTTTTCAACTCAGACTCTAATGAAGAGTTTTTAGGGTTTAATTGTGAAGATATTGAGAATGCTGTGGCAGAGTCTGAATGGGCTGATGCAGGTGAGGGGGAACTGAGAGACGATAGCAAGACCCTGTGCATTCCAGGGCTCTATGACTCGTAAACACCCAGTAGGGATGTCATATTTTTTTTTTTTCATAATCAAAGCATACACAAAGCACATAATATTTGGTATTGGCATGTTCTTTATTCACTCCTCTACATTCCACCAAATTCCATAACTGCACAAACAATAGAAAAGAAATTACACAATTTTAAGAAGGTAGGTGTGCAGATTTTTTTCAGTCACCCCAAAAGAATATGGCTGCAAGCAGAAGTTACCGCTCATGAATCTGGCCTCCTTAAGGTTTCTTTTAACCTGCATGTTTTTCTGATTTTGTGGACGGCTCAGGGCTGGCAAGCTCAGTCTTTCCTTCCATTTCTTTCCCGCAGGCACACGGCCCATTGACTTTACATTTTGCCAACTTTGACTTTCCAAGAGCAAATGCTATGTTTGATTTCATCGGCATGTTTTTCATACAGCCACTCACTCCTCCACTTTTTTTATACACTGTCGACAATTGAAGCCACGTCAAATTTTTCTTTCACATAGCTATAGGGCATTTTGAAAATAACCGGTCCATGTTCCTCTTTCCATTGTGCCTAGACATGAGCACTGGCCTTGGGATGAAGTCTCCCCTGCCAAAAGAGCACTTCCTGTTTGCTGCCACAAAAAATCAATCCTGGCATTTTTCTTTTTTTCTTTATTATTAAAAACAGATTTCCGTCTGTGACAATTTTATGAAATCTTATTTCTATCCACAGGATCTAATCTTTCCCTGCGCAAGTGCACTGTGCAAGGCCCTGTAACGTACTCACACAGCATGTCTAGAAAGTGATTTCTGTGTCCAACCTCTGACTTAGTCTGATCATCATTATTTTGGCGCAGGTAAAATAAATCATATGCCTTTTACCTACTTCATTTTACATTAAAAAAAAAAAAAGATGGGTGGTGGAAGGGTTCCTGTGTTGGTGTGCCCCCAGACTGCGGCACCCAGTGTTGGGTGGTCCATAATGAGCACAAGAGGGTACATACAGACACAATACAGCTGGAACAGAAACGGTGATGCATAGCAAGTTCAGTGCAGCATCATGAAAGTCTTTTCCCTTGTCAGCACATATAGACTCCTGCCTGCAGCAGGAAGAACCTGAAGAAAATCATGGACATGAACACAGAGGGGGACAGTCACCGAGTCCATACTCCAAAGTACCACTGCTTCTGTGGTCACCTGCTGCCAACTTTTGACATGAACCACAGTGGGGTCTGTCAACACCCCAAAATACTCCTGCTTTTGTGGATGACACTGGAATGTCTGTGTGGTCAGTGTCCTCTCCTACAGCCAGATTGAACAGTCAGTGATTATCATGGAATGTCTGTGTGGTCAAGTGTCGGTGATTGTCATGGAATGTCTGTGTGGTCAGTGTCCTCTCCTGCAGCCAGACTGAACAGTCAGTGATTGTCATGGAATGTCTGTGTGGTCAGTGTCCTCTCCTGCAGCCAGATTGAACAGTCAGTGATTGTCATGAATGTCTGTGTGGTCAGTGTCCTCTCCTGCAGCCAGATTGAACAGTCAGTGATTGTCATGAATGTCTGTGTGGTCAGTGTCCTCTCCTGCAGCCAGATTGAACAGTCAGTGATTGTCATGAATGTCTGTGTGGTCAGTGTCCTCTCCTGCAGCCAGACTGAACAGTCAGTGATTGTCATGAATGTCTGTGTGGTCAGTGTCCTCTCCTGCAGCCAGATTGAACAGTCAGTGATTGTCATGAATGTCTGTGTGGTCAGTGTCCTCTCCTGCAGCCAGATTGAACAGTCAGTGATTGTCATGAATGTCTGTGTGGTCAGTGTCCTCTCCTGCAGCCAGATTGAACAGTCAGTGATTGTCATGAATGTCTGTGTGGTCAGTGTCCTCTCCTGCAGCCAGATTGAACAGTCAGTGATTGTCATGAATGTCTGTGTGGTCAGTGTCCTCTCCTGCAGCCAGATTGAACAGTCAGTGATTGTCATGAATGTCTGTGTGGTCAGTGTCCTCTCCTGCAGCCAGATTGAACAGTCAGTGATTGTCATGGAATCTCTGTGCGGTCAGCAATGTCCTCTCCTGCAGCCAGATAACAGTCAGTAATTGTCATGGAATGTCTGTGTGGTCAGTGTCCTCTCCTGCAGCCAGATTGAACAGTCAGTGATTGTCATGGAATGTCTGTGCAGTCAGCGAGTGTCCTCTCCTGCAGCCAGATTGAACAGTCAGTGATTGTCATGGAATGTCTGTGGGTCAGTGTCCTCTCCTGCAGCCAGACTGAACAGACAGTGATTGTCATGGAATGTCTGTGTGGTCAGTGTCCTCTCCTGCAACCAGACTGAACAGTCAGTGATTATCATGGAATATCTGTGCGGTCAGCCAATGTCCTCTCCTGCAGCCAGACTGAACAGTCAGTGATTGTCATGGAATGTCTGTGCGGTCAGCAGTGTCCTCTCCTGCAGCCAGATTGAACAGTCAGTGATTGTCATGGAATGTCTGTGTGGTCAGTGTCCTCTCCTGCAGCCAGATTGAACAGTCAGTGATTGTCATGGAATGTCTGTGCAGTCAGCCAGTGTCCTCTCCTGCAGCCAGATTTGAACAGTCAGTGATTGTCATGGAATGTCTCTGCGATCGGCCAGTGTCCTCTCCTGCAACCAGACTGAACAGTCAGTGATTGTCATGAATGTCTGTGTGGTCAGTGTCCTCTCTGCAGCCAGACTAAACAGTCAGTGATTGTCATGGAATGTCTGTGTGGTCAGTGTCCTCTCCTGCAGCCAGATTGAACAGTCAGTGATTGTCATGGAATGTCTGTGTGGTCAGTGTCCTCTCCTGCAGCCACACTGAACAGTCAGTGTTTGTCATGGAATGTCCGTGCGGTCAGCCAATGTCCTCTCCTGCAGCCAGATTGAACAGCCAGTGATTGTCATGGAATGTCTGTGCAGGGTCAGCCATGTCCTCTCCTGCAGCCAGACTAAACAGTCAGTGATTGTCATGGAATGTCTGTGTGGTCAGTGTCCTCTCCTGCAGCCACACTGAACAGTCAGTGATTGTCATGGAATGTCTGTGGGTCAGCATGTCCTCTCCTGCAGCCAATGAACAGTCAGTGATTGTCATGAATGTCTGTGTGGTCAGTGTCCTCTCCTGCAGCCACACTGAACAGTCAGTGATTGTCATGAATGTCTGTGTGGTCAGTGTCCTCTCCTGCAGCCACACTGAACAGTCAGTGATTGTCATGAATGTCTGTGTAGTCAGTGTCCTCTCCTGCAGCCAGACTAAACAGTCAGTGATTGTCATGGAATGTCTGTGCGGTCAGCCAGTGTCCTCCACTGTTCAAAGCAATGGCACAAGTGAAGTGACATTTATCACTCTCCAAAAGGCGCTGCCCGTTTTAGCGGGTTTGTGAGAGGAGGGTAAGGGAGGATCTTGTGAGGGAGGAGAAGGGGTTGAAAGGAGCGGAGAGGTCTACTCAACACATTTATGTGTATTAGGCGTAGGGAGGTCTAGTCAACATATTTATGTGTATTAAGCGTAGGGAGGTCTAGTCAACATATTTATGTGTATTAGGCGTAGGGAGGTCTAGTCAACACATTTATGTGTATTAAGCGTAGGGAGGTCTACTCAACACATTTATGTGTATTAAGCGTAGGGAGGTCTACTCAACACATTTATGTGTATTAGGCGTAGGGAGGTCTAGTCAACATATTTATGTGTATTAGGTGTAGGGAGGTCTACTCAACACATTTATGTGTATTTGGCGTAGGGCGGTCTACTCAACACATTTATGTGTATTAGGCGTAGGGAGGTATAGTCAACATATTTATGTGTATTAGGCGTAGGGAGGTCTAGTCAACACATTTACGTGGCGGGACGTAGATAGGTCTACTCAACATATTTATGTGGCAGGATGTTGGGAGGTCGACTCAACTTCTTTACGTGTGCCAGAAGTAAGGTCAACCCAACATATTTACATGTGCCCACAAAGCTGTACAGAAAGCCAAAGTACCAGGGCAGCCCCATGGATTAGCTTTTCTCTGTGAATGGACAAGTCTGTGGGCACCGTTCCAAGACACAAAGCAATGTGACTGTCATCTTAGAGAATTGTTAGTAGATACTACACAACATGTACTATAGGAGATATGACACGACAAGCAGTGTAGTAGACATTACACAACATGTATATTACACAACATATACACAGAAGACAATACATAACACATAGTGAAGGAGATACAATACAGCATGTAGTGGAGCAAAGGAAATCTTAAATGAGGCAACGGAACTGTAAAGAATAAACAGTAAAGAATAAACAAACAACAAAAGGACACAACCATAACTCCAAACGAATTCTGTTGTGCCATTTGGTGTTGAAAGCAGCATCCATCTGGGGTTACTGGCATGTCATCATTTCATGGGAGCAAGGTTTACCCTACTTGTTTGATATGGAGTGTAGCAGACATCCACCAACAATGTGTAGTGTAGCAGAACTTACACAACAGCAGGAAAAACTCTAGGATGAGCTTGACAGCGGCGGTCAGAGAAGATGACCCATCAGACAAGTGTTTCAGCCCTACACTCCTTACATTCCCACATCTAGCACTCCTAGATGACTTTGTGCTGTCACAAATTTTTTTATGTGTGTTACCAGGATTTGAACCCACACCTCCAGGATGGCTGGGCACCTCAAGGCCAAGCTACCTTCAGAGGGATGTCTTACCCACTCAGCTATCAAGCACCAGCTCTATGGTGGGAAACTGTCACCTTGTGAAGCTCACTACTGCTCGTCCCTGACCAGACTGAGCTGGCTCTCTTTTCAACTGCTCCTGTTGTTGCTTCCAGGGCAAATCCCCTTATTTCCACCTCTGTGGCAAGGAGTGTGGCCTGGAAGCCAGGTTCCCTCTAGCTGCTGGCTAGACTGGCCTAGTTCTCAGTCTTGTGCATAGGAGGTTCTTTAATTCTAGTACCCCAGTGAAATGAACCCAAATCCTTTGTTTTGATGGACCAACACTACATAGTGTTTCAGGCAATAGGCACCAACATGCGGTGTAGCAGACATAAACAGGTAATGTAGCAGATATCAAAAACATGTAATGTAGTGGACATAAGAAAACAACAAGTAGCGTAGCATACGAAAGAAAACATGCAGTGTAACAGACATAAGCAAACAACATGTTGAACAGCAGACATAAGTAAGCAACATGAAGTGTAGCAGACGTTAGTGAAGAACATGTAATGTAGCAGACTTCATGGAATGGGGAGGGAGCATGCAGGGACATAAAGGAAACAGCCTGTACCATGCATGACCAACTCATCAACCATTTCAGCCACAATGCTTGCAACAATTCAATGATCAGCGTGGCATCATGCTATGCTCGATCAAAAAGACAAGTTACGACACAAACACAAACCACAGAGATCAATGGCAAAGAGAAATCATGAAATCTAACCAACATGCAAACAGGTTTTGGACACAGACACATAAATTACCTGGGCATATCACGCCTGATCATAAAAGAAATGACAGCAGGAATTAACGACATGTTTGGAATGGATGAACAACAAACATAACATGATAAGCACATACTTATCGACAATGCCAAAAATCAACATTGCCATGACCATGAAGTCTAAGTGTGTGTGTGTGTGTGTGTGTGTGTGTGTGTGTGTGTGTGCATGTGTGTGCACATCTGTGTGCACATCTGTGTGCAAGTGTCTATTAATATATGCATGTGGAAGGGAAGGGGAGGCATATACACGAGTCTGCGAGAGAAAAACAGCTCATCTAAAAAAATTTTTTAAATCACCGTCGACTTAATGCCTAGTTGTTTTCAACAAAACGTTAACTGCTAAATCAATGCCACAGGCTCCAGCAGGGAAGGATGCTACTGTGAAGGAACAGAGGGGGCCAACACAGTCCCTGCCCTCTGAGGCCAACCCTCTCTGTGTTGTCTTCTTCGGACGATAGGCTTGTGTTTTAATGGCTGGAGTCCAAACAAGTAAGTGTGCTCATCAGACAACACATGTGACCCTCCTCTTCTGTGACCCTTGTGACCTAGAGACCAGGGGAAGGGGAGGGGGATGAAGGGGACACAGGAAGGGGGAATCTCATACTGGTTCCTGTAATACACTGATGTTTCTTTGCCTCTTAACGCTGGAGATGGGGAACGCACATGACTGACAGAATGCAGACTAGGAGAGAGGAAGGCGAGATGTGGGGATGAGTGTCGGCCTTCTCATACTCTAAATAGGAGGTACACTGTACAGACAGACTGATAGCCAGCTGAAAGAGAGGGGTGGTGTGGACGGACGGAGCAGGATGATGAGAGGCAGTGTCTACCTGCTATTGCAGTAGGCAGGAGACACACGATACAGACAGACAGAGGGTGGACTGACAGAGAGGTATAGAGGTGCCATGGGGTAGGGGAACAGACAGAGAGGTATAGAGGTGCCATGGGGTAGGGGGACAGACAGAGAGGTATAGAGGTGCCATGGGATAGGGGGACAGAAAGAGGGGTATAGAGTTGCCATGGGGTAGAGGGACAGACAGAGGGTAGACCTGTCTACCTCAAAATTGAACCGTTAGTATTCCATGGAGTAAATTTTAGTATTCCATGACAAAAAAAGAGTATTTTTCTTACCTTGAACTTTAATATGGATCTTATGTTGCACAATTCTTGCAGCCAACTCACTGCGCTGTACTCACACTCAAACACACCAACTAGCACAAGTGCACTACACATATCTAGTTGACCATCTCATTAACAAAAATAATATTATAATGCCCTCCTCCCTTTCACCACCACCCCTCCAGCCCACACACACACACACACACACACACACATACACACACACACACACACACAGTGACAGACAGTCACACACATGTATACCCTTCATACAGTTTTTCATTTTCCACCAGCCGCCATGGCGAAGTGGTTAGTGTCGCCGACTCCCAACTGGGAAGTCGTGGGTTCGAATCCCATCAGAAGTCATGTGGGTTTTTCTGCCCCGACCGGCTTCTACCCAGAGTTGAGTTGCTGCGGACTCAGTTGGGAAGACTGGGACCACACAGTCGAGTTTCATCCACTTAATGGATGCGTTTCTGAGAGTGTTGCTCAAATTTCATGACCAACACTGCAGGTGCCTGTATCTCTCGGGCCTGGTTGACGCCAGGATATATCATGAAAGGAAGCGTAGAGTACAGCCCTGTCATGTAGTCTCAGACGGAAATGTCCGTAGCATCATCTTAACCCTCTTAACAGTCACGCGCCCGCTAGTGCCTGGCCGGAAGTCGGTTAGCCAAAACGCTGAGCGCCTGATGAATGACCACGCGGTTTATGGGGGCAGCCATGTTTACCATGGGAACGGAGATCTCGCGAGAACGTGACTTTCTTTTTTCTGCTCATTTCCGCTTCCTTTTGCAACAAACCGCGCATCGATCAGTGCAGTGGTTGCCGAGTTATTGAATTTTGAAGTTTGCCCAGCAAAGTAGCGTCCGTCAGCATGGCTGCAGAAAGATTTTGGCATTCCATCATGGGAGACAGTGACGAAAGGAGTCGGATTTTGAAGAATTTACGCGAGACGAATTGCAGCAAGTGCAGCCTGCCGATGAAAGTGACCTAGATATCGATTGGGATGATGTGGTGCGTTTCATGAACCACGATTCATCGGAATCTAGTTCGGAAGATGACGAAGAAGCACCGGTGCTACAAGACCGTGAAACTTCTGGTACGTGGTCTAATTCATTGAAAGATTTTCAAATTGATCAATTTTGTGAAGATGTAAGGCCAAAACATGATTTGCTGGTCGATGCTTCGCCTCTTGATTATTTTCATCTCCTTTTACCAGAATCGTTTTTTCAGACCTTGGCTGAAGAAACAAATCACTATGCTCAGCAAGTTCAGGAAGAGAAGGGAAAACTAGATTCGAAATGGCGTGCAGCAACAGTAGAAGAAATGAAGCTGTATATTGCTATAGCAATAATGATGGGAATTCACAAGCTGCCAAGACAGAGACTGTACTGGTCTAGTGATGACAGACTTCGTGTACCTGCTGTCTCAACATGATGAGTGAGAACAGGTTCACCAAAATTGGACAGTATTTGCATTTGAATGATAGGACAAAATGTATTCCACGCGGTCAACCTGGATATGACCCCCTTTTCAAGGTACGACCACTCATTGAAATCTTACAACAAAAATTTGCAGATCATTACAAACCAAATAGGGAAATAAGTATTGATGAAGCAATGGTCAAGTTCAACGGCAGGCTCCACTTCAAGCAGTACATCAGACAGAAGCCTACTCCTCAGGGGGTGAAAGTCTGGTGTTGCTGTGACCCAAGAAACGGTTACCTCCTGGACTTTGATGTGTATACGAGTATGACGAACCACACTGCCAGAGGTAAGTCCTGGTTTTTTGTGTTTTTTTCCACACTGCCAAGTTAAGTCCTGTTTTTTTTTTTTTTTTTTCAAATGATTGCGTACATTTTTCTTCTTTTTTTTTTTTGAGTGCGTGTGCTGTGTATACGCCTGAGCCCTCATACAAGCCTTGTGCATGAAACATGTGCATAGATGTATTACAGTGTGTGTGTGTGTGTGTGTGTGTGTGTGTGTGTTGTGTTGTGTGTGTGTGTGTGTGTGTGTGTGTGTGAGGGAGAGAGAGGTTGCTGGTTTGATAAAAAGGAATATTTTATCATCTGCAGGGGGTCTGGGCCATCATGTCGTCACCACTGTTGGGAAAAATTATCTGGGGAAGAATCACTTCTTCTTCGATAATTTCTTCAGCAGTCCAGACCTCACCAAGGACCTTCTTCAGCAGAAGACCTACTCCTGTGGGACATGCCGCGTCAACAGGAAAGGCCGGCCCAAGGACCTGGTCTTCAATCAGAAGACCAAAAAGAGCCAGAGGATGAAGATGGGTGAGACACGGATGCGGCAGGACGGTGTGATGGTGGCGACTGCCTGGCAGGACAAACGGACGGTCAGTGTCCTGTCTTCAGGCACTCCACCACAGGTGGGGACGGCATTACGACAATCAGGCACAGGTGTGTTTCATTTCTTTCATTTCTTTTCCTTTTATTCAGTTATTTTGATTTGTACTTGTTACATTTGCACCTGACAAAGACTTGGCAGGTAAGTTTGCTGTACATTTGTTATGCAGTAAATTACTCAAAGACATTTTGTAAGCAATGAAACTGTTATTTTGACACATTTCAAATTATTAGTTATTTTGACACTTTTATAATTATTCTTGGCCCGGTGTGTGTGTGTGTGTGTGTGTGTGTGTGTGTGTGTGTGTGTGTGTGTGTGTTATGTTGCAGGACCCAGGGTTGAAAAGGAGATTCCACTGCCCATCCTGGTATACAACCACAACATGGGAGGCGTGGATTCCTTCGACCAGCAAAGGGGCTATTACAGTGTGGGGCGGCAGTGTTGAAAGTGGTGGAGGTACCTCTTCTGGTTTTTTGTGGAGGCAACCATCATCAATGCCTTCATCATTTTCAAACACACCACACTGCCTCGCATTCGCTGCCGGAAACCGCATGACCCGCTGTACTTCCCTCTTGGACTGTACGACGGTCTCATCAAAGGCAATGTTGTCACCAAGCGGCAAGTATAGCATCCAATGTCCTTTGCTGGGAGAGCCATTTCCGACCCTGTGGAGCACTCCATGACCAGGATGGTTGGCCGGAAGAAGAACTGTGTCCTGTGCCAGCAGCAAGGTCAACATGCCCAAACGGGGTGTCCAAACTGTATTTGGATGTGTGCTGTGCAAGGTACACCTCTGCAAAGGCCAGTGCTTTGCTGAATTTCATGCAAAGCTTTTGCAGTGAAGGCCTGTGCAGTGAAGACCTGACAGTTTGTGATTCTGATACTGTGACAGATACGTATAAATTTTCTTTCTTTTTTTGTGTGTTATTACTGTGTAAATAATCAATTTTGCTGCCTGCAAACCTGTTCTGAGTGACATAGATACATGGTGTGTGTGAACACATGACACTTGCATTGATATTTTGTGCTCTGTTTTGTGAAAATTGTGTATATATGAGAAGATGAGTGAAGGTAAGTGTCAACGCAAAACAAAGTTGGTCGTGAAATTTCATCTTTAATATTTTTTTAAAAAATACAAAGGCACAGTAAACATCATCATATCTGTTTACAAAGCAAGAACAAATTTCACAGAACATAAAAACAATTTTTACATATTTTTTCTTGCTTTAGTTTGCTTTTAAATATAGTTTTAAATAAGGAGGTATGGTAAAATTACGGAGTTATGTCCCTTACTGTATGATTTCAGTCTAAGTAAGGCCAGTACAGTAAGGTGCATACAGAAGAGGGTTAATCATCCTCATTCTCATCGATCAGCATAAAAAAAAATGTCTCAAATTCTGTGGCCCTTCATGCCCTGCTCTCATGGTAACCTCAATTTCGATGTCGTCTCCACGTCTGTGGCCTTAGTTTGGTTCCGTCGGGGTCACTGGTATCGGCTAGTCCATGGGGGCTGTCGTTGGACGGATGTAGGTGGCGCCCTCCGGAGGGAGAGCTCACTCACGCCATCTCCGCGACTAAGCAATTATTGTCGTCAGTAGGGGGCTTAGTAGGTGGTGTCCTGCATATGTTAGATCAGAACAGGCGCCACTGAACACCACCGAAGTGACTCGGCAGCAGCGCCGTGTCTCCTCCGGTGGGTTGCCTCTTGACGACTTGACACTGACTACTCTCTGTGGATTGCCGGTGCCGGGGCTGCGGCGGGGCCGACCGGGCTGTGGCTGTGGACGGGGTGTCGGAATGAGCGGCGTGGGTACACTGCGTCTGAGGTGACGCAGAGGTTGGGACAGCAAAAAAAAAAAAACAACCTTTTTCATTTTCCATCTTTTTCTTCTCTTTGTACTGCCACTCCAACCCCCCCCCCCCCCCCCCCCCCGTTTTTGGGGGTGGGGGTGTGGGCATGGGGAGTGGAGCTAATTAACAGTAGAAGTTAAAGCGACAGACACACCTTTAGCAATTCTGCTGTCACTAGTGTCAGGAAACATCTTCTTGAATAGGGAACAAGGTGAGGTGTCGTTAAAGAGACAGATTCGCGTCAGCCACCAGCCTACACATCATGATCATTATCTCGGTGTTTGTCACCTGCAGCTCCAGGTCCCCATCTAGACTTCGCCTTGGACTTTTTCAATGCTTGTACAATTGAAAGTGTTCCTTTCATTACTTCTGATAGTTTTTTATGCGATTTTGACGAAACATGCTTTATGCAGTCGTTGCGCCCTCCATGAGCACAACTAAAACTCGTTTCGCACAAAGTGCACCACAAGAAAGTTAGACCATTTTTGAGCTTGGGACTAAGCACTTCCAAGATTGCTAGGTATACATTCAGGAAAGTTTGCTCTCTCGTTTTGGCAACCTTCTTTTCAACATCTAGCTCCTCATCACTCTCATGAACGCGTAATTTCGCTGGTGGCAAATTCTCTTAGTGGATACCTGTCAGTCGCTCACTATGAAAGATGGCCGACCATGGTGTAAGCGAGTACACGCCAACTGGAACTGGGGACAATAACTCGCCTCTTCAAACAGGAAAATAGTACTTTCTTTTTTTTGTAGCCAATGTTGCCAATTTACGCATTTTTGTCGAGCTCGGCGTATTATCGTATTTTCAAGTCAAATTTCGTATAACACGCTAAAAAATCGTAGGGTAGACAGGTCTGAGAGGGCTATAGATGTGCCATGGGGTAGGGGTACTGACAGAGGGGTATAGAGGTGCCATGGGGTAGGGGGACAGACAGAGGGTATAGAGGTGCCATGGGGTAGGGGGACAGACAGAGGGGTATAGAGTTGCCATGGGGTAGGGGGACAGAGGGGTATAGAGGTGGCATGGGTTAGACAGAGGGGTATAGAGGAGCCATGGGTTAGGAGGCAGAGAGAGAGGTATAGAGTTGCCATGGGTTAGGGGGCAGACACAGGGTATAGAGGTGCCATGGGTTAGGGGGACTGACAGAGGGGTATAGAGGTGTCATGGGGTAGGGGGACAGAGGGGTATAGAGGTGCCATGGGGTAGGGGGACAGACAGAGGGGTATAGAGGTGCCATGGGTTAGGGGGACAGACAGAGGGGTATAGAGGTGCCATGGGGTAGAGGGGCAGACAGAGGGGTATAGAGGTGCCATGGAGTAGGGGGACAGACAGAGGGGTATAGAGGTGCTATGGGGTAGGGGGGCAGACAGAGGGGTATAGATGTGCCATGGGATAGGGGGACAGACAAAGGGGTATAGAGGTGCCATGGGGTAGGGGGACAAACAGAGAGGTATAGAGGTGCCATGGGTTAGGGAGACAGACAGAGGGGTATAGATGTGCCATGGGATAGGGGGACAGACAGAGAGGTATAGAGGTGCCATGGGGTAGGGGGGCAGACAGAGGGGTATAGAGGTGCCACTGGTTAGGGGGACTGAGAGAGGGGTATAGAGGTGCCATGGGGTAGGAGGACAGAGGGGTATAGAGGTGACATGGGGTAGGGGGACAGACAGAAGGGTATTGAGGTGCCATGGGGTAAGGGGACAGACAGAGAGGTGTAGAGATGGCATGGGGTAGGGGACTGACAGAGGGTATAGAGGTGCCATGGGGTAAGGGGACAAAGGGGTATAAAGGTGCCATGGGGTAAGGGACAGAGATGTGTAGAGTGGCATGGGGTAGGAGGACAAACAGAGGGGTATTGGGGTGCCATGGGGTAGGGGAACTGGCAGAGGGGTATAAAGGTGCCATGGGGTAGGAGGACAGACAGAGGGGTATTGGGTGCCATGGGGTGGGGGGACTGGCAGAGGGGTATAAGGTGCCATGGGGTAAGGGGACAGAGAGGTGTAGAGATTGCATTGGGTAGGGAGACTGACAGAGGGGTATAGAGGTGCCATGGGGTAGGGAGACTGACAGAGGGGTATAGAGGTGCCATGGGGTAGGGGGACAGACTGAGGGGTATAGAGGTGCCACGGGGTTGGGGACAGAGGGGTATGAATGTGCCATGGGGTAAGGGGACAGAGGTGCAGAGATGGCATGGGGTAAGGGGACAGACAGAGGGGTATGAAGGTGCCATGGTGTAAGGGGACAGACAAAGGGGTATAGAGGTGCCATGGTGTAAGGGGACAGAGAGGTGTAGAGATGGCATGGGGTAAGGGGACAGACAGAGGGGTATAGAGGTGCCATGGGTTAGGGGGACAGACAAAGGGGTATAAAAATACCATGGGGTAAGGGGACAGAGAGGTGCAGAGATGGCATGGGGTAGGGGAACTGACAGAGGGGTATAGACGTGCCATGGGGTAGGGGGACAGACAGAGGGGTATAGAGGTGCCGTGGGGTAGGGGGACAGACAGAGGGGTTTAGAGGTGCCATGGGGTAGGGGGACAGACAGAGGGGTATAGAGGTGCCATGGGTAGAGGGGCAGACAGAGGGGTATAGAGGTGCCATGGAGTAGGGGGACAGACAGAGGGGTATAGAGGTGCTATGGGGTAGGGGGGCAGACAGAGGGGTATAGATGTGCCATGGGATAGGGGGACAGACAAAGGGGTATAGAGGTGCCATGGGGTAGGGGACAAACAGAGAGGTATAGAGGTGCCATGGGTTAGGGAGACAGACAGAGGGGTATAGATGTGCCATGGGATAGGGGGACAGACAGAGAGGTATAGAGGTGCCATGGGGTAGGGGGCAGACAGAGGGGTATAGAGGTGCCACTGGTTAGGGGACTGAGAGAGGGGTATAGAGGTGCCATGGGGTAGGAGGACAGAGGGGTATAGAGGTGACATGGGGTAGGGGGACAGACAGAAGGGTATTGAGGTGCCATGGGTAAGGGGACAGACAGAGAGGTGTAGAGATGGCATGGGGTAGGGGGACTGACAGAGGGGTATAGAGGTGCCATGGGGTAAGGGGACAAAGGGGTATAAAGGTGCCATGGGGTAAGGGGACAGAGATGTGTAGAGATGGCATGGGGTAGGAGGACAAACAGAGGGTATTGGGGTGCCATGGGGTAGGGGAACTGGCAGAGGGGTATAAAGGTGCCATGGGGTAAGGGAACAGACAGAGGGGTATAAGGTGCCATGGGGTAGGGGACAGACAGAGGGGTATAGAGGTGCCATGGGGTAAGGGGACAAAGGGGTATAAAGGTGCCATGGGGTAAGGGGACAGAGATGTGTAGAGATGGCATGGGGTAGGAGGACAAACAGAGGGGTATTGGGGTGCCATGGGGTAGGGGAACTGGCAGAGGGGTATAAAGGTGCCATGGGGTAGGAGGACAGACAGAGGGGTATTGGGATGCCATGGGGTGGGGGGACTGGCAGAGGGGTATAAAGGTGCCATGGGGTAAGGGGACAGAGAGGTGTAGAGATTGCATTGGGTAGGGAGACTGACAGAGGGGTATAGAGGTGCCATGGGGTAGGGAGACTGACAGAGGGGTATAGAGGCGGCATAGGTTTGGGTGACTGACAAGAGGGATATAGGTGGCATGGGTTAGGGGGACAGACAGAGGGGTATACAGGCATGGGAACTGGAAAATTCAAAATCAGCTGAAACTAGGGGGGTCTGGAGGCATGCTCCCCCAGAAAAGAATTGAAATTTATGGTAAAATCTGTGCATTCTGTGCACATAATTCCTTTAATTTTAAACAGCAAAAATGTGTATTTTCTGGACTAAAAACAGTGATTACAAAAGTATTCATTCTTTCATCATGTTCATTCTCTCTGTAATAGACTGTCATACCCTGTTATTAATTTAAAATAATAATGACAATTAATATCTTCATGCAAGCAATTTTTTTTTTTTTACCTTCATCTGTTGAATTCAATAAGCACTTGTGGAAAGTGTTGCCTGACAAGTTTGCAACAGTATCCTTGGTGAAAAAAGCATTGGTTGTTTGCAAGAGTAGCACTCTTCTCCAAGTGTCGTTTGCCAGCCAGATGGTCCGTCAGCGCTACCAATCCACGACTTCCATACTGGACATGCTTGTTGCAAGTGACGCATCGTGCCTCGCCTGGCAAGTCCACTTTACGGAATCGCGTGCCGACACGTTCTTTCCTTAACTCTCCTTTCCATTGTACTTCGTGCACAACTGCCCCCACTCCCACCTCCAGGCGTTCGCACACCAAGAGTCGTCGAATTTATTGCCTCGTTCAATGATACGCGTCGCCATTGTTCTCTCTTATCGAGCGGAATCGAAAAGCAGAGTAAGCTGAACACACAATGTTCCAGTCGCCTCCGGGCATGCGCGAGATGGTGCACAGGATTTTTCCCCCCACGCGAAAAACTTACTCGGCGGATTTTTTTTTTCCGCGGACAGATTTTTTTTTTCAGCCGACAGAATTTTTTTTTCGGCTGAAATCCGCGAATCCGCGGCCAATTCCCATGCCTGGTATAGATAGGGCATGGGGTAGGGGGACAGACAGAGGGGTATAGAGGTGCCATGGGGTTGGGGGACTAACAGAGGGGTATAAAGGTGTTCATGGGGTAAGGGGACAGACAGAGAGGTATAGATGTGGCAAGCGTTAGGGGACAGACAGAGGGGTATAGAGGTGGCATGGGGTAGGGGGACTGACAGAGGGGTATAGAGGTGCCATGGGTCAGGGGGACAGACAAAGGTGTAAAGGTGGCATGGGTTAGGGGGACAGACAGAGGTGTATAGAAGTGGCATAGGTTAGGGTGACTGACAGAGGGGTATAGGTGGCATGGGTTAGGGGGACAGACAGAGGGGTATAGAGGTGCCATGGGTTAGCGAGACAAAGGGGTATAGAGGTGGCATGGGTTAGAGGGACAGACAGAGGGGTATAGAGGTGGTATTGGGTAGGGGGACTGACAGAGGGGTATAGAGGTGGCAGGGGCAGGGGGACTGACAGGGGCATAGAGGTGCCATGGGGTAGGGGGACAGACAGAGGGGTATAGAAGTGGCATCGTCAGGGGGACTGACAGAGGGGTACAGAGGTGGCATGAGGTAGGAGGACTGACAACGGCAGTGTCTGCCTGCAAACTCTGTGGCAGGAGACACACAATACAGACAGTAGGCAGACTGGGAGAGAAGGGGTGGAGTGGGTGGGGAGAGGGGATAGAGGGGGGTTGTGGCTGCCTGCTCACACTGGAGACAGGGGACACGGAACAGACAGACAGAGAGAAGGGGGATTCAGAGGGAGTATTAGGGGTGAGGGTGGGGGTGGAGACAGGGAGACCCATTAACATGTACAATGCTTACCAGGTCATTTTCTTCATCAAAGTCCCCTTCCTCGTCCTGAAAGAGAAAACACAGGGTACAGTACATTTAAATCTTCACACCAACCATTTTCATCAACCACAGGGTCACATACGTACACACATCACAGGACTACCATCCCTCGCATCACCTGTCTACACATCACAGGTACTACCACCCCCTACAGGGTCACCTGTCTACACACATCACAGGTACTACTATCCCTAGCATCACCTGTCTACACACATCACAGGTACTACACCCTTAATACATGGTCACCTGTCTACACACATCACAGGTACCACCATCCCTCACCAGTCACGTGTCTACACACATCATGGGTATCTCCACCTCTCACACAGTCACCTGTCTACACATATCACAGGTACTACCACCCCTCATCCAGTCACCTGTCTACACATATCACGGGTACCTCCACCCCTCACCAGTCACCTGTCTACGCACATCACAGGTTCTACCATCCCTCAAACAGTCACCTGTCTACACACACCACGGGTACCTCCACCCCTCACACAGTCACCTGTCTACACACATCACGGGTACCTCCACCCCTCACACAGTCACCTGTCTACACACATTACAGGTACTACCATCCTTCACACAGTCACCTGTCTACACACATTACAGGTACTACCATCCTTCACACAGTCACCTGTCTACACACATTACAGGTACTCCACCCTTCACACAGTCGCCTGTCTACACACATTACAGGTACTACCATCCTTCACACAGTCACCTGTCTACACACATCACAGGTACTACCACCCCTCTTATGGTTACATTTACTTTTTTGTTGCACACGAGCACAGAACCATGCACTGACCAGCTGCTGTGGCACAATGATCAGCATCTCTGATTGAGTTCTGAGGATCAAGGGTTCAATTCCCATTTGAGCCATTACTTTGTGGGATTTTCCTGCCTCCACAGGCTCTCACCCACAGTTCAGTTTGTATGGGTTCAACTGGGAAGACTGAAACCACACACTTGGACTTCCTCCACTTCAAGGACGAGTCTCAGTGTTGGTCCAATCTCCTGAACAACACTGCGCAAGCATCTATCTCTCAGGCCTGGCTATACTATGAAAGTAAGCTTAGAGTACAGCCCTGTCATGTTGCCTCTAAACGGAACGGAACTCACAAGACATCCACTTCATCAACGTCATCCTCACTGAAAGAAAAAAAAGGCTTGAATTATGTGGCCCTTCAAATCCCCCTCTCATGAAGACCTTGATTTTGATGCGCTCTTCACGCTGATGCCCTTGGAGAGTTCATGCTGGGGTTGTTAGTATCAGCCAGTTCATGGAGAGCCTTGTTGGATGGACACTACGGCGCAATCAAGATGGACACTGATGCTGGCTCCAGGTCTAAGTTATTGTTATCTGGGTTAACTGGTGGTGTCCTGTGCATGTTGGACCAGAACAGGCACCACTGAACACCGTCAGCAGTCATGCAGTGTCTCCTCTAGCGGGTGCATCATGACGCTTCATTGTCATTGCTATGCTGGGGCTGCCGTGGGATGGGCCTGGGTGTGGCTATGAATAAGGAGTCAGAGTGAGTAGTGACGCAGGTGCAGTACCATAACAGTGGCACTGAAGAGGAGACGGGAAAACTAAAAATCATGTCCTAGTGGGATCTTCAACAAGAGGTAAACCTTCATCATCATGACCTGAAAGCCTACACTGTCACTGCTATCACTGTGTTGTTCACCTGTCCCATGTTCTCTTGGGCCTCTTTGCAATGTGATTCTGGGGATCTGTGAGTAACTAGGACTGTTTTAAATATTTGTGTAAAAGGTGAATGGTGAAGGTGGGGGTGGTGCTTCACACTGTCTCATCAAAGTGGCATAGGTGTTTGGGGTGTAGGAAGGTGTGGTCTGGGAGGCCTGGGAAGGCAGATGATCCTACTTTCATCCTCGTCTTGTAGTAACTGGAGTCAGCTTAAGCTTTTTGAAACAATGAACTCTTAATGCCAGGTTCACTGGTATATTTCGGGAGAAATTCTTGCCTCCCCCCTCCCTCCCCCCCCCCCACCCCCACCCCCTCAGGGGGTATGCTGAAATTGTAAAAAAAAAACAGGTCTGACACTTGCAGGTACAGTACAGCAGACAAACACCTAAATCCTGTACGTACCTCTTCCTCCCCCTCGTCATCCTCATACTGAAACAGAACATACAAAAAACCATGCTGCACTGATGCTTCACATCACACTCTCTTACACTTGACACATCTCACTGTACATATTTTCAGTTGTACAGAAGTTATCATTTTAAAGAGCACAAATACTCTGTCTAACTGTAGTTCAGGTATAACCTTTTGAGATGAATGTTAAATGTGGAACAACTTAAAAAAAAACAGAACAAATTTTTATACCAAACGTTTTACAATTAATGGGACAGGTTTCACTCAGCAAATCAGACGAGACTTCTCTACATAATGCTGTCCTGATCAGTTGAGAGAAGAGACTATGACATGTTACCCAATGGCTGCATGAAAAAAGTGCCAATGAGCTGTTTGCAGACAGCAGTTGGTCTCTCCCTTCGCACTTTTTCAACCATGTCATCAACTTACTCAGAAATAAAAATGACCACTTATGTAAAGGGACAGAAATTGTTTTAATATTTGCAATATATCTTCCGACAGTTCATGCCACATTTCACTTGCTGTCAATTCATGTTGCTTATAATCCAGCCAAACGCAAAGGCCATATCAAGGCTGTCACCCTGTTGTTGTCAATTTTCAACATCGACTTAAAGCACACACACACACAAACCCATTAAAATGATTTTCTAAAACCACACCAGAATTTCATTAAATACTTCTGTTAATATCTAGAACAGATGAAAAACGTTGATCTCTTTAAGAAATAAAAAAATCACGTCAAAAAGGACATCTCTAAACAAGGTTTTCACTAAGTCTGCTCTAGGTGTCTAAGCCTGACATCATTTAAGTCCCAACACTCTATAAGAATAAATTTCAATGTGAGTGGTACATCACATGGAATGCATCATGGACTTCCTTCACCTTTTAAAAGATACTGTGGTGCAAAAGGAGTGTCCTCTATGCATATGGCATCAAACTGTTTCTTCTTTATGGCTGCCTGCATTAAGGGAAAACTGATCGAAGCGATGCCAGTCAACTTTTTTCATTACTTAGAATGGCCAGTAAACCTTCTAACTTGAAAGAAAAAGGGGTAACATCGAACAACCTGGTGTTGACTTTATGAAAACCAGCCACTCTTTGTCAGGAACTAAAATGTAAAAAATGTTCAGACAATTATTAACCAGACTCATCTATTCCCAATCATCTGAAGATTAAACGGCATAAGAAATGTACAAAAACATTTTTAATTACCAATTTCAAAATAACTTTAAATGAAACAAAGCAATTATGTGTCTGTTACATATGGTGTGGTGGTGTGTGTATTACTGACTGACTCTCACTTTCAGAAGTTTGGATGCGTGTATTGATTATTCCCTACAAATACCCACACCACACAAACATGTACAGCAAGGCAACACACAAACTAAGTTTCCTTTCTTTTATACGCTGCCTGAACCATCAGGACATTTCAAACACACATCACCATAAATCATTAATATAGATCAACAAGCACAAAATCAATACACACCACCATACAGTGTGCAGATCAACATATCACATCAGCAAAGGTATGTAATATACTCAACCCGCTCACGTACATGTGGCAGTACGACCTCAGCAAATAACTATGTATAAATATGTAAGAGAGTTCAACAATCTCCTCTTCCAGTGGGAGCTTTAACGGTCGCTCTCAGCAATACAACATTCACAAAAACTGTCCTGTCACAGAAAATATTTTTCATGGCACAGACCTCGCTGGCACCATCAGTAGTGTCCTAACACAGTTCACACGCTTAGCTGCACCGAGCCCAAGTCACAGTCTATAGCACCAACCAGGGTACTCACACGGCAAGCAGAGCCACTACAAGAACACAGTCCCAAGTGGTGTCCCATAGGGCACACCAATACAGAGGAATATCACGTCGGACTACTGACCTGGCAGTCAGCCTCTCCATGCCATCATGACGGAGAATCCTGAGGCCCTTAACTATACAAGTGTACTACTGACCTGGCAGTCAGCCTCTCCATGTCATTAAGACGGAGGCAGCAGCTGGGCAGGGTGTACCCCACACCCGATGGTAACCAGTTCCAGGCCGGACTCAAGGGCCTTACCGACACCTGGGGATCTGCATAACTACATTGTTACCAAGCCTAATACCTACATATTTATCCTCCTGGTCTTGTCACCAGCAGTCACTTCACTAGGGTTTAGGGGAAAATACCCATAATATAGTCTACAAAGTTTCAATAAAATGTGTGCATTATGATAGAAAACTTCCTGGACTATGAATTGCAGTAGAGCTCTATTCCATGGACTATGAATTGCAGTACTGACCTCTATTCCATGGATTATGAATTGCAGTACTGACCTCTATTCCATGGACTATGAATTGCAGTACTGACCTCTATTCCATGGATTATGAATTGCAGTACTGACCTCTATTCCATGGACTATGAATTGCAGTAATGATGTCTATTCCATGGACTATGAATTGCAGTAATGACCTCTATTCCATGGACTATGAATTGCAGTACTGACCTCTATTCCATGGATTATGAATTGCAGTACTGACCTCTATTCCATGGACTATGAATTGCAGTAATGATGTCTATTCCATGGACTATGAATTGCAGTAATGACCTCTACTCCATGGACTTTCACTTGCAGTACTGACCTCTACTCCATGGACTTTCACTTGCAGTACTGACCTCTACTCCACATACTTTCACTTGCAGTACTGACCTCTATTCCATGGACTATGAATTGCAGTACTGACCTCTACTCCATAGACTTTCACTTGCCGTAGTGACCTCTATTCCATGGACTATGAATTGCAGTAATGATGTCTATTCCATGGACTATGAACTGCAGTAACGACCTCTACTCCATGAACTTTCACTTGCAGTACTGACCTCTATTCCATGGACTTTCACTTGCAGTACTGACCTCTATTCCATGGACTTTCACCTGCAGTAATCACCTCTACTCTATGGACTTTCACTTGCCGTAATGGCCTCTACACCATGGACTTTCACTTGCCGTAGTGACTTCTATTCCATGGACTATGAACTGCAGTACTGACCTCTATTCCATGGACTTTCACTTGCAGTACTGACCTCTATTCCATGGACTTTCACTTGCAGTACTGACTCTATTCCATGGACTGCAGTACTGACCTCTATTCCATGGACTTTCACTTGCAGTACTGATGCTCTATTCCATGGACTATGAATTGCAGTAATGACCTCTATCCATGGACTTTCACTTGCAGTACTGACCTCTATTCCATGGACTATGAATTGCAGTAATATGTCTATTCCATGGACTATGAATGCAGTAATGACCTCTATCCATGGACTTTCACTTGCAGTACTGATCTATTCCATGGACTATGAATGCAGTAATGACCTCTATTCCATGGACTTTCACTTGCAGTACTGACCTCTATTCCATGGACTATGAATTGCAGTAATAATGTCTATTCCATGGACTATGAATTGCAGTAATGACCTCTATCCATGGACTTTCACTTGCAGTACTGACCTCTATCCATGGACTATGAATTGCAGTAATGACCTCATTCCTGGACTTCACTTGCAGTACTGACCTCTATTCCATGGACTTCATTGCAGTAATGACCTCTATTCCATGGACTTTCACTTGCAGTTATCACCTCTACTCATGGACTTTCACTTGCTGTAATGCCTCTACACCATGGACCCATCACTTGCAGGTACTAACCTCTATCATGACTGACCTCTATTCCATGGACTATGAGCAGTACTGCCCTCTAGTCATAACTATGATTGCATCCACTATTCCATGAACTATGACCAGCAGTGCTGACATCTTCTTCATGACCTATGACCTTGCAGTACTGACCTCGTCACTTCCACGGCTTCCCTGTAAATACAGCACAGCGCGGCACAATGCGTTCCCATGAAGTGACCAATCTCAAGTCTGCTGCCAGCAACGACCCATGTCTCATCCTGTCATCACACCCATGCCACTGTTACATCTCTGACATCATCACACCCATGCCACTGTTACATCTCTGACATCATCACACCCATGCCACTGTTACATCTCTGACATCATCACATCCATGCCACTGTTACATCTCTGACATCATCACACCCATGCCACTGTTACATCTCTGACATCATCACACCCATGCCACTGTTACATCTCCGACATCATCACACCCCTGCCACTGTTACATCTCTGACATCATCACACCCCTGCCACTGTTACATCTCTGACATCATCACACCCCTGCCACTGTTACATCTCTGACATCATCACACTCATGCCACTGTTACATCTCTGACATCATCACACCCCTGCCACTGTTACATCTCTGACATCATCACACCCCTGCCACTGTTACATCTCTGACATCATCACACCCCTGCCACTGTTACATCTCTGACATCATCACACCCCTGCCACTGTTACATCTCTGACATCATCACACCCCTGCCACTGTTACATCTCCGACATCATCACACCCCTGCCACTGTTACATCTCTGACATCATCACACCCTGCCACTGTTACATCTCTGACATCATCACACCCATGCCACTGTTACATCTCTGACATCATCACACCCCTGCCACTGTTACATCTCTGACATCATCACACCCATGCCACTGTTACATCTCTGACATCATCACACCCCTGCCACTGTTACATCTCTGACATCATCACACCCATGCCACTGTTACATCTCTGACATCATCACACTCATGCCACTGTTACATCTCTGACATCATCACACTCATGCCACTGTTACACCTCTGACATCATCACACCCATGCCACTGTTACATCTCTGACATCATCACACCCATGCCACTGTTACATCTCTGACATCATCACACCCATGCCACTGTTACATCTCTGACATCATCACATCCATGCCACTGTTACATCTCTGACATCATCACATTCATGCCACTGTTACATCTCTGACATCATCACACCCATGCCACTGTTACATCTCTGACATCATCACATCCACACTGATGTTACATCTCTAACATCATGTCTACACTGATGTTACATCTCTAACATCATGTCTACACTGATGTTACATCTCTTACATCATCACATCCACACTGAAGTTACACCTCTAACATCATGTCTACACTGATGTTACATCTCTAACATCATGTCTACACTGATGTTACATCTCTTACATCATCACATCCACACTGATGTTACATGTCTAACATCATCACATCCACACTGATGTTATTTCATTAACATGATCAAATCAACACTGATGTTACATGTCTGACAACATTACATCCTACACTGAAACACTGATGGTCATGAGCTGTTTAACTGGAAGGGTCCAGAAAAATGAACCCTTCATTCAGATGGACAAAATACTGTCTCCTTTTCTCTCATGATGTTTTGATTGCTAGCTTACTGTTTTGAAAGGAGCACAATTGCATCAAGTAAAGTCAATGTAACTCCTACCCCTAGGGCAATCCATCCCACACTCACCAAGTCGTCCTCGTTCTGACCTTCCGGCACTGTGGACAGACAGAGGTCATGCTGTTAGCGTCGGCACACAGCACACTGCCTTTCCCTACACTGCCAGGGAAACAGCCCCCACACTCCACACCCCCACTATCCACACCTCCCACCCCCTCACATCACCCCACTTCCCTGCAAGCCACCAAGTGTCTGCCCAATCACCAAACAGGGCTCAGCATTGTAACACGTCTTACATCAAACATTTCCACCACCAAACATTCCCCATCCAAAATTAAATCCAGCATCTAAACATTTCCACCACCAAACATTCCCCATCCAAAATTAAATCCAGCAGACTAACATTCAATCTTGACAACTACTACTTAACAATCCACTTACTGCAGATACTATGTATTCCCATTCTGTTTGGTGGATCTAACAGGCCGATGACCACTGTCCATTCTGCTCTGGCGCACTGGTCTACAGACTGCTGTGAGGTCACTGATGACCACTGTCCATTCTGCCCTGGCGCACTGGTCTACAGACTGCTGTGAGGTCACTGATGACCGCTGTCCATTCTGCCCTGGGGCACTGGTCTACAGACTGCTGTGAGGTCACTGATGACCACTGTTCATTCTGCCCTGGGGCATTGGTCTACACACAGACTGCTGTGAGGTCACTGATGACCACTGTCCATTCTGCCCTGGGGCACTGGTCTACACACAGACTGCTGTGAGGTCACTGATGACCATTCTCCATTCTGCCTTGGTCTCTACAAACACACTGCTGTGAGGTCACTGATGACCATTCTCCATTCTGCCCTGGTCTCTACACACACCCTGCTGTGAGGTCACTGATGACCACTCTCCATTCTGCCTTGGTCTCTACACACACACTGCTGTCAGGTCACTGATGACCACTGTCCATTCTGCCCTGGTCTCTACACACAGACTGTTGTGAGGTCACTGATGACCACTCTCCATTCTGCCCTGGAGCACTGGTCTACACACAGACTACTGTGAGGTCACTGATGACCACTCTCCATTCTGCCCTGGTCTCTACACACACACTGCTGTGAGGTCACTGATGACCACTGTCCATGCTGCCCTGGTCTCTACACACAGACAGCTGTGAGGTCAATGATGACCGCTGTCCATTCTGCCCTGGAGCACTGGTCTACACACAGACTGCTGTGAGGTCACTGATGACCACTCTCCATTCTGCCCTGGTCTCTACACACAGACAGTTGTGAGGTCACTGATGACCACTCTCCATTCTGCCCTGGTCTCTACACACACACTGCTGTGAGGTCGCAAATGACGGCCAGCTACAGCTCTGGTCTTTGCTGTCAACTTCTTCATGCTTAGTGAAGGGTGTCACTTGTTTTCAACGCCTCTTGGCCTTTCTCTGTGTATTCACTTTACCATCACATGAAGGGAACACTGCCTTCGTTCTTGGTGATCATTTCACCACCACACAAAGGAAACAGTGCTACTGGTTTTTTGTTGGCCTGTGACAACTTCACCAGAACAACAAGGTGGCAGCCCCAAGTGACCGACTGACACTGGCCTGGCAGTGGGGGATTACACAGGCTGCACTAACTGCCGTGATCTGTATAGTGCCTGATGCTGTGCTTGCTGCAGCGCTGCATCAATCTTCATCTTCATCCTTAAAACATCTAATTTTTCATTCCATTCCATACTGCAAGGCATGCTCATACACACTGTTACTTACAGATCCTCTCTTTCATTTCAATGTATACAACAGCATCCTCTCTTTTACTTCAATTTATACTACAGTATACCCTGTAATTTACAACATCATGCCTTTTATTTCAAGTTCTAGCATATCAGTATTACAATATAAAATTTACAACATCCGACTGTCATTTCAATTTGTACTATATCACAATCTATATATTTTACAACATCCTGACTCACAATTTGTACCATAATACACAATGTAACTCACAACACTGTTTCAATTTGTACCATTTCACACTCTACATAATTAACAACATCCTGACATTCTTTTCAATTTGTACCATATTAACCCTCTTGACAAGCGAGCGCCCGCTAGCGCCCAACCGGAAATCACACAGCCAAAAGGCTGAGCGCCTGCCAGCGCCCGGTAAAACACGTGGCAACAATGGGCGCCGCCATGTTTCTCGTAGAAAAGGAAGTCTCGTGAGAACGTGACTTCCTTCTTCCTGTAGCCATTTACTTCCGTTTGCAAAAAACACGTGAGTCGATTCGTGCCGTAGTTCTCGAGTTATGAATTTTTAAAGTCTTTTGGTCGAAATGCTGTTTTTCACCATGGCTAACCTTGATTTCTGCCATTCTATAATGAGATTTAGTGGTGAAGATACTGTGATTTGTGGGATTTACGGCATAAGACTTAGTGAAAGTGCTGGGTAATGAAGCTTACAGTGACCTAGATTTCGACTGGGATGAGGTTCAAGGTATGATAAACAACGATTCGGAAGAAAGTTCTAAAGAAGAAGATTTTTTTTTTCCCCCGAGTAAATGGCTCATATGACATTCTTCAAACTTATGATATAGCAACATGTATATTCGTAGGAATTTTAAAAATTATTTTCATTCCACTATTTCCTTTCCTCTCTTTTAAATTAATTTTTAAATTGGGTAACCATGTTCAAATTACGGAGTTACTTACCTTGCCGATGGTTTTCGGCGTAACTAAGCTCAAGTAAGTGCATACTAAGGAGGGTTAAACTCTACATAAACTACAAAAGCCTGATTTTCATTTCAGTGTGTACCATATTATTCTATATAATTTACATCATCCTGACTTTCATTTCAATTTGTACCATACTATTTTCTATATAATTTTGAACATCCTGACTTTCATTTCAAATTGTACCATATCATATGTGTAATGTATAACATCCTGACTGTAAATTCTTACCATAAGACATCCAATGACTTACAGTACCTTCATTTTCATTTCAATTCAGTTTATTTTGTTCTGAAACTGACAACATCCTAACAGTCATTTTAATTTGTACCACAGTATGTTCTGAAACTAGCAACATCTCTTTCATTTCCATTCATTCTGAGACCAGCAACATCTCTTTCATTTCCATTCAATCTGTATATTCTGTACTTTACAACATCTGACTTTCATTTCAATTCATATCATATTACACTCTGTGACTAACAACATGCTCCTTCATTTAAATTTGCACTACATAATATTCTGTAAGTTTTGAAATCCTGACTTTCATACTGTTTTATGTTCCGTGACTACTTAATCTCCCTCTTTCATCCGAATCCATATCATATTACACCCAAGGATCAACCAACATCGTGCCTCTCACTTCAATTCACAGCATGTTCTGAAAGTGTTCAAACAGTAAGTGACCTTCAGGAGGGCTGAAGAAGTTGAAGAAGGAGTCGTTCTGTACAGTCTTGGTGACCGTGCGGGTCAGCCCTTTGCCTTTGTGCTTCTGCTTCTTCTTCACCACCTTCACCGTCACATTCTTCCCCTTGTTCCACGAAATGGGACAACTGCAACACAGACACACCTCCCCACTCATAATCAATCCCTGTGTTAAGTAATGGGGCAAGTACAACACAACACATACCCCAATCATTATCAATTGTTGATTTATGTAATAAGGAAACTACAACACATACATTCATTGTAATCAATCCATAGGTTATGTAATTAAGCAATTACCGACATTCGTCAAATCAACCCGTTTAATGCGCTGTTGCAATCCTTGTGTTATGTACAGGGGCCATGACAACACACACCACTCATAAACAATGCATGTGTTGTATAATGGGGTCACTGTAACACACATCCCAATCATAATCAATCCCTGTGTTATATTATGGGGGCAACTACATCACACACTCCAATCACGATCAATCTGTGTTATACCAATGGGGCAACTATGAAATACATCCCAATCATAATTAATCCCTGTGTTATATTATGGGGGCAACCACATCACACACACTCCAATCACAATCAATCTGTGTTATTTCAATGGGGCAACTATAACACACACATCCCAATCATAATCAATCCCTGTGTTATATTATGGGGGCAACCACATCACATGCTCCAATCACAATCAATCTGTGTTATATCAATGGGGCAACTATAATACACACATCCCAATCATACTCAATCTCTGTGTACAGCTACAACACCCGCATCATTCATCCTCAATCCCTGTGTACAGCTATAACGCCCACATCATTCATCATCAATCCCTGTGTACAGCTACAACACCCACATCATTCATCATCAATCCCTGTGTACAGCTACAACACCCACATCATTCATCCTCAATCCCTGTGTACAGCTACAACACCCACATCATTCATCATCAATCCCTGTGTACAGCTACAACACCCACATCATTCATCCTCAATCCCTGTGTACAGCTACAACACCCACATCATTCATCCTCAATCCCTGTGTACAGCTACAACACCCACATCATTCATCCTCAATCCCTGTGTACAGCTACCCCTGTGTACAGCTACAACACCCACATCATTCATCCTCAATCCCTGTGTACAGCTACAACACCCACATCATTCATCCTCAATCCCTGTGTACAGCTACAACACCCACATCATTCATCCTCAATCCCTGTGTACAGCTACAACATCCATATCATTCATCATCAATCCCTGTGTCCTATCATAGAAGAGATAATCTGATCTACAACAGCAAGATGTTCTAATAGTGTATTAACCCTTACATCGCCAACGTCGCCATTTGGTGACAACATAGCCGACCGCCAACGTCACCAAAAGGCGACCAAGTAGGGTTACCTAACTCCCAATACTCTCAAGATCCAAATTCATGAGATAAAAAGCCAGCAATAAACGTCATAGTTAGGGGATGGTCTGGCCCGTGCTCACAGCCATTTGCTTTGTCAGAACACTATTCAGTTCAGTATTTTATCGACTTTATTCCGATTAAACAAATCTTAAATAAATGTTAGCGAACCGCCCAGAGAACGTGGACAAACGAGTCACAAGACGAAACACAATGCGTTTCGACCTCTTAGGTCTTCATCAGGTGAGACATTAACGAATAAAACAATGAAAATTCACTTAGCTTTGATCAAAGCTAAGTGAATTTTCATTGTTTTATTCGTTAATGTCTCACCTGATGAAGACCTAAGAGGTCGAAACGCGTTGTGTTTCGTCTTGTGACTCGTTTGTCCACGTTCTCTGGGCGGTTCGCTAACATTTATTTAAGATTTGTTTAGATTTCCGCCTGCAGTCCTCTCGCTTTGCAACTAGATTTATTCCGATTGTTTTTCCATTCACTATGACGTCACCACCAAGCACTTTACGTACTCGACCTTGCTGTACATTTACCAGATCAAGTGCTGGGAATATTGAATAGACGGTCAGTTGTTCCTACTACAGATGAAGAAGACCCAGACTGTCACGAGGAAACAACGATAGTGAGGGCTTGACCAAATTATTGCAACGTGAGGCGTTGGACCGTGACCAAATGGTAGGCAGAGACAGCTGACGAGAGATAAGACTAGATGCCCACTTACTACCGCGTGTGCCCCAGTGTTCTGGTGCTGAGCCAGTCAGCACTGACTGACTGTTCACTAACTATGTGAGGGAGCGAACTAAGACTTTAGGCAATGAACTTCACACACACGCTGTGGGCCGACTCTTGCTGGTCGAGGTTGAAGGGGGCATGGCCGACTGACACGTGAGAGGCGAGCCCCGAGACGTGTTTGAGTGGGTTTTATGATCAGCTGAATGGCTCTCAAGGGCTCAGAGACCAACAGGCACATGAATGACTTTGTGTTTATAAAGAAGATATTACTGTTGAGAGTGAAAGGGACGTGTGTGTGTGTGTGTGTGTGTGTGTGTGTGTGTGTGTGTGTGTGTGTGTGTGTGTGTGTGTTCCCTTTTTCTTTCTTACATGTGTGTACCAGTTAGGCGTAAGAAAGTGTGTGTGTGTGTGTGTGTGTGTGTGTGTGTGTGTGTGTGTGTGTGTGTTCCTTGCTATTGGAATAGTTGTATTTGTGGCCGTTTCTTCCATTTTTCTGTTGGAAATACCGTACTTTCTAGTCTTCAATTGGGAGTGGAGTATTTTTCCTCCCTTGTTGAAAGTTTGTTGGCATTCTGTCTTCATTTTTTACGTTTAGAATACGTTTAGAAGAAACATAACATTCTTTTTTCATTTTGCATTTTTTTTGCACTTGAAATTACTAAAAATTTGAAATTGTTGTTGACTTACCATTACTAACATGTTATGATATAATAAAAGTACAGTGTATCTCCTCCATTTTACAAAAAACAGCATGAGAATTGGTTGTTTAGTTCCAGAGATATCCGCGTTTCACATATGCTGGTATAAAATAAGAGCTTTTTGGAAAAATGGCTGGCGATGGGGATTTATGTAAAATAGAATGTCTGGCGGTGAAAGGGTTAAGGAAAGAAATCATGTGACCTATAATTAGCAGGAGGACCATGCTAACTTATGGTTATGGAGGCCATGAATCATACGAAAGGGGGGGGGGGGGGGGGGGGACTGAGATATACTGACTACAAATGGCATGACAAAGGTAGACTGACCAACAAAGGCAGAACAGATGACAAATATAGAACAGACAGATATGCCAATGAACAAATACAAACCAGACAGAGAGAGCAGACCCCCCACAGACGCCTTACCCGACACATCGGATGATCTCTGGTCCCTCGTAACCAAAGGGGTCGGAGGGATCTTGTTCAAAACGCATGGTGTACTGTTTGGTCAGCACAGTCTCTGTGAAATACTCGTTGGGCTCAAAATGGAATTCTAACGTGAAACCCTGCCAGACAAAATCCACTTCGATCACCACCACACTCACAGTTTCTGTCCTGGAGGCATCACACTTAGCTCATATACTCAATACAAAGGAACCCTCCATCTCCTGTCCCATACTGCCAAGTAGTGGTGTGCAGTGGGTTTATCAGGCCACACTTGTTCACAGTTGTTCCAACCTCAAAGCATGCTCCTGGCCATGGAGAGTCCCCTTTATAAAACTGAACTCTTCTTACACTGGCCAGCGACTGGGCAGATGGCTCAACAGGAAAAGTTGCAGATATGGAGAAATGTAATGACTGAAATGGTATGAAATGGTGTGGTAGCATGCTTTGCATTCAAAAGTTTATCTGAGAAACTCTTCCAACTATTTTTCTACTTTTTAAAAACATGAAGCACCATAGCTGGGTAGTGCTAAAGCAAGCACCATTCTTCCACTGGTTTTAGCTCGACCTAAGGGGGAAGCTTTATTCACAGTGGGTGTATACAAATGAATGATAGAAAATCACCACTAAGCCCAAGTCACATGCAAACAGCAGGCTAAGGTCAGTTTTATATGAATGCTGTGGACTTGCATTTGGTGGGCTGTGGCAGGATAAAATATCACAGGGTTTAAGATATGGTGATGTGGTGTTACGGAGTAGTGTTCAAGGTGTGGTGTGATCTGCTATCACACAGAGCAGAAAAGCTGGAAGCAGGCAAAGAAGCTTTCCATACACTATTCACTCTTTACAACCATGGCCATGTGCACGTGTGCACATGTGACTGTGTGTGTGCGTGTGTGTGTGTGTGTGTGTGTGTGTGTGTGTGTGTGTGTGTGTGTGTGTGTGTGTAGTGAGCAGGGGACTGACCTTGGACTCTCCCTCGGAGAACTTGACTCGGATGTCCTGTAAGTGATTCAGGATGGGCTCATCGTGGGGCTGCAACAGAGAAAGGTGGCTCCCATATGCCATCAGTTGGTGATTTACCATCTCCTCCCTCTACCTCTCCTTCTCACCTGCAACTGCAGGCCACATCTATATCCACAGAACTGTTGACTTCTCTTGGTCATTACCTCATGAACATTGTGGCCATTTTTTGCCTGGCAATGAAGGTTCTGCCTTCCAAAGAAAAGTACATATCATGGTATGCACAATAACACATTCAACACCACCTTACAACAAAGCCTGTTTAAATTTCACATGAACAGATACCAAACACCAACAGAAAGCCAGCAAACTAGATTCTTTAAAAGTTGTTAGATCAACAATTTCTTAAGCTATCCTGTCACAACCCTCTCCCACCCCATCCCCTCCCTTCTCCCCATATATTTAGGGGGGGAAATACATGCTGAAAAACAAAACTAAACAAAGGTAACATGAATCTCTTGTCTTCAAATCGTACTTAATATTTTCATGCTTTATAACCATAACCGACACAAGAAAAGAGACAAACATACAGACTCATCTCTCTTACACACACACACACACACACACACACACACACACACACACACGGCTGGAATACAGCTGACTTAAAAAACCACTGAAAGAGCTGCCTAGGCCCTGGTGGGGGCATCCAAACTGGAATTTAAACAGTTTGGAAGAACTTTTCATGGTCTCTCATGATACTTTCAAAACTATGCAACAAGCAAAGAAGTCATAAGAAAATAAGTAGCCGCACAAACACATGATTACACCACACACACACACACACACACACACACACACACACACACACACACGGAGGCATGCACACTTCTGAACTGTCTGAAAATCACACTATCACAGAGAAACTACCATCCCTTTCAGCCTATGAGAAAGAACTGCGTAGAAGCTCCCAATCTGGTTAGCTTTCCTTGGACTAAAGCTCAGGTCCAAATTAAAAATTAAAAAAATTTTTAAAAGCAGTAACTCTGCAAAGCTGGGCAGGTCAAAGACAACATGACGGTTTGGCCATGGCCATGAACACAGCCCTGTAACCCTGTGTACTCAGATGACATGACAGTCTGGCCATGAACCCAGCCCTGTAACCCCTGTGTACACAGATGACATGACAGTTTGGCCATGGCCATGAACACAGCCCTGTAACCCCTGTGTACACAGATGACATGACAGTCTGGCCATGAACCCAGCCCTGTAACCCCTGTGTACACAGATGACATGACAGTTTGGCCATGGCCATTTAAACAGCCCTGTAACCCCTGTGTACACAGATGACATGACAGTTTGGCCATGAACACAGCCCTGTGGCCCCTGTGTACACAGATGACATGACAGTTTGGCCATGGCCATTTAAACAGCCCTGTAACCCCTGTGTACACAGATGACATGACAGTTTGGCCATGAACACAGCCCTGTGGCCCCTGTGTACACAGATGACATGACAGTTTGGCCATGAACACAGCCCTGTGGCCCCTGTGTACACAGATGACATGACAGTCTGGCCATGAACACAGCCCTGTGACTCCTGTGTACACAGATGACATGACAGTCTGGCCATGAACCCAGCCCTGTAACCCTGTGTACACAGATGACATGACAGTCTAGCCATGAACACAGCCCTGTGGCCCCTGTGTACACAGATGACATGACAGTTTGGCCATGAACACAGCCCTGTGGCCCCTGTGTACACAGATGACATGACAGTTTGGCCATGAACACAGCCCTGTAGCCCCTGTGTACACAGATGACATGACAGTTTGGCCATGAACACAGCCCTGTAACCCCTGTGTACACAGATGACATGACAGTTTGGCCATGAACCCAGCCCTGTAACCCCTGTGTACACAGATGACATGACAGTTTGGCCATGAACACAGCCCTGTGGCCCCTGTGTACACAGATGACATGACAGTTTGGCCATGAACACAGCCCTGTGGCCCCTGTGTACACAGATGACATGACAGTTTGGCCATGGCCATGAACACAGCCCTGTAACCCCTGTGTACACAGATGACATGACAGTTTGGCCATGGCCATGAACACAGCCCTGTAACCCCTGTGTACACAGATGACATGACAGTTTGGCCATGGCCATTTAAACAGCCCTGTAACCCCTGTGTACACAGATGACATGACAGTTTGGCCATGAACACAGCCCTGTGGCCCCTGTGTACACAGATGACATGACAGTTTGGCCATGGCCATGAACACAGCCCTGTAACCCCTGTGTACACAGATGACATGACAGTTTGGCCATGGCCATGAACACAGCCCTGTAACCCCTGTGTACACAGATGACATGACAGTTTGGCCATGGCCATGAACAGAGCCTTGTAACCCCTGTATACACAGATGACATGACAGTTTGGCCATGGCCATGAACACAGCCCTGTAACCCCTTTGTACACAGATGACATAACAGTTTGGCCATGGCCATGAACACAGCCCTGTAACCCCTGTGTACACAGATGACACGACAGTTCGGCCATGGCCATGAACACAGCCCTGTAACCCCTGCGTACACAGATGACATGACAGTTTGGCCATGGCCATGAACACAGCCCTGGAATTAAAACACAGACCTGTTTACCCCAAAACGGCTATTGGTATATTTCTCAACTGAAATGAGCGTGTTTTCCTAAAAATGTGTGTACACATCTACCAAATTTGTGAATTTTTGTAGAAGCAGGGGGTCCCTCCTATTATTCCAACGTCATACAGAAGTGAGTTTGCGCGCACGATGTGCGAGTTGCTACTCTTTGATTGTTGCACTCAAACAAGATAGTTACACACCACAAGTGCCACTACCGCTCAAGAACTTTGTCTCGAGGTTTTTTTCGGCGTATTTTTTCCGTTTCGTCGTATTCATCGTAATTTCGCCAAACATTTGTACAAAATACGGCGAAATCGTATGGGTAAACAGGTCTGAAAACAGTTTGGAAGAACTTTTCATGGTCCCTCATAATACTTTCAAAACTATGCAACAAGTAAAAAAATCAAAAGAAAATAAGTAGCCGCACTAACACACACACACACACACACACATACACACACACACACACACACACACCACACACACACGCACGGAGGCATGCACACTTCTGAACTGTCTGAAAATCACACTATCACAGAGAAACTACAATCTCTTTCAGCCTATGAGAAAGAACTGCGTAGAAGCTCGTAATCTGGGTAGCTTCCCTTGGACTAAAGCTCAGGTCCAAATTTTTAAAAAAAAATTTTTTTTAAAAGCAGCAACTCTACAAAGCTGGGCAGGTCAAAGACTACACGACAGTGTGGCCATGGCCATAAACACAGCCCTGTGACATATGTGTACACAGATGACATGACAGTCTGGCCATGAACACAGCCCTGTGACCCCTGTGTACACAGATGACATGACAGTCTAGCCATGAACACAGCCCTGTGACCCTGTGTACACAGATGACATGACAGTCTGGCCATGAACACAGCCCTGTGACACATGTGTACACAGATGACGTGACAGTTGGGCCATGAACACAGCCCTGTAACCCCTGTGTACACAGATGACGTGACAGTTTGGCCATGGCCATTTAAACAGCCCTGTAACCCCTGTGTACACAGATGACATGACAGTTTGGCCATAGCCATGAACACAGCCCTGTGGCCCCTGTGTACACAGATGACATGACAGTTTGGCCATGGCCATGAACACAGCCCTGTAACCCCTGTGTACACAGATGACATGACAGTTTGGCCATAGCCATGAACACAGCCCTGTGACTCCTGTGTACACAGATGACATGACAGTCTGGCCATGAACACAGCCCTGTGACTCCTGTGTACACAGATGACATGACAGTCTGGCCATGAACACAGCCCTGTGACCCCTGTGTACACAGATGACGTGACAGTTGGGCCATGAACACAGCCCTGTAACCCCTGTGTACACAGATGACATGACAGTTTGGCCATAGCCATGAACACAGCCCTGTGGCCCCTGTGTACACAGATGACATGACAGTTTGGCCATAGCCATGAACACAGCCCTGTGGCCCCTGTGTACACAGATGACATGACAGTTTGGCCATGGCCATGAACACAGCCCTGTAACCCCTGTGTACACAGATGACATGACAGTTTGGCCATGGCCATGAACACAGCCCTGTAACCCCTGTGTACACAGATGATATGACAGTTTGGCCATGTCCATACCCAATATCTACCTGCACCATCTCCTGATGGAGATCGACAGTATGAAAGGTACAGCCAGAGGTACAGTTCCCACACCACACCAACCTGCACCATCTCCTGATGGAGATTGACAGTATGAAAGGTACAGTCAGAGATACAGTCCCCACACCACACCAACCTGCACCATCTCCTGATGGAGATCAACAGTATGAAAGGTACAGTCAGAGGCACAGTCCCCACACCACACCAACCTGCACCATCTCCTGATGGATATCGACAGTATGAAAAGTACAGAGGTACAGTCCCCACACCACACCAACCTGCACCATCTCCTGATGGAGATCGACAGTATGAAGGTACAGACAGAGGTACAGTCCCCACACCACACCAACCTGCACTATCTCCTGATGAAGATCGACAGTATGAAAGGTACAGTCAGAGATACAGTCCCCACACCACACCAACCTGCACTATCTCCTGATGGAGATCGACAGTATGAAAGGTACAGTCAGAGGTACAGTCCCCACACCACACCAACCTGCACTATCTCCTGATGGAGATCGACAGTATGAAAGGTACAGTCAGAGGTACAGTCCCCACATCACACCCGTCTGCACTTTGAAAGGTAGAGTCCCCACACTACACCTAACTGCACTATGAAAGGTACAGTCCCCACATCACACCTGTCTGCGCTATGAAAGGTACAGTCCCCACACCACACCAACCTGCACCATCTCTGATGGAGATCGACAGTATGAAAGGTACAGTCAGAGGTACAGTCCCCACATCACACCTGTCTGCACTATGAAAGGTACAGTCCCCATATCACACCTGTCTGCACTATGAACGGTAGAGTCCCCACACCACACCTACACGCAGTATGAAAGGTACAGTCCCCACATCACACCTGTCTGCACTATGAAAGGTAGAGTCCCCACACCACACCTACACGCAGTATGAAAGGTACAGTCCCCACATCACACCTGTCTGCACTATGAAAGGTAGAGTACCCACACCACAACAATCTACAGTATGAAAGGTAGAGTACCCACACCACACCAAGCTGCATCATCTCCTGATGGATATCGACAGTATGAAAGGTACAGTCTGAGGTACAGTCCCCACACCACACCTGTCTGCACTATGAAAGGTAGAGTCCCCACATCACACCTAACTGCACTATGAAAGGTACAGTCCCTACACCACACCTACACGCAGTATGAAAGGTACAGTCCCCACACCACATCTACCTACAGTTTGAAAGGTAGAGTCCCCACACTATACCTACCTGCACCATCTCTTGAAGGAGATCCACATTCTTAAAAATGGTCAGCCAGAAACCTGGTATCCCCTTCACATCTGAAACACACACACACACACGCGCACACACACACACACACACGCACGCACGCATGCATGCACACACACACGCACGCACACACACACACACACATACACACACACACAGCCATGAACACAGCCCTGTGGCCCCTGTGTACACAGATGACATGACAGTTTGGCCATGGCCATGAACACAGCCCTGTAACCCCTGTGTACAGCCATTAGGGGAAATAGCTCCATGCTAGAACAAGCATGCGCCCGCTAGCGCCGGACCGGAAATCACACTGCCAAAAGGCTGAGCGCCTGCCAGCGCCCGGTAAAACACGTGGCAACAATGGGCGCCACCATGTTTCTCGTAGAAAAGGAAGTCTCGCGAGAATGTGACTTCCTTCTTCCTGTAGCCATTCACTTCCGTTTGCAAAAAACCACGAGTCGATACGTGCCGTAGTTCTCGAGTTATGAATTTTTAAAGTTTTGTGGTCGAAATGCTTTTTCACCATGGCTAACCTTGACTTCTGCCGTTCTATAATGAGATTTAGTAATGAAGATACTGTGATTTGTGGGATTTACGGCATAAGACTTAGTGAAAGTGCTGGGTGATGAAGCTTACAGTGACCTAGATTTCGACTGGGATGAGGTTCCAGATATGAAACAATGATTCGGAAGAAAGTTCTGAAGAAGATTTTTTTTTTTCCTGAGTAAATGGCTCATGTGACATTCTTCAAACTTACGATATAGCAACATATATATTCGTAGGAATTTTTTAAATGATTTTCATTTCATTATTTCCTTTCCTCTCTTTTAAATTCATTTTTAAATGGGTATCCATGTTCAAATTACAGAGTTACTTGTCTTGCCGATGGTTTTCGGCGTAACTAAGCTCAGGTAAGTGCATACTGAAGAGGGTTAAGGGGATGCATGTCAGAGAGTGTTGCTCAAATTTCCTGACCAGCACAGCAAGTGTCTGTATCTCACTGGCCTGGTTAATGGCAGGATACATATGGAAGAAACCATACAGTACAGCCATGTCATTCATTCCGAGACCAGAATGGAACTCCAAAGCATCATTTTCATCATCCTCAGTCTCATCGATTAGCATAAATTCATGCCTCAAATTCTGTGATCTTTCATGCCCTGCACTTAACATGACCCAGCTTCAATATCCTCTCTGTGTCTGTCCCCATGGTGAATTTGTGTCAAGGTCACCAAAAGGGGAAAATTCAAGGGGACTACTGAAGGACAGATGCAGTGGCACCCTAAGAGACAGGGAGGGACAGGGGGGAAGGGGGCTCACTAAAGCAGGCTCTACAACTAAGCAAATACTGTTGTCACTATGTCAGTAAGGGGCTAGTGTGTGATGTCCTGCTTATACTGGATCGGAGCAAGCTCCATAGAACACCACAAAGTGACTCAGCAGCAGGGAAGGGTCTGCTTTGGTGGGTGGTCTCATGACAACTTGACACAGACTGCTCCCTGTGGATTGCCAGTGCCATGGCAGTGGTGGAACAAGCCAGATATGGATGTGGACGGGAAGCTGGAATAAGCGGCGTGGAGTTGCACAGAAGACAGCAAAATACAAACAAACAAAAGTTTATCCTGTGCTATCAGGTAAGGAATCTGATGACTTACAGTTAAAAAATCTATGGGGAAAAACAGTCTTGCCTAAAGAATGTTGAGGAGAGAGTCAGAGTGACTGCTGACAAAAAAAAATTAATTAAGAGTCAACTACTGAAAACTGGGGATCAATTATCATTCATAGTTGTTCATACCGCTTCCCCCCCCCCCTCCCCCTCCCCTTTTAACTGGCTACTAATCAATATTCAAACCAGTGACATCACACAGTTTTCTTGTATCTACTACCTTAAAAACATCACTGTTTCAACAGTGTATAGAATTATACCCCATGTCTACAGAAACTGGAATTGTTTAGAATCATATCTAATGCCTACTGAAACTGCAGTGCCATAACAACTATTTATTGAGTTATACCCAACGACCATGGTCACCTAAAATGTCTAGACCTATATCCAATGCCCTTAGAAACTGCAGTGACCACACCAACAATGTATAAAACTACATCCAATGCCCATAGAAACTGCAGTGACCACACCAACAATGTATAGAACTACATCCAATGCCCTAGAAACTGCAGTGACCACACCAACAATGTATAAAACTACATCCAATGCCCTAGAAACTGCAGTGACCACACCAACAATGTATAGAACTACATCCAATGCCCTAGAAACTGCAGTGACCACACCAACAATGTATAAAACTACATCCAATGCCCACAGAGACTGCAGTGACCACACCAACAATGTACAGAACTACATCCAATGCCCACAGAGACTGCAGTGACCACTCCAACAATGTATAGAACTACATCCAATGCCCACAGAGACTGCAGTGACCACACCAACAATCCATAGAACTACATCCAATGCCCACAGAGACTGCAGTGACCACTCCAACAATGTATAGAACTACATCCAATGCCCACAGAGACTGCAGTGACCACACCAACAATCCATAGAACTACATCCAATGCCCACAGAGACTGCAGTGACCACTCCAACAATGTATAGAACTACATCCAATGCCCACAGAGACTGCAGTGACCACACCAACAATGTATAGAACTACATCAAATGCCCATAGAAACTGCAGTGACCACACCAACAATGTATAGAACTACATCTAATACCCACAGAGACTGCAGTGACCACACCAACAATGTATAGAGCTACATCCAATGCCCACAGAGACTGCAGTGACCACACCAACAATGTACAGAACTACATCCAATGCCCACAGAAACTGCAGTGACCACACCAACAATGTATAAAACTACATCCAATGCCCTAGAAACTGCAGTGACCACACCAACAATGTACTTGTATAGAACTACATCCAATGCCCATAGAAACTGCAGTGAGATACACCAACAATGTATAGAACTACATCCAATGCCCACAGAGACTGCAGTGAGATACACCAACAATGCATAGAACTACATCCAATGCCCTAAGAAACTGCAGTGACCACACCAACAATGTATAGAACTACATCCAATGCCCACAGAAACTGCAGTGACCACACCAACAATGTACAGAACTACATCCAATGCCCATAGAAACTGCAGTGACCACACCAACAATGTACAGAACTACATCCAATGCCCTAAGAAACTGCAGTGACCACACCAACAATGTACAGAACTACATCCAATGCCCTTAGAAACTGCAGTGACCACACCAACAATGTACAGAACTACATCCAATGCCCTTAGAAATAGAAACTGCAGTGACCACACCAACAATGTACAGAACTACATCCAATGCCCACAGAGACTGCAGTGACCACACCAACAATGTGCAGAACTACATCCAACGCCCTTAGAAACTGCAGTGACCACACCAACAATGTATAGAATACATGGGTGAAACCAGGAAAAAATGAAAAGCAGGAAGGCCAGGGTGAACCTTCAGTCTTTCATTCCTCACATATGACAGACACGACATTGGAAGCAGGAAATGGTGTCCTGCACTGTCCGAGTCCTTCACTCTGAAAGCGTTGGCTTGAGCTCCAGTCACACTATGAAATAGTACATCCATGAATCTGGGCTTTTTTCTTCCCCTTTAATATCTGGGATTTCTGCAGATATGAGAAGAAGTACACAGCCCAAAGAAGCCAACCCAAATCTGTTCCTGACTTTTTTGGGGTGAAAGCCCCATGACAGTGGTGCTGAGAATGCAGTCAGATGCAGGCTGCAGGCAGGGACTTGGCAGGCCAGGAACTACACAGGAAGACTGAAAGAACCCTGTGTGTCACCTCATTTTCTGTAACTATCTCAGCTAGTGCAGATACCAATTCTTCATTAACCGCTGAACCATCAATCCAGCCACATCCACCACTACCACTTAACCACCCATACGTCCACCAACGGTAACCCCACATTTGATTTCTAGGAAAACTTCTAGCATTATCATGCTGTTTGAAGATGTCTGTTAAACTGATTGTGGCCAACATTTGCAAAGCCTTTGGGCGTGAGAATCCTAGCAGCCCACCATAAGTCGGACTCCATGATGACAGCAATAGTCACCCTTAACTTGTGTGTGACATTTTTCGCAGAATTCTCAATCACTGGTTTCAGACTATGCATTAACTCCTTCCGTCATCTTACAACACAAACAGCCAACCATTCACACTTGACTTTACCTGGGAACTTGAAGCGTTAACTACCAAATCATGCCTGTCTTCAAGCACGGAAGTGCTATTTGAAACATGATAGCATCATGTCAAATCAACTTGTTCTACAGCAGGAATCAGACCAAGAAAATGGTGGTCAGTAAGACGAATACCAAAGATGAAGAAGTTGTTAAAAATGAGATGAAAGATGAGGTGAAAGAAAGGCTGGGCACAGCACACAGACATCCATTCAGATATCTTCTTTTTTTTATATAGATGAACTCTCTTGTCAGTTAAGCATTCAAGAACGCAGGCGATTTGTTGAAATTGACAAATGGTCTGTCACAGGAGACAGATCCACTCAGTTTTTTTTTCTTCTTCCCCACAAAGTAAACCATTTTCAAATCCATCACAGAAAATATAGTCATTCTGACTTTTGAATATATGTCATCGCAAAGAAAACAATAATGTTATATAACGGCATGCAAATACAGTCAGCTCTAGGTTTTCTAAAATAATCAATGTCAAACAAGTAATAAACAAAAACAAACATCATGAGAGCTCAAAAAGCCATGTAGACTATGCAGGTGCACTGGCATCCCCTTCAAACTTCAATGGCATTGTGTTAGTGTTGACTTCACCACTCTGGATGGATCCCATACTTACAAGAAAGAGGTATAAGACCAAAATGGTCAGTTTTAAATGCAATCAACACAAAAGCAGACACATTCATAAGAGCAGACAGCACTGTTTCTTAGAAGGTACAAAGATCTGCATGATTCACCATCAAACTAACAGGCATACAGAAAAGCACTAAGGCACAACATATACACATACACGGACACACCTTCCTGTGCTGTTTCATCTTCTTTGGTGTCTGTAACTGCCGCTTTCTTTTTCAGTTCCTCCTGCAACATCCAGAAATCATGCACAAGTTCATATTGCAACAAACATCAATCACACCTTTCAGGTCATCTTACCACAGTCACCAATCACACACCTGTTCATCTTACAAAATTCATCACCATACATCGGTCAATCATACTACATGCATCAATTACACATCAATTCATCTCACAATATTCTTCAACCACAGATCAATCCATACACATCCAGATATCATGCACCAGTCCATACTGCAACACACATCAGTCACATCTTTTAGGTCATCTTACCACAGTCATCAATCACACACCAATTCATCTTACAACATTCATCATCATACATCAGTCGATCATACAACATTCATCAATCATACACCAGTTCTTCTTACAACATTCATCACAATACAGTCGATCATATAACATTCATAAATCATACATCAATTCATCTTACAATATTCATCAACCATACGTCAATCCATCTTACCACATTCGTCAGTCACACCTTTTAAGTTCATTTCAAAACATTTATAAATCATAAAACAGTTCCACTTACAATATACATCATCATACATCAGTTGCTCTTACAACATTCATCGATCATAACTGTCAGTTCACCTTGTGCCATTCATCAATCACACCTGTCCGTTCATCTCACAACATCCAACACTCACATTTTTCAGTTCATCTTAGAACATGTATCAATCACAATGTTTTAAGTTCATCTTACAACATTCATAAACTACACATGAAGTTCAACTTACAACAGTCATAATTCACACATCAATTCATCTTTGAGCATTCATAAACCATACACCACCATTCATCTTAAAACATTTATCAATCATACACCACCATTCCTCTTACAACGTTCGTCAATAATACATCAGTCAATTATAAATCATACACTACCATTCATCTTACAAGGATCATCAACCACAGCCATGAATCTAGAGGTGTCACACTGCCACATAGTACAAAAAAAAAAAGAGGCATCAACATCAACAGTCAAGTGTACACAATGACAGGCATGTGTACACAAAGACAGTGCCCATAACAACAGACATCAAAAATGTGTACACAATGACAGCGCCCACAACAACAGACATCAAAATGCATGTGTACACAATGACAGCGCCCACAACAACAGACATCAAAACGCATGTGTACACAATGACAGCGCCCACAACAGACATCAAAACGCATGTGTACACAATGACAGCGCCCACAACAACAGACATCAAAACGCATGTGTACACAATGACAGCGCCCACAACAGACATCAAAACGCATGTGTACACAATGACAGCGCCCACAACAGACATCAAAACGCATGTGTACACAATGACAGCACCCACAACAACAGACATCAAAACGCATGTGTACACAATGACAGCGCCCACAACAACAGGCATCAAAACGCATGTGTACACAATGACAGTGCCCACAACAACAGACATCAAAACGCATGTGTACACAATGACAGCGCCCACAACAGACATCAAAACGCATGTGTACACAATGACAGCGCCCACAACAACAGACATCAAAACGCATGTGTACACAAAGACAGTGCCCATAATAAGACATCAAAAATGTGTACACAATCACAGTGCCTACAACAACAGACATCAAAACGCATGTGTACACAATGACAGCGCCCACAACAGACATCAAAACGCATGTGTACACAATGACAGTGCCCAAAACAACAGACATCAAATTGCATGTGTACACAGAGACAGTGTCCACAACAACAGACATCGGAATGCATGTGTACACAGAGACAGTGTCCACACAGGCATCAACAGACGTAGACAGTGACAGTGTCCACAGACATATACATCTAAAGATGCATCCACTGTGACACTGACACACAGAAAACATCCACAGACATGGCCTACAGGGACAGAATCCAGGCAGAAGGTCCAGCCCACTTACCGCCAGTTTGTCCTCCTGGTCCTCGTCATCTTTCTCCTCATCAGATGGCCAGTCACACTCTTCTTCTTCGGGCTCGTGACGACCCCGCACTATGGCACTCCGCTGTACAACACAACAAAACTACAGCTGGTTTGTCCTTTGGGTTATGGTGACATGTGACCACACACACACACACACACACACATTATTATCAGACACAATTCACGCTCAAACACACACACACATTATTATCAGGCACAATTCACAAACACACACACACACACATTATTATCAGACACAATTCACACTCACACACACACACATTATTATCACACACACACACACACACACACACACACACACACACACAAACCATCAGACACAATTCACACATTATCATCACACAAAAATTCACACTCATACACACCTTTTTATCAGACACAATTCACACTAAGCACACACATTATCATCAGGCACAATTCAAACACACACACACACACACACACACACACACACACACACACACACACACAGAGCTTAATCTAGGATTTTTGAAAAAGGGGGGCAGTCCCCCCCCCATATAAAAAAAGGGGGCACTCCCCCCCCCCCCCCCCCCCCACCTCCAACCCCACGTTACATACCTCCTCCACCTTTGTACACAGACTTTCAACACACCTTGATCAAAATCATCTAGATTAAACAACCACCTTGGGGCGACGTAAATACGTTTTGTTTTTTGTGTTTCAAACACAATTCACATGGCATCCCACCGGTCTTCAGCTTAGACATCCAGGGCCACTTCTTCAGCCAATCGTCTTGAAACCGGTGTTCCCTTGCACTGGCACTAATTTCGGGCTGCTTCTCCGAGCTTTTGGATGTAGTCGCGGTTTCTTCATGATCTTCTCCACCCTCGCATAGCACAGAATCTTTTTTTTTCACTTTTCCTCCACGAAAGTCGATGTCGAATAGGATGGGTGCACGCTTCATTTTGGAAAATATCCAATATGGCGCCTTAAACTCTCGCAACTTCTCGTCGGTGATCGAGATGGAGGAGATGAACACCGCCGATTGGTTGATTTACACTAACAGCCAATGAAATATCAAGAAATCGTTCGCTCCTGCTCAGTCCTAGTTTCAGTTTTTCAAGCAGACGACAAACGAGCGCCTGCAACGATCAGTGACAGGGTGGGCAGTTCTGCAAATGTGCGGGAGTCTGCCTGCGTTAAGACTCGATAATTGCGGGAAGAAACAGATTTTCGGGGGATTGTACCAATCCCGCACTCTAGATTAAGCTCTGACACATACACACATTATTATCACACACACACACACAACACACACACACACACACACACTATTATTATTATCAGACACAATTCACACTCACACACATATTATTATACACACACACACACACACACAACCCATTATCAGACACAATTCATACTCACACACACATTATTATCAGTCACAATTCACACTCACACACATTATTATCAGACACAATTCACACTCACACACACACAAACACACATACACACACACTATTATCAGACACAATTCAAACACACACACACACACACACACACACACACACACACACACACACACACATCATTATCAGACACACACAATATTATTGTTACACACACAGACACATTATTATCAGGCACTATTCACCACACACACACAGACCCACACACACACAACATTGTTAACACACACACACACATTATTATCAGACACAATTCACCACACACACAAAATTATTATCAGACACACACACACACACACACGCACACACACACACACACACACACACACAGAGTTATTATCAGACACAATTCACACTTACACACACATTATTATCAGATACAATTCACACCACTCTCACACACACACACACACAAAATCATTATCACACACACACACACACACACACACACCACACACACACACACACACAGAGGGCACAGAGAGAAGTGACCCACCTTCTCAAAGACAGCAGCGTAGGAAGCAGCGTACTGACACTCCAGCTCATGTACCTCCCGGTAGAAGCGGGACTCCACGTTAATGACCTCATTCTGCAGTTTCTTCAAGGCTTTCAGTCGTCGCTGAACCACCTTGGGCAGTCTGTCAAAATGGGGGCAGGACAGATATAACAGGGGTCAGTGACAGGCATCAGGACAGACAACGATGTTAAGAGGTCAGTGACAGGCATCAGGACAGACAACAATGTTAACAGGGGTCAGTGACAGGCATCAGGACTGACAACAATGTTAACAGGGGTCAGTGACAGGCATCAGGACAGACAACAATGTTAACAGGGGTCAGTGACAGGCATCAGGACTGACAACAATGTTAACAGGGGTCAGTGACAGGCATCAGGACAGACAACAATGTTAACAGGGGTCAGTGACAGGCATCAGGACGACAACAATGTTAACAGGGGTCAGTGACAGGCATCAGGACAGACAACAATGTTAACAGAGGTCAGTGACAGGCATCAGGACAGACAACAATATCAACAGGGGTCAATGACAGGCATCAGGACAGACAACAATGTTAACAGAGGTCAGTGACAGGCATCAGGACGACAACAATGTTAACAGAGGTCAGTGACAGGCATCAGGACAGACAACAATGTTAACAGGGTCAGTGACAGGCATCAGGACAGACAACAATGTTAACAGAGGTCAGTGACAGGCATCAGGACAGACAACAATGTTAACAGGGTCAGTGACAGCATCAGGACAGACAACATGTTAACAGGGTCAGTGCAGGCATCAGGACAGACAACAATGTTAACAGAGGTCAGTGACAGGCATCAGGACAGACAACAAGTTAACAGGGTCAGTGACAGCATCAGGACAGACAACATGTTAACAGGGTCAGTGCAGGCATCAGGACAGACAACAATGTTAACAGGGTCAGTGACAGGCATCAGGACAGACAACAATGTTAACAGAGGTCAGTGACAGGCATCAGGACAGACAACAATGTTAACGGGTCAGTGACAGGCATCAGACAGACAACAATGTTAACAGAGGTCAGTGACAGGCATCAGGACAGACAACAATGTTAACAGAGGTCAGTGCAGGCATCAGGACAGACAACAATGTTAACAGAGGTCAGTGGCAGGCATCAGACAGACAACAATGTTAACAGGGTCAGTGACAGGCATCAGGACAGACAACAATGTTAACAGGGGTCAGTGACAGGCATCAGGACAGACAACAATGTTAACAGAGTCAGTGACAGGCATCAGGACAGACAACAATGTTAACAGGTCAGTGACAGGCATCAGGACAGACAACAATGTTAACAGGGTCAGTGACAGGCATCAGGACAGACACAGTAACATGATCAACAGACAGTACGGTCAGTGACAGGCATCAGGACAGACAACAATGTTAACAGGGTCAGTGACAGGCATCAGGACAGACAACAATGTTAACAGAGTCAGTGACAGGCACAATGCAGGCTACAGAACAACAATGTTAACAGGGTCAGTGACAGGCACAGGACAGACACAACAATGTTAACAGAGGTCAGTGACAGGCATCAGGACAGACAACAATGTTAACAGGGGTCAGTGACAGGCATCAGACAGACAACAATGTTAACAGAGTCCAGGCAGGCATCAGACAGACAACATGTTAACAGAGGTCAGTGACAGGCATCAGGACAGACAACAATGTTAACAGGGTCAGTGACAGGCATCAGGACAGACAACATGTTAACAGGGTCAGTGACAGGCATCAGGACAGACAACAATGTTAACAGGGTCAACATGTTACGGTCAGTGACAGCATAGAAGACATGTAAGGTCAGACAGGCTCGGAGAAATACAGGTCATGCGCAGGCGAACAGTTAACGGTAGTGACAGCTCGAGAACAGTAACGGCAGACAGCCGGCAGACACATGTTAAGGTCGGAGCATAGCAGAATGTTACAGAGTCAACAGGAAGAGACAACATGTTAAGAGTCGTGACAGCATCGAGACACAGTAGGTCAGGAAGGCGACAGACAACAGTACAGGTCATGACAGGCAGGACAGAACATGTTACAGGTCATGAAGATCGGGCACATTAAGGTCGACGCATGAGCAATGTTAAGGTGTCCCAATGTACAGGAAGCGAACATGTAAGGCACAGCATCAGGCACATTAACAGGTCAGTGAAGACAGAGACAACATGTAACAGGGTCAGTGACAGATCGACAACAGACGGGTCGGAAGCATAGGCAGACAATGTACAGGTCAGGACGCTCGAGACAATGTAAGGTCATGACAGGATAGACAGAAACAGTACAGTCGTGACAGACGGCAGCACAAGTTAGTAGTCGGCTGAAAATGTACGTTCGATGAGAACAGTAAGGTGCAGCAGGCAAGTACAGGCAGACGATCGACGAACAGTTAACAAGCATGCGTCAGACAGACACAATGTAGGCAGGAGCATAGAGAAACATTACAGGGTCGGACAGCATCAGACGACAACAATGTTAACAGGGTCAGTGACAGGCATCAGGACAGACAACATGTAACAGGGTCAGTGACAGGCTCAGGACAGACAACATGTAACAGAGGGTCAGTGCAGGCATCGGACAGACAACAATGTTAAAGGGGTCAGTGACAGGCATCAGGACAGACAACAATGTTAACAGGGTCAGTGACAGGCATCAGGACAGCAACAGTTAAGGGTCAGGACGACGGACAGAACATGAGATCAGACAGGCATCAGGCAGACACTTAACAGCAGTACAGCATCGGACAGACAACAATGTTAACAGGTCAGTGACAGGCATCAGGACAGACAACAATGTTAACAGAGTCAGGACAGCATCGGACAGACAACATGTTACAGGCAGTGACAGGCATCAGGACAGACAACAAGTTAAGAGGCAGACAGGTCAGGGACAAAACAATTTAAGTCACAGACAAACATGTAACAGTCGTGCAGCACAGACACAACAAGTTAACAGGGTATGACAGGCATCAGGACAGACAACAATGTAACAGGGTCAGTGACAGCACAGACAGAAAAATGTTAACAGGGTCATGACAGGCATCAGACAACAACAAGTTAACAGGTCAGGACAGGCACAGGCAGCAAAGTAACAGGCATGAAGCAAGGACGACAACGTTAACAGAGCATGACAGGCATCGGACAACAACAATGTTAACAGGGTTGACAGGCATCAGACAGACAACATGTAACAGGTCGTGCAGGCAGACAGACAACAATGTTAACAGGTCAGTGACAGGCATCAACGACAACAAGTTACAGGGTCAGGACAGCATCAGGCAGACAACATGTAACAAAGTCAGGACAGGCATCGGACAGACAACATGTTAAAGGCAGTGACAGGCATCGACAGAAAATGTAACAGGATACAGCCGACAGACAACAATGTTAACAGGTCATGACAGCATCAGGACAACAACATGTAAAGAGGTCATGACAGCATCCGGACAGACAAAGTACAGGTCATGACAGCACGACAGACAACATGTTAACAGGTCAGGACAGGCTCAGAAGACAACAATGTTAACAGGGTCTGACAGCACAGCTGACAACAGTAACAGGTCAGTGACAGGCATCAGGACGACAACAATGTTAACAGGGGCAGTGACAGGCATCAGGACGCAACAATGTTAACAGGTCAGTGACAGCATCAGGAAAACAACAAGTTCAAGGGTAGTGACAGGACAGGACAGACAACAGTTAACAGGGGTATGACAGCACAGGACAACAACTGTTAACAGGGTCAGTGACAGCATAGACAGAAACATGTTATAGAGCATGAACAGGCATCAGACAGACACATTGAAAGGTCATGACAGGTCAGACAGACACTATGTACAGGCAGTTACACACAGGACAGACAACATGTAACAAGCAGTGTACAGGATCAGAGACAAAACAATGTTAACAGAGTCAGTGAAGGCATCAGGACAGACAACAATGTTAACAGGTCAGTGACAGGCAGAGGCAGACAAACAATGTTAACAGAGGTCAGTGACAGGCATCAGACGACAACAATGTTAACAGGTCAGTGACAGGCATCAGGATGACAACAATGTTAACAGAGGTCATGTACAGGCACAGGACAGACAACATGTTAACAGAGGTCAGTGACAGGCATCAGACAGACAACATGTTAACAGAGGTCAGTGACAGGCATCGGACAGACAACAATGTTAACAGGGTCAGTGACGGGCAACGGACAGACAACAGTTAACAGGGTCAGTGACAGGCATCAGACAGACAACGATGTTAAGAGGTCAGGTCAGCATCCGGAAGACAACAATGTAACAGAAGCAGACAGGCATCAGGACAGCAACATGTTAACAGAGGTCATGGCAGGCATCAGGACAGACAACAATGTTAACAGGGTCAGTGACAGGCATCAGGACAGACAACAATGTTAACAGGGGTCAGTGACAGGCATCCGGACAGACAACTATGTTAACAGGTGTCAGTGGCAGGCATCAGGACAGACAACTATGTTAACAGGGGTCAGTGACAGGCATCGGGACAGACAACAATATCAACAGGGGTCAGTGACAGGTATCAGGTCAGACAACAATGTTAACAGGGGTTTGTGACTTACAAGTGAATAAAGGTAGAGAGAAAGCCAGCAGTAGACCTCTTCTTACAAATTAGTAAAGGCAGAGGGAGAGCCATCAACAGGCCTCTACTTCTGAGTGAATAAAGCGGACAAAGAGCTGACAGTACACCTCTACCTATGACTGAGAAAGAGAAAGAGCCAGCAGTACACCTCTAATTACAAGTGAATTAAGGCAGAGGGAGAGCCAGCTGTTGACCTCTACTTACATGTGAATAGAGGCAGAGGGAGACCTCTACTCACAAGTAAATAAACGCAGAACTTATGACTGAATAAAGGCGGAGGCAAACCTCTACTTACTAGTAAATAAAGGCGGAAGGAGAGCCAGTAATAGACATCTACATACAGGTGAATAAGGCAGAGGGAGACTTCTATTTACAAGTGAACAAAGGCAGAGGGAGATCTCTACTTACAAGTGAATAACGGAAGAGGGAGACCTCTACTTATGAGTGAATAAAGGCGGAGGGAGATCTCTACTTATGAGTGAATAAATGCAGAGGGAGACCTCTACTTATGAGTGAATAAAGGTGGAGGGAGACCTCTCCCCACGAGTGAATGAAGGCGGAGGGAGATCTCTACCTACCAGTGAATAAAAGTTGAGATAGATCTCTACTTACCAGTGAATAAAAGTGGAGGGAGATCTCTACTTACGAGTGAATAAAAGTGAAGGAAGATCTCTACTTACGAGTGAATAAAAGTGGAGGGAGATCTCTACTTACCATTGAATAAAGGTGGAGGGAGATCTCTACTTACCAGTGAATAAATGTGGAGGGAGATCTCTACTTACCAGTGAATAAAAGTGGAGGGAGATCTCTACTTACCAGTGAATAAAAGTGGAGGGAGATCTCTACTTACCAGTGAATAAAAGTGGAGGGAGATCTCTACTTACCAGTGAATAAAAGTGGAGGGAGATCTCTACTTACCAGTGAATAAAAGTGGGGGGGAGAGCCAGCAGCAGACCGCTACTTGAGTGAATAAAAGCGGAGGGAGATCTTTACTTACGAGTGAAGAAATGCAGAAGGAGACCTCTACTCACAGGTGAATAAAGGTGGAGGGAGATCTCTACTCACGAGTGAATAAAAGTGGATGGAGATATCTACGTCCGAGTGAATAAAGGCGGAGGGAGATCTTTACTTACGAGTGAATAAATGCAGAGGGAGACCTCTACTCACAAGTGAATAAAGGTGAAGGGAGATCTCTACCACGAGTGAATAAAAGCGGAAGGAGACCTCTACTCACAAGTGAACAAAGGCGGAGGGAAATCTCTACTCACGAGTGAACAAAGATGGAGGGAAACCTCTACTTACAATGAATAAGGCAATGGTAAACTACTTACGAGTGAATAAAGGCTGAGAGAAACCTCTACTTACGAGTGAATGAAGGCTGAGGGAGAGCCAGCGGCAGATTCCAGCTTGTCCTGCAGAGCAGCCAGCACTTGAGGGTTCTTCATCAACTGGGCAGCCATCTTGGTCGACTCTGACGTCGGTTCTCCACCTCCCTCCCCAGCTGCAACATCATCATCTTTCACCTTCTGTCATGACCTCATTGATCAGAATAGCCTTTAATCATCAACTTCATTCATTTTCCAACTGGAGAACAAGATTTTGTAAGCTTTGTTCATAAACCTGAATGCCACCGGCAAAGTGATTCAGTGGCTGTGCAGGGTCTCCTTTGGCAAGTTGCTTCATAATGACTGGATACCACCTGTTCTTTGTGGACTGCTGGTGCTGAGGTTGCATTGGCTAACCTTGGGGTCTTCACTGGAGCAGGTTTTGTGTGTATGTGTGTGTATGTATGTATGTCTGTGAGTGTGTATGTGTGTGTCTGTGTGTGTGTGTGTGTGCGCGAGGGGTAGTGTTTGTTCATTTCTAATTTTCATCAAGTACACAGTAGTATGAAAATGGACACATAAGACTAAAAATCATGGCATAAAAAACAGTTAACAGCTATCAACTTGCTTTTCCCTAAAATTTACTTCAAACTGACAAATAAAAATGAAGACAGTAAAAACCTGCCTGCAAAACCCCTGCTACAAAAATATGACCAAAAGACTCTATGGCTCAGGAACTGTGAATAGGACCGACAGGTTCCTCTGTACTGACCATCTCAATACATGACAGATGCCAGGAAAAAAGGCCTGAAAGCAAGTCTCAGTTACACCAAAGGCAATGTTTCCCACAATATCAATCAACATGGCTATCAAAGACAATACTCTCCATCACACTGCTGTCATTACAGTATCAAAGGAAGATACTGTTCTCAATCAACACAACTATCGAAGGAAGACATTTTACTCTACATGCTGCCATAGGAAGACAACAAAATGTCCTACATCCATATGGCTATCAAATGAAGACAATATCTGCAATCCACATGACATTAATAGGAAGATGATATCCTCAATCCATATGCCTATCTAAGTATGTCAACAGTCTCAAAGATTCTTTTTTACCGCGTACGCAGGCTGATACTCCTGCGGAAACTCCCTGTATAGACAGGCAAGGATTAATCCCATCTACCCAACAAAGGGAGTTTTGTGTGTATGACCATTTTTTATCCTGCCATTAATGCAGGCATACTCCAACTTCGGCAAAGGTGCATGCTATGTGTAACATGTCATCCATACGAACGGCCAAACTGGCCTTCTCTTCCGAAAGTTGGTGATGGGATTTTACGTGTGTGCAAGATGTTATGCATGCGTTCACACGCAGAACCTCGGTTTATAGTCACATTCAAAGAAATGTATGGGAAATCAAGTCAGAACCAAGGTTAACTCTGAGGGAAAAAATCCCCCTGTACCGAAATGGCCCGGCGGAGATTCGAACCCGCAACCCCAGGATCACCAAGATTATGAGTCCGGCACCCTACCATTGAGCTATTCCAGCCCCATCGCAAAGATAATTATCTAAATTCATACCGCTGTCAGACAATATCCTCCAACAACATGGCTACGAAAGTAAGACAATATCTTCTGTCCACATGGCTACCAAAGTAAGACAACATCTTCAATCTACATGACTATCAAAGTACGATGATATAGTCAATACAGATAGTATCAAAAGACAATTTTCTAAATCCATGTTGCTATCAAAGAAAGACAATATCCTCCTCAATCCACACGGCTGTCAAAGACTGACAATATCCTCAATCAATTTCCTCAATTCTTATGATTATCAAAGAAGGACAATATCCTCAATCCACATGGCTGTCAAAGGCAGACAATATTCTCAATCAATATCTTCAATCCTCATGGTTATCAAAGAAAGACAATATCCTCAATCTACACAGCTATCAAAGACAGACAATATCCTCAATCGATATCCTCAATCCTCCTGATTATCAAAGAAAGATAATATCCTCAATCTACACGGCTGTCAAAGACAGACAACATTCTTGATCAATATCCTCAATCCTCATGGTTATCAAAGAGAGACAATATCCTTAATCCACATATCCATCAAATGAAGACAACATCCTCAATCAACACGGCTATCAAAGAAAATACCCTCAATTCACGTGGCCATCCAAGTAAGATATCATCAATCAATATTGCTGTCAAAGACAATACCCTAAAATCACATGGCTATCAAACTAAGACAATATCTTCAATCAATATGGCTGTCACTGTCAAAGAAAATGCCCTCAATTCACATATAGATCAAAGTAAGACAATCTCCTTATTCAGCATGGCTGTTAGAGAAAAATATCCTCAATTCATCTGGCTATCAAAGGAAGACAATATCCTCAATCCACATGACCATCAGACACAGTACCCTCATTTTATATAGCTTAACAGCCTCAATCCACATGGTTATCAATCATGGCAAGATCCCTAAGTCATATCCATATCAAAGATATCTTCAATCCACAAGGCTATCAGTTTTTTAAAAAAATTCTCAATGATGCACATGTATATGCATAAATGAAACAGTGATCATTTGATGTTCAACTCTGACCTATAGAAAAATCAATTTGTGCCTCATTGTGAAACACTTTTTTTTCAAATCAAAAGTGCTAGCTTGTTCATCACAGCACAGAAGAGACAACAACAAGCACAACAAATGACAAACAGGAACAAGCCAGTTATTTCCCTTTTCTGCTTATGCAAGCGTCACACTCTTGCATCATAATGTTGCTCCTAAAAAGGCAAAAACATGGTCAAACAAGCTTGCCATAGGCAAAACAACAGTTGAGGTCTGTCCATCTTTGCTTTTGTCAGTAAATCTACTTCTCATAATGTTGAGACGGAGGCCATGTTTGGATGTAACTTGAGTGAAACTTGAAATGAGAAGCAAGCTCTGTAGCTGGATCCAGTTGAATTTTATTACTCTGAAGCTGTGATCTTGCAATTCATAACACTATCAACTTTTTTTCCCTTATAAACTGAGCTTTTCTATTTTCTAAACAGCTTCAGTATTAATAAAAACTTTCCAGCTGATCAGCAGTTTCAAGTCCATGTTGGCACCATACTGACATCTGTGAGCAGGCGGTGGGAGTATCCCAGGGGAGTATCCTGTCTCCTGTTCTTTTCAGCATTAACATTAGTGACAGTCAACACTGTAAAACAAGGTTGCCAGTCCCCTCTGCTTCAGTGCTTGTTGACCATTCTAAGCAGAGCAGTTAGAAATATCTGTTCTGGCATACAGTGTACACTCCATCCAATTTTGTATCTGTCAGTGGACAAAGGAAAATGGCTTTACTTTTTGTAGCTTCCAAAACTCAATGAATCCATTTTCATTACTTTCAATAACACTTCGCTGGCCCTGAACTTCTTCTGGATAAATCCTACCATTCAAGCCATGAAGGAAGCCAAATTTCTGGGAGTTATTTCATATCAAATATTCAACAAAACCGAAAATTTGCAGTAACACAGTGTTGGTTGTTTTTACTATTCAAAAGTCACATCCAGCACTCTCCAATATTGAGAAGTGAATAGTTGTTTTTACTTAATCATTGTCTAATATTATCTACGATGAAGAGATGTTAAATAAAAACATGGAACAGCTCCACCTACACTGCTGAGCTCATAATATTAGTTCTGGCCCATCAAATGGTCTCTAAATCAGAATGTAAACACTTCCTCATTCTCTCTGATTTCCTTCCTGCTTTGGAGGACACTTCCGGCCGTAACCTCAAGCACCCTCAACTCCTGAAATTTATTTTAAGATACATCTCTCTGAAATCTGATGGTTACGATATAGCTTTTGCTCCAGTTCCTAATCATGCTGACTTTGGAGGCAATGAATTGGCTCATCAACTTGCCAAAAGAATGACACAAATAAAGAACTGTACGTCTCTATCTCTCACACCAACATGCAACATTTTCAATCCACATGGTTATCAAAGCAAAACAATTCATCCAATTTGTACTGCATCAAAAAAAGGCATTATCCTAAATCCACATGGCCATCAAAGACAAGACAATATCTTCAATCAGACAGACAATATCTACAATCTCATGGCTGTCAAAGACAGACAATATCTACAATCACATGGCTGTCAAAGACAGACAATATCTTCAATCAGACAGACAATATCTTCAGACAGACAATATCTTCAATCTCATGGCTGTCAAAGACAGACAATATCTACAATCTCATGGCTGTCAAAGACAGACAATATCTTCAATCAGACAGACAATATCTTCAAACACACAATATCTTCAATCTCATGGCTGTCAAACTCAAAGACAGACAATACCTTCAATCAGACAATATCTTCAATCAGTCAATACCTTCATTCAGACAGACAGTATCTTCAATCTCATGGCTGTCAAAGACAGACAATATCTTCAGACAGACAATACTTCAATCTCATGGCTGTCAAAGATAGACAACATCTTGAACCAGACAGACAATATCTTCAATCAGACAAACAGCATCTTCAATCTCAAGGCTGTCAAAGACAGGCAATATCTTCAATCAGAGAGACAATATCTTCAATCAGACAAACGATATCTTCAATCAGACAATATCTTCAATGAGACAGACAGTATCTTCAATCTCATGGCTGTCAAAGACAGACACACATCTTCAGACAGACAGTATCTTCAATATCATAGCTGTCAGACAGACAATATCTTCAATCAGACAGACAGTAGCTTCAAACTCATGGCTGTCAAAGACAGACAGTATCTTCAATATCATGGCTGTCAAAGACAGACAGCATCTTCAATCAGACAATATCTTCAACCTCATCGCTGTCAAAGACAGACAGTATCTTCAATCTCATGGCTGTCAAAGACAGACAGTATCTTCAACATCATGGCTGTCAAAGACAGACAGCATCTTTAATCAGACAATATCTTCAATCTCATGGCTGTCAAAGACAGACAGTATCTTCAATCTCATGGCTGTCAAAGACAGACAATATCTTCAATCAGACAGACAATATCTTCACTCTCATGGCTGTCAAAGACAGACAATATCTTCAATCTCGTGGCTGTCATAGACAGACAATATCTTCAGTCAGACAGACAATATCTTCTATCTCGTGGCTGTCAAAGACAGACATCTTCAATCTCATGGCTGTCAAAGACAGACAGTATCTTCAATCAGAGACAATATCTTCAATCTCATGGCTGTCATAGACAGACAATATCGTCAATCAGACAGACAATATCTTCAATCAGACAGACAGTATCTTCAATCTCATGGCTGTCAAAGACAGACATCTTCAATCTCATGGCTATCACAGACAGCCAATATCTTCAATCAGAGACAATCTCTTCAATCAGACAGACAATATCTTCAATCTCATGGCAGTCAAAGACAGACAATATCATCAATCAGACAGACAATATCTTCAATCAGACAGACAATATCTTCAATCTCATGGCTGTCATAGACAGACAGTATCTAAATCTTCAATCTCATAGCTGTCAAAGACAGACAATATCTTCAATCTCATGGCTGTCAAAGACAAACAATATCTTCAATCTCATGGCTGTCAAAGACAGACAATATCTTCAATCTCTTGGCTGTCACAGACCAACAATATCTTCAATCTCATGGCTGTCAAAGACAGACAATATGTTCAATGTCATGGCTGTCAAAGACAGACAATATCTTCAATCTCATGGCTGTCAAAGACAGACAATATGTTCAATGTCATGGCTGTCAAAGACAGACAATATCTTCAATCAGACAGACAATATCTTCAGTCTCATGGCTGCCAAAGACAGACAATAGCTTCAATCTCATGGCTGTCAAACAGCTTCAATCTCATGGCTGTCAAAAACAGACAATGTCTTCATCAGACAGACAGTATCTTCAATCTCATGGCTGTCAAAGACTTACAATATCTTCAATCAGACAGACAATATCTTCAATCAATACAGCTATCAAAGTAAAACAATATCACAACATCAAGAGGAAGATAAAAGCCAGAAATAACTATGAATCAAAATGGCAGCTTACCCGTTCCTTCGTCCTCTTCCACGTCTTCCACATCTTCCTCCACTTCAGGGACTTTGCTGTCAGAGACAAAGTTCATTGCAGGATTACAAACTGACCTCTTTTTCTATAAATTCAGAGTGTGCACTATATCAATATATCATTAGGATGCACTTCTCTCTTAATTATACATTTCATGTGTTATGTTCCTGCATTCCCGTATCATATTCAAGTGTCACATATATATTTCAACTGTATATCTCTAAATTCATGAGAATGCAAGTGAAACCTGGATGACTTTAAACACACACACACACGTTCAGTTGGGGGGGGGGGAAGCAGTAAGATGTCCATAAATCATTCCATACTGTTTCACAAATAAAGGTGGATACCGATGTGCAGTCCACCATCTCACAGGTCGACAACTGTAGACCATGGACACTATATTCCAGGTAAGTACACCTGCAGCACCATTACCCAACTTAATCAAATAACTGACACTGTGACAGTACTGCATTATCCCTGTGACAACAAAGGAAAACAACAGTCTAGGTGCATGCTTCAAGAGACAAAAGGCCTGGCCTGACAGACTTTGGAGCTGGAACGAGGAGTTCAGGCCTTATTCTAGTGCTGGCTGGTTTGCTCCCCGCACACCCCTGTGCTCACTCACATTGACAAGAAATAATACTGCAACACCTACAGGTAGGGGGAGAAGGGGGGGGGGGGGGGGGGGGCTGGGGAGGATGGGTTAGAAACCCTACCCTATGTCTTCTTTTTACAGAGCATGGTATTTCTTTCCATAGATCCCTGGGAAAATGATAGCGGCTGTCATGACTTTACAGTGAAAGTGGGCAGAAAGTGCAAACAAAGCTGAACAGTAAAACACTATCTTGTGGATGGTTACGTTTTTATTCTTCAGTTCATTTGTTTCAAATTTCCTCTTTCCTTTTCTGTATGACTTAGGTTTGGACTGTTTCCATACAATGTATTTCATGTGACCGCTTCATGGATAGATCCATACAATGTATTTCATATGACTGCTTCATGGATAGATACGACAATGGATTTTGACAGTTCATACACACAACGCATTTGATTTGATTGCTTCATGGATAGATACGACAATGGATTGTGACTGTTTTCATACAATGTATTTTACATCATTGCTTCATGGATAGATACGACAGTGGATTGGGACTGTTTCCATACAGTGTATTTTACATGACTGAAACATGGATAGATACGACAATAGATTGGGACTGTTTCCATATAATGTATTTTACATGATTCCTTCATGGATAGATACGACAATGGATTGGGACTGTTTCCATACAATGTATTTTACATGACTGAAACATGGATAGATACGACAATGGATTGGGACTGTTTCCATACAATGTATTTTATATGATTCCTTCATGGATAGATACGACAATGGATTGTACCTGTTTCCATCTTCTCTCAGAAAACACAACAAAAGCTCTTGTCTGCGCATTTGTTCTATCCCGCCTGGATTACTGTAACGCTCTTTTGTCTGGCTCTCCCTCTCATCTCATCAACAAACTTCAAAGAGTTCAGAATCATGCTGCCCGTCTCATCTTCCGCACTTCTAAATATAACCATGTTACCCCATTGCTCCGCTCTCTCCACTGGCTCCCTGTTCAGCTAAGAATATCCTACAAGATTGCCTCTCTCTGCTTCAAATCTATCGAGTCTTCCTGTCCTGAGTATCTCACCCACCTGTTACATCTTTACACCCCATCTTGAGCTTTACGTTCCTCATGTGACACTCGTATCTACAGTATCCCCACTGTTCGCACTAAAACCTTTGGTCAACGTTCCTTTGCCTATCAAGCTCCAACTACCTGGAATCAATTGCCTCGCTCTCTCAGATACTCACCCTCACTGCCCACATTCAAGCGCCTTCTCAAAACTCATCTGTTTCCTAGGTAACTTCGTCTTCCCTGTGACCCGACGTTTGCAATGTGTGATGCGAGTGTCTGCTTTGTGTGCGTTCGTGTCTGTGTGAGTGTGTGTTTGCGTGTATGCATGCTTGTGAGTTTGTGTCCTTGCTTTGGATTTTGATGCCTTTTTCTCATGTATGATTGTTATATATTGTGTGATTTGATGTCTGTTGTGATATTGTAAACGCCTAGGGCATTCAATTGATTAGGCGTCATAAATGTTCATAATAATAATAATAATACAATGTATTTTACATCATTGCTTCATGGATAGATACGACAATGGATTTTGACTTTCTATACAATGTATTTCAAATGATTGCTTCATGGATAGATATGACATTGGATTGGGACTGTTTCCATACAATGTATTTTATCAAACTGCTTCATGAATAGATCCATACAATGTATTTCGTATGTTTGCTTCATGGATAGATACAACAATGGATTTGGACTCTTTCCACAGAATGTATTTCGTATGATTGCTTCATGGATAAAGACGACAATGGATTTGGTCTGTTTACATACATTGTATTTTGTATGACTGCTTCATGGACAGATGCATACAATGTATTTTATTACTTCTTCATGAATGGATACGAAAATGGATTTGGACTGTTTACATACAATGTATTTTATATGACTGCTTCAAGGATAGGTCCACACAATGTATCTTATACAACTGCTTCAAGGATAGATCCACAAATGTATTTTATATGACTGCTTCATAGACAGATACAACAATATATTTGGACTGTTTTCATACATTGTATTTTATATGATTGCTTCATGGATAGATGTGACAATGGATTTGGACCAAACATACAATGCATTTCATATGATTGCTTCATGGATAACACCACACTGAAAAACAACAGCTGACCAGCACACTGATCCCACCTGTCTGACTCTGCCATGCTGTGACTGTCCAAGTTGTATGATCCAATCTGCAACACAGGTTTTGATCATCATCTCATCTGATCACTGGAGGCACCCATTTCAATTGTTTAAAATGTTAAAAGATTCATTTTATGTTGTACGTATTTCTCCAGATCTCTGGCAACAATTCATTTTAAAATTAAATATTTCAAGGAACCCTTTTTCATTCAATTCTATCATGCCAATTCAACAAATGAGGACATTGCTAAGCAGTCTTCACACTGTATTTGAAAACAGTCTTTTAAAGGCAAAGGCTGCATATAACATTATCTCATGATGTTTTTTCTGTACTCTCCACTTCTAACCTCTAAGAGGCTATGGCCTCTATAGTATGAGTAAAATGTCTGCTCTCTCTCTCTCTCTCTCCAGTTCTGTTGCTAAGATCCATGAACTGGCATAACTGCATTTGCAATGGTAGGTGCACAGAACAATGTAGTTTGGCCTTTCTCTGAGTCTAGTCACTATGCAGGCAGAGTTAATAGGGCTGTCTAATGTTCATGTGAACTGTGCTGTGGTTCATATGGTTCCAGGTCACAACAGTCTGAGGGCAGAAAGACTATTGTGTCGTGTTACATCCAGTCATAGTGTGCCAGCAGTCATTTCTGATTAACTGTCAATGAGAGGTCCAGCTTTCTGGCCTGTCTGGAACTGGTCAGGAGGAACTGCAAGTGCAAGTGTGAACGACAAGTATTAAAAAAAAAAGGCCAAATCAGTTAATGCTTTCACCCCTGTAAAATAATAATTTCCATTGTCCTTGCCTCCACCTCTCATTTCAGGGACGTCTCTCTCCAATGACAACACTATAAACTATCAAAACATGATTTTTCTTTCACATCTCAAGATTATGTATCCATAGTTTTGTCTGTTAACTATCTGGATTCTAAGTCTCTCTAGTTTGTTTGTTCGTTTGTTTTTTCTAAATTCACGGTGTTTTTTTTTTTTTTTCTCTCTCTCTCTCTGTGCGTACGTGTGTGCGTGCATGCGTGCGTGCGTGTGCACTAAAAAGTTGTTTTTTCTAAAGTTACCTACCAGCTCCTTACAATAGATGTTTTTGTTCTTGATGTATACATGTACAATTTTCAATTGTTTAATATTTTCATAATCTTGATGTGTACATGTTTATAATCAATTGTTTAAAAATTCCAAACAGGGGTTTTGTCCCGTCCTCAAGCCATCCCACACCCTTTTTTCTCTATCTCTATCCATCTCCTTAAGCTTTCAACATGTTACACAGCATCCTTCCTCCAATCTCTCTCTCATATTTCTTGCTCTCCTTGCCATTCTATGTATACAGCCTTACCATATTAGAATTATTTAATCACAATGACTTTGTTTTATGTATGGAATACTATACTTTTTATTCTCTAATCTGTACTTCACTGAATGTGTGACTTCATTCTTTCTTACATTTAAAACTTTCATTTCATTTACTGTGGAGTGTGGTTTTGTTGTTGGTTAGTTATTTTCTGTCAATTTCTTTGAATGATTTTTTTCCCATTCTTTTCAGTTGTTCCTGAAGGAGCGAGGACTGAATAAAAATTTTTAAAAAAGTAAAAAAAAAAAAAACCAAACAGCAAATGCTTCCCCACAATTCGCAATAACAAAGATTTTTTCTTTGTCCTGTCCCAACGCCTGAACTATTTTTCTCACTCTCTCCAATGGGGCCAGGGCTTGATGAAAAAGCATATAAATGCTAACATGCCTTAGAAACCTCTCTCTCTCTCTCTCAGAGAAACACACACACACACACTGAATTGACATACACTGGGTGACGACATTAAGAATTTCAAGATGTCCATGAATTTGATTAGACATATGGTTGATATTCTGCCCGCTATTAAGGAACTGCTTGGTCGGGTTTAGTCCATCTTACAGCTGAAAGTACACCAATACACTGCGATAGGTCAGTTATTCTACAAACGAAGAAAAAAAGAAGTCCGTCAGTTGCACACATTACAGGAGTAAAATTGATCATACCTACACATCGATTCCTTGAATATAAAAATAGACACACCAAATGATTTTGTGATTTTCAGCTTTCATGAAATAAACCTGTTTAGGACTGCTGATGGCCTACACGGATATAATTTAGCACATGGCTTACCGTCTCTCCTCCGCTGAGCACGAGGAATATGGAGGTACTGAAAAATGACAAATTTGTGTCGAAAAAGCGGTGTGGCTAAAACTACTTCATGAGAAAAGTGGCATCCAATCAAAACGTGTTTTTCAACAGAGCTTCGCAAGCCGATTTTCGCCAACCTTTCGCGCCACATGATCACTATATCAGCTGGGCTGAAGTCTGTGCTGTTTCTCAAAGACTACCGTGAATGAAAGACATGTCCCTAAAAGCTTTCGCTATGAGGACGTAAATCTCAACTATTTTCTGTGCTGTTTCACACTTCATTATTCCTTTCCGTAGATGCGTCTTCGCTGTGCAATGTGTTAGATGATCTGAAACTATATTAACAGTCTAAGCCAACGGTCGTAAAGATATGGATTGTAGTGCGTGTTTTAACTGAAATGCCTCTTCACAGAAAGCAACAAGGATGTTTAAAGAAAAAAGAACCACTTCAGTGACCAAGAGCATTTCAAGACGATTGCGCACAAACTCGAAAGAGCCACACACACACACACACACACACACACACTAGCCGCATCAAAATTTATCATAAAATCGAGTGCTGGTGATAATTACATTCAAGAAGATTTAAATATTAGATCGGACACTGACTTTCCAAAAAGGGCAATTACGATTAAATCGCAAGAAACAATAGCTACATATACTTCTGATTTGATTAAATGTTCAAAAATAGATATTGAAGAAGTGGCGTAAAAAAAAAAACAAACAAACAAACAAACATCTTCTTCATCTATTCCATCATGGGAGATACCAAAACCTATTCTTGATACTGGTTATTCTGATATCAAGAAAAGGGTAAATATTAATATCATCACAAATTTAGCAAAATCACATGTATACGAAAGATATCAAAATCATTTTCAGGTGTTTACTGATGGTTCAGTTTTAGATGATGGAAATGCTGGTTCAGCATTTGTTATTCCTTCGCTTAAAACTCAAAGATCGTTCTTTCTGGGTAGCAATTTATCTATATTCACAGCCGAATTAGTAGCTATAATGATGGCAATGGAATTTCTAACAGAACTTCCCATTAACATCGCTCAGATAGTTTTCTTTGTAGATTCAAAATCAGTTCTACTTGCCCTTGACTCCTCTAATATATCGACACGACCCGACCTTGTGTTTGAAATTAAATAGCTTTTATACTGTCTGGTGTCTAAAGGCATTATTATAGAATTTTGCTGGATTCCTTTGCATACTGGTAAACTTGGAAATGAATTGGCTGATAGGGCTGCGAAAAAAGGTGCTAAAAAAGCAGGGTCATTTTCTGAGTTGAAAATAAAACCGTCAGTAGTAGAATGCTATCGTACCCTTGAATCGACTGCACGCAAGAGAGCTCAAACAAATGTTGATACGTCTACCGAGATTTCATCCAACCAATGGGAAGCTTTTCCAATAGACCTTGTATTAAGAAAAATGACTGGTCTTCCAGTTTATTATTCCAGACAAATATCTTCCCTTATAATTCGATTAAAGCTAAATGCTTTGAAAACAAAGTTTTGTAAGAATACTAACTGTATTTGTGGTAAAGAGATAACACTGAACCACATTTTGTTCGATTGTCACAAGTTGACTACTTTCTTACCAACATCTTTACGATCCCATACTTTTTCTGAAAAAAAAAACTTGCAAGATCTACTTTCGAATCATTCTCTGCTGATCAAAATTGCTGAATACTTAATACATAGTCCGATTGGGGTTTTTATTCAGATAGTTTTGAGCTAACTAATTTCATTTAAGATAGTGAAGGATTTTTGTTTTCTTGCTATATGTTAGTTTTTTTTCCCACTGATTGTTGTATTTAAGATTATTGCTCTGTTTATTGTTCAGTTTAGACACATATACAGATACATACACGTACACACTCACATACAAAGGCCTACATTCATGCTTACACAACACATAGGCTTATTCATTTAATCATTCAGTCAGTCAGTCACTCTCTTCTTTCATTCACGTCTAATATCACTCAAAGTGAACAGACGTTAAACAGAAGTACGAACGAACACACACACACACACACACACACACACACCACACACACACACACACACACACACACACACACACACACACACACACACACACACACACACACACACACACACACACACACACACACACACACACACGCAAGCACGCGTGTTTGAGAGATCATAAAAGGCTCTGTGTGTGTGGTGTGTGTGTGTGTGTGTGTGTGTGTGTGTGTGTGTGTGGACGTAGGCCTAACCATAAACATTATGTCGGTCACTGTAAATGTGTGTGTGTCCCTATGAGAAAAAGCAGAGAAATGGAATTTCATTCCCCGCAGAAAACAGCACGCTAAGCAACTTTATTTCACTTCGAGCCTCGCGATTTGAGAAGCGTGCGAAGTGACATCGAGCGAGCGACAAGCAGCACCGCCCCCCCCCCCCTCCCCACCCCACCCCCCCCCTCTCTCTCTCTCTCTCTCTCTCTCTCTCTCTCTCCCCACCCCATGCCCCAACTTCCCGCCTAAGGTGACTAGCTTATCATTATGCATTTTCTTTCTCCACTTGTGCTTTATTTTCATTATTTCTCCTCGTGCTTTAAAATTAATTGTCTTCATACTTCTTGCATGCTTCTTGCATTTCCTCCGTATTTTTTTTTTTATTTTTTTTTTTATTTTTTTTTTTTGCTGTCCCAACCTCTGCGCCACCTCAGAGGCAGTGCACCCACGCCGCTCATTCCGACACTCCGTCCACAGCCACAGCCCGGCAGGCCCCGCCGCAGCCCCGGCACCGGCAATCCACAGGGAGCAGTCAATGTCAAGTCGTCGAGAGGCAACCCAGCGGAGGAGACCCTGCACTGCTGCCGAGTCACTTCGGTGGTGTTCAGTAGCGCCTGTTCTGATCTAACATACGCAGGACACCACCTACTAAGCCCCCTACTGACGACAATAATTGCTTAGTCGCGGAGCCGGCGTGAGTGAGCTCTCCCTCCGGAGGGCGCCACCACGTCCGTCCAACGACAGCCCCCATGGACTCGCCGATACCGGTGACCCCGACGGAACCAAACCAAAGCCACAGACGTGGAGAGGACATCGAAACTGAGGTCACCATGAGAGCAGGGCATGAAGGGCCACAGAATTTGAGACTTTTTTTTAATGCTGATTGATGAGAATGAGGATGATTAAGATGATGCTACGGATTTCCATTTCGGTCTGAGACTACATGACAGGGCTGTACTCTACGCTTCCTTTCATAATATATCCCGGCGTCAACCAGGCCCGAGAGATACAGGCACCTGCAGTGTTGGTCATGAAATTTGAGCAACACTCTCAGAAACGCATCCATTAAGTGGATGAAACTCGACTGTGTGGTCCCAGTCTTCCCAATTGAGTCCGCAGCAAACTCAACTCTGGGTAGAAGCCGGTCGGGGCAGAAAAACCCACATGACTCTGATGGGATTAGAACCCACGACCTCCCAGCCAGGAGTCCGCGACGCTAACCACTTCGCCACGGCGGCTTGTGTTTGTTCGATTGTTCTCTAAACATGCGCAACTATGTGCTCTTCCCCGCACCCCACTCTAGTCTCTCTCTCCCTCCCTCTCTCCCGCCAGATTGTAAGACTAGGCTTTGGCCTAAAATCTTCATCCTTGCGTATGAAAGATCTCTCTCTCTCTCTCTCTCTCTCTCTCTCTCTCTCCCCCCCCCCCCCCCCCCCCCCAGGGGGGTTGCAACCTTGCCGTGGTCGGAAGGCTTGCGCGGTCCCGTGATCCCTTAGGCTTTGCTGGCGGGGGCATCGTGATAGGCTAGTCTTTGAAAATGTTTCTAGGCCTGAAAAGTCAAGTTGCTCTCTGGCCTAAGCAATAACGTGGTAAGGAGTTGATGCCCCTGGCAGGGCCTTCCATGTCAGAAAGGCTAAGGTTGAGGGCCCTGACTAATAGTAACCCGCCTTTCTCCTTTTCTTGTTTTCTGCCTTTCTTATTAGGCTCTTTTCTGTCTTCGTCTCCCCATCAAGTCTTCTTTTCCACACTCCTTTTCACTCTGTGGTCTTAAGATCCGCCGCGTTTGCCGTGCGGTGCGACCTGTGACAGAGGGGAATGAGATCCTGGTGATTGAGAGGGCAAGAGCCCTCGACACATCACTTTGGCTCGAACCTCTCATAGACAAGAGGTACACTCTGGCCCGGGTGTATCAACTGGCTACCCCTACATGGGGCTGGGTCAAGACAGGCAGTTCTCCGGCTGGCCAAGGTAACCCCTGCAGTACTCAGCTCTGTGACGAAACGCTTGACAGATCTATCTGACCGGTCCCTCTTGTATTTTTCTGTACAAGTACAAACGCCATTCTCCCTCCTTTCTCTCTCCCATCTGTCACCCAAAAGGCAGAATAGATTTCAAATCTATGCCAACTCTCCTCTTCTCACCCCGATGTCGCGATTGAAGACTGAAAAGTTACGTCATGTCGTGCTCCGAGTCATTGTTCTCACCTCACCTTCCTCCTCTACGACCCTCTCCGTCCCCTTCACGCGTTTGTGTAGCGGACTGACACAGCACGTTGGCCGCCTCGCTCCCCCCCCCCCCGCCCCCCCCCCCCCCCCCCCGCACCTGGCCTTCTCTCGCAAACCCCCTTCCTTCTCCTCACCCCCCCCCCCCCCCCCCTCTTTAATATTCTCCCGTCCGCACGCTGTCCGTCACCCTCCGTGCGCACAGGTGGCCGGTGATGTCACTGTGTCGTACTCTGTGTACACTGTGTCGTACTGTGTCGCTCCTACCCACACACATGTGTGCATGTGCACATCCACACCCACACACGTGCGCACATACACGCATACACATAAGCGCACAAAAGCACACACACACGCACATGCGTACACGCCCACATACAAAGACACACACATACACACAGACATGTACACATAAATATAGCCTATATGCAGATACGTGTGCCCACACAAACCCACAAATTACACACACACACACACACACACACACACACACACACACACACACACACACACAGATACACACACACACACACATCACACGCACTTCTGCACACACACACACACACACACACACACACACACACACACACACACATGCACCCACACACACACACACACATGGGCCCATGCCCACACATCATACACACACGTGTACATTCACTACACATACATTAAAAAAAAAAAAAAAAAAAAAAAAACATGGTAGGTAGGCACTCAAGGTCTGACCAGCTCATTGCGCTAATGCGTTGGACAGACATCCGCTGAGTCGTAGCCACGAGACCCTCTTCTTCTGTTGTCTCATCTTAGTTGTTAATTCATTTATCCATCAGCTTCAAATCATGCGTAATGTGGTCTCAAAACTTAGCGGATGTGGTGTAGCGTATATGGGCTACTCCGAACGCAGTGACGCCTCCTTGATGAAACTGAAACGGTGTCGTATTCAGCATTCGCGCTATACTGCGTGCATAAACTATCGCATGTCGATCTTATATTAGGTCGATACAGGATATATTCCCTAGTCTGCGATAGGCCAAGTGGACAGCCTGTCTCACAGGGATACTCAGTTTAGCGTTTAAAATAGCAGACACATAGGGTCGCAGCTTTGTCCTTAAGGGCCTCAGGCCGATAGGACGTTAATCTCACCCTCAATGCAATGGTCGCAGCTTCACTGTACCTCAGACCAGCTGTAGGTGAAACACGCAAAGACAGAGGAAACCCAGAGTGGAGGCACGGTTATCTCTTCCACTCTACTCCCAGTCTAAAGTTTCACCATTATCCCAGAAAAATACCTGGGACCGTGGTCACGCTACAAACTGTGGCTAAACCACACACCGTGGCTACCCCAGAAACCAGGGTGACGCCAGGTACAACTCTCTGGGCCAGACAGGGTGAAGACACTCCACAGCCCAGCACTACAGCAACCGGTCTACACTGCAGGATCAGTCACCAGCCACCAGAGAGAGATCAACAATCCTCTCCGACAAGTCAAAAATAATACAACTGGACAATCAGCTTCTTCAGACTTTTTCCTCACTTAATGATGAAATAGTGAGAACTGAAATTCAGCCTATAGAACAGACATGCATATACTTACCCGTGTGTAAGCAAGTAAAGTTGATGTGTGGAATTGCACTTAACTTGTGTCAGTTCTCTGTTGTTCAGTCGGTGTTGACTGTTTGAACTTCTCTCTTCAATTCTGTCTCTCGGAGCTACAAGTAGGCTACTTTTAAGAGTACAACCTAAGGAAACTTACCTCAGAGCCACTATCAAATATTTTAACAGTACCCGGAATAAATATAAAATTCTTTTAATGACTAGTACCGGAAAGTTGCTTCTTCCACCACTAGTAAGAGAGAGGGTGGAGATTAAATGTTAATATAATTCTCATACAGAAATTATTCCAAGTCCTTCCCCTAGAGGACCTACCTACCACTCCTCAACATCTCGTCACACTGACCCCGGGAGTTGAGCACGATCATTCTGGTCGTCGTATATCTCTCCTGAAGCCTGGAAGGGGTCAAGACAGTGACTTCTTGCCCTGGTCCCTTAGTTGGACTCCATGGTGGGTGGGTAAGGGAGAGATGAAATTACACACAATAGAAAAATGGCTTCTTCACCAAAAAAAATCCCCCCCCCCCCCCCCCCCAAAAAAAAAAAAAAAAAAAAATGAAAAGTCAATTCAGTCACAAGAAGGATGTGGCAGGAGTCTGATGTGGACTCAGATTCTGACACGGAAACAAGAAAGATGTCTGGAATTAGGTCCTCTTGGCTGATTGTGGAAAGCGCGGAGCAGGACAACTAATTTTTGCGCTAAGCCCGTTTGCTATACAGAAGGGCTTCCAAGGTATCGCAGGAGACCCACAGACCATAAAACGACTAAGAAACGGTACGTTCCTCATCCAGTGCAAGAGTAAGAGACAATCAGAGCAGCTGCTGAAAGCTACAAAGCTGGTAGACAGAGAGATCCGGGTGACTCCCCATAAACAGCTGAATTCCTCCAAGGGAGTCATTCGATGCCCAGGTCTTAGAGGCGTCTCAGAGGCGGAGATCACGGCGGAACTAGCGTCCCAAGGTATGATAGAGGTGCATAGGGTGACAGTTAGAAAAGGTGCAGACAGAGTGCCCACCAACACCCTCTTTCTGACATTCTGCTTCCCTTCATTACCTCAGGTCATTAAAGTGGGCTACTTGAATGTCCGTGTTCAACTGTATATTCCATCTCCGATGCAGTGCTTCAAGTGCCAGAAGTTTGGACACGTCAAAGATCGCAGTTCTGAAGAGGTGTGTGGTGTTTGCTGCAAGACAACCCATGATGCGCCGTGTAAAGATTCGGCTTGTTGTGCAAACTGCGGTGGCGACCATCCCTCCTCTTCACGCAACTGTCCAGTTTGGATTCAGGAGTCTAACATTCAACAGATCAGAACAGAAAAGAAATTCTCCATTTTTGAGGCACGGAAGCAGGTCCTTGGCAGTCAGTCCTCTTCAGTCTGTTCGTATGTTTCGGCTGTAAAGAAGGTTTCAACCCGTTCTGTCTGCTGTCAGACTGATGAGTTCATTTTTACAAAACATTACAAGGTAAAATGTCAAACCCTGATGGAAGCAAATCTACCACCTCCCAACCAGAAGTGGATGCCCCTGGTGGGGGCAATAAATCCACCACCCATCAGACTGCCCAGCAGTCTACTCCTTCTGCTGCTGGGCAGAATAAAAAGCCAGCCCTCCCGCCTCGAACTTTCGTGAGCGGTGCCCGTGCGGGCAAGTGAGTACAACCGAGTGTGGAGATGGTGGAGATGAAAAAGAAACCTCCACCGTCTCCTAAACCGAATCCGTCTTCACCAGCAGGCAAGTCTGCCAGCAGGTCTGGAAACCAAAATAATCCAGTCCAACTTAACAACAAATATGCTCCATTGGATGTAGACGATGACTCGGAGATGAACTGATTTCTCTCCTTTTCGTCCTCTGCACCATGGACAGTAAGTTAATTCACTGGAACATTCGTGGCTTAAATTCAAACTATGAGGAGCTGCAGCTTTTGTGTCAAACACTAAAACCTCAGGTAATAGCTCTTCAGGAAACTAAAATTCAAAGCCAGAAGACCTTCACTCTTTCTGGCTTCAGTATTCTTTCCAAACCAGCACAACCTTCCAGGTTGGGACTAACGGGCGGTATTGCCCTTCTTATACACAACACTTTGCTGTTTAGTCCTGTCGCTCTGACCACGCCCCTTCAGGCAGTAGCTGCAAGAATCACTCTCCACAAAACCGTTACAATTTGCTCGATATATCTGCCACCTTCTATCCCGGTTTGTCGTCAGGACTTTGTCAGTCTGATTGGAGAACTTCCTCGACCTTTTTTGCTGTTGGGTGATTTCACTGGACACAATCCTCTTTGGGGTAGTGTGAATTCGTCATCCAGAGGTCTGCTTCTTCAAGATGTCCTTTCAGAGTTTGATTTGTGTTGTCTGAACGATGGATCTCCAACTTACCTCCACTCTTCCTCAGGTTCACTTTCGTGTTTAGATTTGTCGATATGTGACCCCTCGCTGGTCCTGGACTATGAGTGGTCTGTCCATGACGATCTGCAGGGAAGTGACCATTTTCCTGTTCTATTAAAACCCATATTAACTGAAAACGCCTTTGTTTTACATCTTAATTATAGGAAGGCTAACTGGAATCAATTGCTGCCAATATTTCAAAGGAACTCCGGGAAACTGACATTCTTCATAGTCCAGATCCTGCAGAATCTCTAACCAATACTTTAATCAAGTGTGTTAAAACCTGTATTCCAATATCTTCCGACAAACTCCAACTGCCCAAAACACCTTGGTTTAATTCTGACTTCCAACAAATCTCAAAAGTATGCAAACGGGCTCAGCGTTGGGTATTCCAAAGACCTTCAGGTCCGAATGCTCGACCCCATCAGAAACTCCGTGCGAAAATGAGACACACTTTCAAAATCAGTAAACGTCAGTCTTGGAGAAACTTCTGCTCCGGGCTGACATCTAAAACCTCCAAGAAAAAAGTCTGGAACATCATCAGAAAGACTAAAGGAAAGAACACCAACCCCTCAATTCATCACCTCAAACTTGCCGATGCTCTGATAACTGACAAACAAGCTGTTGCCAATCTGCTGGCCTCCAACATTCAACAGAACTCATCATCTTCAAATAAATCTGCATCCTTTTTAAGAAACAAACAAGCCAGAGAAAAATCTTCATACAATTTCACATCAGACAACTCTGAAGCCTACAATCTTCCTTTTTCAATCGATGAACTGAAATCAGCTCTGCAAACCTGCAATGATTCTGCCCCTGGTCTGGATGATATTCATTATCAGGTTTTGAAACATCTCCCAGAAAGCTGTCTCCAGACCCTTCTCAAAGTCTACAATCATATCTGGTCCACAGGGTGCTTTCAGCTCTCCTGGCGGAAAGCCCTGATCATTTCAATCCCTAAGCCTGGAAAGGACCTTACCAACCCTTCAAACTATCGTCCAATAGCTCTGACCAGCTGCCTCTGTAAGCTAATGGAAAAGATGGTCAACTCCCGTCTGATGTGGAAGCTGGAAACCAATGGCCTTTTAGCCAGTGAACAGTGCGAGTTCCGGAAGTACCACTCGACAGTTGACCATTTTAGTCCGTCTGGAAACCATCATCCGTAACGCCTTCGTCAATAAGCAGCACGTGGTCACTATCCTTTTTGAATCAGGAATCCTTATGGATCTGCATAGACTTGGTTTTCGTGGTCATCTGCCTCTGTTTATTCAAAACTTTCTGGCTGTTCGGCAGTTCATCGTGCGTGTTGGCATCACGCTGTCTGACATCCATGGGCAGGAGTTGGGTGTGCCTCAAGGGAGCATCCTTTCTCCTGACCTTGCTTAACTCTAACACTCACAATACTAACTTTCTGCCTTTGTCCAAGTCCCTACTCAACCTCTTACTCTCTGTTTTCTGCTCCTCTCTCTAGTCTTCATTTCCCCTAGTTTGCGCTCCTCTCCTGGTCGAGGGCTGGGGTCTATGTTTTACACTGTCGGTCAGCTAGCCGGCCGGGGTTCAGCACATGAGATCGAGGCTGATGCCCAATTCTGGTTTGGACCCTGGGTCCCGCTTCATGGCGTTAGGCAGCAGTACCGCAACCTGTTCATATTAATTTGCTGCAGTGAAATACCGCGTTCAGTTCGCAGTACTACTTGCTGCAAGTAATTACTTATTCTAAGTCTTTTGAACTGGAATGCTGCATTCAGTTTGCAGTACTATTTGCTGCAAGTGGCTGGCTACTTATTCGAATTTTTATTTACGACATTTAAATTGCCGCCATTTTCTTTTTATTTTATTTATTTACTATGAGTTCGAATCCCGTCATGCAATTTTGAACCCCGTTATAGTAGTAACATCTCCCAAGGCCATTCTACCCGGGGACTGCTGGACGAACTTGACAATGACCTACACAGCCTCCCCCTCCCCCCCTCCCCGTAATCCCTGATCCATTGGAACCCTTAGTTCTACACCACCCCCGCTCCTTCCCCGTCATCCCTGATCCATTTGAACTGTAGTCCTACACCAGCTCCTCCCCCCCCCCCTTCCCCGTTCATCCCTAATCCATCGGAACCCGTAGTTCTACCCCCCCCCCCCCCCCGCCTCCCCCTCATCCCTGATCCATTGGAACCCTTAATTCTACACCAGCCCTCCCCCCTCCCCCTCCCCGTCATCCCTAATCCATTGGAACCCTTAGTTCTACGTCCCCCCCCCCTTCCCCGTCATCCCTAATCCATTGAAACCCATAGTTCTACACCAGCACCCCCCTCCCTTTCCCGTTCATCCCTAACCCATTGGAACCCGTAGTTCACCCCCCCCCCCCCCCAACCCCCTACCCCTTCCCCATCATCCCTAATCCATTGGAACCCGTAGTTCTACCCCTCCCCTCCCCCTTCCCCGTTCATCCCTAATCCATTGGAACCCTTAGTTCAACACCCCCCCCCCCTCCCCCTACCCCGTCCCCGTCATCCCTAATCCATTGGAACCCGTAGTTCAACCCCCACCCCCCCACCCCACCCCGTCCCGTCATCCCTAATCCATTGGAACCCGTAGTTCAACCCCCACCCCCCCACCCCCACCCCGTCCCCGTCATCCCTAATCCATTGGAACCCGTAGTTCAACCCCCCTCCCCTTCCCCATCATCCCCCTTCCCCGTCATCCCTAATCCATTGGAACCCTTAGTTGTACACCCCTACCCCCTTCTCCGTCATCCCTAATTCATTGGAACCCTCAGTTCTACACCCCCACCCCCTTCTCCGTCATCCCTAATTCATCGGAACCCTTAGTTCTACAACCCCCCCCCCCCACCTTCCCCATTATCCCTAATCCATTGGAACCCTTAGTTCTACACCAGCCTCCTCCCCCCTCCCCCTCTTCCCCATCATCCCTAATCCATTGGAACCCTTAGTTCTACACCAGCCCTCCCCCCCCCCCCCCTTGCCTGTCATCCCTAATCCATTGGAACCTTTAGTTCTACACCAGCCCTCCCCCCCCCCCCTCTTGCCTGTCATCCCTAATCCATTGGAACCCTTAGTTCTACACCAGCCCTCCCCCCCCCTCCCCGTCATCCTTAATCCAGTGTAACCCTCAGTTCTACACCAGCCCCCCCCCCCCTCCCCCCGTCCCCGTCATCCCTAATCCATTGGAACCCTTAGTTCTACACCCTCCACCCCTCCCCCTTTCCCCGTCATCCCTAATCCATTGGAACCCTTAGTTCTACACAAGCAAGTCGACTTTCGGTGAACATAAATATGGTTCAAAGCACACGACTCAGTGGTTTCTATAGCTGTCAGGGGGGGATGCTATAGTTATAGACTGACATCCAGTTTCGTACTTTGTCTTCTCCTCCCCTGTTTCTGTCAACAAAAACAAAAACAAAACAAAACAAGAAAAAAAAGGAAAGAAAGGCACACACACACACACACACACACACACACACACAGGGGGCGGGGGGGGGGGGGGGTGCAACAAACATTATCTGACCAATCTAATTGTGTTTGTCTATAAATAATCGAGTCCCGCCATTTTGCATTAATATTTTCTTATGTTGAAATAGTGTAATTGTAAGCTGTTTCCGTCGTACAAAAACACTCTAATTTAAGCTGCATTGCTGGCATGTTGCACATGAATGGATGGCACTGACTTCAAGATAAACCACAAGCAAGTAAACGTGCTTGAGGTTTAGTTGCTATGGCATTGTAAACAAAGATGGCATCTACTTTCTCTTGCTCTATAGCATCTAGGCACAGTCACCCCCCCTCCCCCTCCTCCTCCCTCCACCGTCCCTCTATACAGTTGGAGCAAAGATAGTACGCCCTACGTAGGGCGTACTATCTTTGGTTGGAGCCACCTATGCCAGCGTATGTCGACTTCAACTTTGCGTAGGTAAGATCCAACAATGGGCCCGGGAAAACGGCTTCGCTTTGGGGGCAGCCAAACTCAGGGTATCCACTTTCACAGTTTTTGAGTCTTTGCTGATCCTGAAATTCCTCTGATTAATCCACCATTCCAGCTGTGTTTCTCTCTGTCTGTCTGTCTGTCTGTCTGTCAGTCTCTCTCTCTCTCTCTCTCTCACACACACACACACACACACACACACAGCGCCCTTGTCCTTCAAGGATGACGGCCGTATCCTGATGCCAGTGACACACGGAGTGACATGCTTATCTTCGAGGCTTCTCGCAACAGTTGTTCGGTGACATTTACCAACTTACGTGAAAAAGCAGGTTAAAAAGAAAGGCGGACCAGTAACCCCACACTCTATTTTCTCACGCAAAAGTCCTACAAGAAGCCTAAGGGCAGACCCCCATAGAGGACTGTATGTAAGGCGTGTAAGGCATCACTCTGACCTCCACTGAGATCTGTATTATGAGTGTATGAATCTACTCTACCTCTTTTTGTCGCGAATGAGAGGCCATAGCGATGCTTCCCACCGCTTGTCTAATTCCGTAACACAAGACTTTCTCTCTCTCATAACAATAGGATTCGTGTAGTTGACCGGCGCCTCCACAAAGGGACTTTGCTGCAAAGCTTTCGCCTCTTGGTGGATCACTGGACTGACAGTTATGACAAAAATCCTGTCAGCAAGAAGCACTGGATATAAAAGCGCTGGCACACACACACACACACACGTGCGCACGCGCGCGCACACACACACACACATACAGACACACACATAAAAGTGGGAGGGGGGGAGGGGGGAGAGAGGAAGATGGTGCATGGAATGAGAGAGAGAGAGAGAGAGAGAGAGAGAGAGAGAGAGAGAGAGAGAGAGAATTTGATGGTCAACAATATTGGCCAAATATTCAAACTTTACAAGTCAACTTATTCTCATCTTTTCATTGTTATAGCTGATTATAGGGTACAGATTAAAAACAACAACAACAACACAACAACAACAAAAACACTGTTAATTCTCTGGATGCAGAAGTTGTCAGCCACTATTGTGATGATACACGCTGACTGACGGGCACTCTGCTTTTGATGTGCTGTCATGCTGCAACCGACCGTGACTCTGGGCTGCACCTCCCTCAGAAAATAAAAGATGTAGATGGACGGATATGGATAGAGTAGCCACACTACCTGCACCACTGCACGTGTTCTCCTCCACTGCAGGTACCATCTACTACTATCTCCCCTCTCCACCCACTGTGTAAGAGGTGTGCAATGTGACACTCACTATTTCCTCCATTAAGGATGTATGTCAGAGGTGTGTAAGGACACTTACTCTGTCCTCCATTGAGGATTTATATCAGGTGTGCAATGTGACTCACTCTGTCCTCCATTAAGGATGTATATCAGGTGTGTACTGTGACACCCACTCTGTCCTCCATTAAGGATGTATATCAGGTGTGTAAGGACACTTACTGTCCTCCATTGAGGATTTATATCAGGTGTTGCAATGTGACCCGCTCTGTCCTCCATTAAGGATGTATATCAGGTGTGTAAGGCGACACTCACTCTGTCCTCCATTAAGGATATATCAGGTGTATGAGGTGTCACTCTGACCTTCATTAAAGACTGTATGTCGGGTGTGTAAGGTGTCACTCTGACCTCCATTAAAGACTTATGTCAGGTGTGTAAGGTGTCACTCTGACCTCCATTAAAGACTATGTCAGGCATGTAAGGTGTCACTCTGACCTCCATAGAGGACTGTATGTCAGGTGTGTAAGACTATATGTCAGGTACAGTATGTGTCACTCTGACCTCCATAGAGGACTGTATGTCAGGTGTGTAAGGTGTCACTCTGACCTCCATAGAGGACTGTATGTCAGGTGTGTAAGGTGTCAGTCCGACCTCCATTCAGGACTGTATGTCAGGTGTGTGAGGTGTCAGTCCGACTTCCATTGAGGACTTGTCAGGTGTGCAAGGGTCACTCTTGACCTCCATTAAAGACTGTATGTCAGGTGTGTAGGACTATATCTCAGGTGTATAAGGTGTCACTCTGACCTCCATAGAGGACTATGTCAGATGTGTAAGGTACGAGTCCGACCTCCATTAAAGACTGTATGTCAGGTGTGTAAGGTATGAGTCCGACCTCCATTGAGGACTGTTTGTTAGGTGTGTAAGGTGTCAGTCTGACCTCCATAGACTGTATGTCAGGTGTGTAAGGTGTCACTCTGACCTCCATTGAGGGACTTGTAATTGTCAGGTGTTGTAATATTATCACTCTGATCTCCATTAATAGACTGTATGTCATGTGTTGCAAGGTGTCACTCACTGACCTCCATTGAGGACTGTATGTCATGTGTGGGTGCAAGGCGTCCACTCTGACCTCTATTGAGGACTGTATGTCAGGTGTGTGTAAGTGAATCACTCTGATCTCCATTAAAACTGACTGTATGTCAGGTGTGCAAGGTGTCACTCTGACCTCCATTGAGGACTGTATGTCAGTGTGCAAGGCGTCACTCTGACCTCCATTGAGGACTGTGTCAGTGTTTAAGGCGTCACTCTGACCTCCATAGAGGACCGTATGTCAGGTGTGCAAAGGTGTCAGTCTGACCTCCATAGAGGACTGTGTGTCAGGTATGTAAGACTAAATGTCAGGTGTGTAAGGTGTCACTCTGACCTCCATAGAGGACTGTATGTCAGGTGTGTAAGACTAAATGTCAGGTGTGTAAGGTGCCACTCCGACATCCATTGAGGACTGTATGTCAGGTGTGTAAGACTGTATGTCAGGTGTGTAAGGTGTCACTCTGACCTCCATTGAGGACAGTATGTCAGGTGTGTAAGGTGTCACTCTGACCACCATAGAGGACTGCATGTCAGGTATGTAAGGGGTCACTCTGACCGCCATTAAAGAATTATGCCAGGTGTGTAAGGTGTCACTCTGACCTCCATTAAAGACTGTATGTCAGGTGTGTAACAGACTTTTGAGTGAAGAGATCAAGGTCCAAACTGGTTCCTGTAAAACTTCCCAAACAGCGCTAGGTATGAATTACTTAAAAAAACAAACAAAAACGGCCGTGTGTGTTTGTGTGTGTGGTTGTCTGTATGTGTGTGTACTAGTTCATACATGTGCGTGTGTGTGTGTCTTAGTGTGTGTATGTGTATGTGTGTTGTTGTTTTGTTTTACGTCTTTCCACATTACGTGATATTAGACCAAAAAAAAACAAAAAAAAATCAAGGCCGGGAACAAAGGTTAACACGAGTCAAATGAATTAACTTATCTACAGCTATAACACAAAAATAGAAAATCCATTTAATCAAAGAAAAAAAAAACTGAAACAAAACAAAACAAAACCCAAACATATAACTCTCTGTCTCATCTCACCACTGACTGTTATCTATTCTATTTATTTGCCAATTGGACTTTTAGCTAAGTGCAAAAAGAGAAGACATGTTTCACCTGCTGACAGGAAAACATTTTGAATAGGCTGTACAGATGTTATTTAGAGTGAATTTTTTTCATTAAGTTACTCAAAAGAATGTGATCAGTTGATATGCTATGACCACATACACAATGTATATTTTTGTTATACTTTGTTTTAAAACAATCCAATTTCCATCTACAGATGAGGAACTTATCTGTCGTCTACAATAAATGTTTTGATCCTACTTACTTAACTTTTCATGCATATTTTTTTTTTCATCGTGTAAACCAAAACACCCAGTTTCTCTTTCTATCAAATGAAAATTAGAAAATTGTACTTTTTCTGCAGAAGTATAGTACTCTTGCACTGACATAGGGAAGTTCAAGAAATGCGAATCTGATGATTGTTTTGCTCCTCCCTTTGCTAGAACATCAATCTTTTCATTATAATATAACCCACAGTGGGAGGGCACCCAAAGAAATGTTATTTCAGTGTCTCTGACCGAGAGGAAATGTACTAAATCATTTATTTCAGTGAACATCTCAAGTCGAACTTTTAATTTGAAATTCTTCATTGCAGTAAGAACCGACTTGGAATCTACACATAAAACAACTTGAAATAAATTTTGAGGGTAATCATCAATAAACTTTAAAGCCATAATTATAGCGGTTAACTCAATAGTGAATATAGATTTGTTTTTTCCAAGATAATAAGACTTTTCTTTGTCAAGGCTTGGGATAATGTATGCTGCACCTGCATCTTCATTGATTAATGATCCATCAGTGTATATCTTAAAATGGTTAGAATAGTGATCATGCAAATGCATTTTGATATTGGATGATAACAAATTAGTATTTTCAGCCTTTGTTAAATCTGTGCGCTCAATATCAAAATGTGCTCGTATTAGTTTCCAGGGAGGGATAGGAGACACAATTGATCTTTTTGCAATTGATGTTAGTTTGATATCCGAGGATTCTAAAACAGAGGAAGTATATGTTTTACAGTTGTTTGAGATGATATATTTTTAGCCCTTTGGGGAAAATCAGCGTCCGATTTAATATTTATTTCAGGGCCTGTGTGTGTTGTGTGTGTGTGTATGCCCCCACTCTTGTGCAGTGCATTTCAAATTTGGTCTCTTGATGTCTTCCATCTGTTTGTATGCATTTTCTGTCAATCTGTGTCTCTGTTTCTGTCTGTCTGTGTCTCGTCATCACTGACCACTCTCCATGGTCATCACTGATCACTCTCCAAGGTCATCACTGACCACTCTCCCAAGGTCATATCACTGATCACTCTCCAAGGTCATCACTGATCACTGATCAGTCTCCATGGTCATCACTGACCACTCTCAATGGTCATCACTGATCACTCTCCAAGGTCATCACTGACCACGCCAAGGTCATCACTGACCACTCTCCAATGTCATCAATGACCACTCTCCAAGGCCATCACTGACCACTCTCCAAGGTCGTCATTGACCACACTGTCATGTCATCAATCACCACACTGTTATCACTCACCACACTGTCATGTCATGATTCATCACATTCCATGGAAATCATTCAGAATGCAAGTTTATTCATTTGTACTGGCAATGTGGCTGATCAAAGCACAAACCTGTCATCATTCACAAACTACACTCGTTCGCACCCCCCACCACAAACCTTTTCAGTTCATGTGTTCACTTGATGAAACACACACCATTTGCAACACTTTCAAAGAAGTTATTTGCAACACATGTGGTAATACTTGGTCAATGAAAATACCAAGATCAGTCGTCAGCAACAAACATAAACACCAAACATCTGCAACACTAGGATGAATCATTTTTTTCCAGTAGAATTACCAGTCATTCATGACATGTGAACACTCACGTCAAACACACAGACCACACACTCTGTATCATTTGTAGTATGTACACAGATTATTTGGTTATTCACACTCTCTCCAAGCACAGACTAGTCATCTTCCATCCCACATGCAGGAATGGGAGGTATGACCATCCATGAACCTACCCCCTACCCTTACCACCCCCACCCCCCCCCCCCCCCCCAGCACACTGGTATATCCCCACTGGCAGTGCAGATGTCAGCCACTGACCTACACCAGCAATCTGCCTGGATCACTGGGCTGGGCTCTACTGATTACTGTCATTTCACATCCTCAATATCACAAACTATGTACAAGGCCTTCCTGCATCAAAATAGAAATAATCTGTACAGTCATTTACAGCAAACCTGTTGTACACAGTAGCAACATGCAAATTATGAAAAAACAAAAAACCTACTCCATTGTGTTTATAACAACTGATGAACACGACATCCATGATTACAGCCATACTGACGTAACAAGCATGATCATAGCCATATCAACATCCACAATTAGTCATATCAACATCCACAATTAGTCATATCAACATCCACAATTAGTCATATCAACATCCACAATTAGCCATATCAACATCCACAATTAGTCATATCAACATCCACAATTAGTCATATCAACATCCACAATTAGCCATATCAACATCCACAATTAGTCATATCAACATCCACAATTAGTCATATCAATATGACATCCATGATTACAGCCATACTGACGTAACAAGCATGATCATAGCCATATCAACATCCACAATTAGCCATATCAACATCCACAATTAGTCATATCAACATCCACAATTAGTCATATCAACATCCACAATTAGTCATATCAACATCCACAATTAGCCATATCAACATCCACAATTAGTCATACAACATCCACAATTAATCATATCATATGACATCCATGATTACAGCCATACTGACGTAACAAGCCATGATTCATAGCCATATCAACATCCACATTATCATATCAACATCCACAATTAGTCATATCAACATCCACAATTAATCATACTGACATGACATCCATGATTACAGCCATACTGACATGACATCATGATTACAGCCATACTGACATATGACCATGCAATGATTACGCATACGACATGCAACATCCATGATTACGGCCATACTGACATGACATCACATGATTACGGCCATACCATGACATGACATGCATGATTAGCCACATCATGAATACGATTACAGCCATACTGAAATGACCATGACATCATCATGATTACAGCCATACTGACATTGCATCTCATATACACCAATTACATGACATGACATCCATGATTACGCCATACTGAGACATGACATCCATGATTACAGCCTATACATGACATTGACATCATGATTACGCCATACTGACATGACATGACATCATGATTACAGCCATACTGATACATGACATCATGATTACGCCATATACATGACATGACATCCATGATTACAGCCATACTGACATGACACTCCATGATTACGGCCATACTGACATGACTACATCATGATTACAGCCATACTACATGACATGACATGCATGATTACGCCATACTGACATGACATGACATCATGATTACGGCCATACTGACATGACATCCATGATTACAGCCATACTGACATGACATCATCCATGATTACAGCCATACTGACATGACATCATGATTACAGCCATTACTGACATGACATCCATGATTACAGCCTAAACTGACATGCAGACATCCATGATTACAGCCATACTGACATGACATGTACATGATTGATTACAGCCATACTGACATGACATGCATGATTACGCCATACTGACATGACATGCATCATGATTACAGCCATACTGACATGACATGACATCCATGATTACAGCCATACTGACATGACATCATCATGATTACAGCCATACTGACATGACATCCATGATTACAGCCATACTGACATGACATCCATGATTACAGCCATACTGACATGATGACATCATGATTACAGCCATACTGACATGACATGCATGATTACGCCATACTTGACATGACATGACATCCATGATTACAGCCATACTGACATGACATCCATGATTACAGCCATACTACATGACACATGATCATTGACATCCATGATTACAGCCATACTGTGACATTGATACAGCATACTGACATATCATGATTACAGCCATACTGACATGACATGACATCCATGATTACAGCCATACTGACATGACATGACATGCATGATTACGCCATACTGACATGACATGACATGCATGATTACAGCCATACTGACATGACATGACATCCATGATTACAGCCATACTGACATGACATGACATCCATGATTACAGCCATACGTGACCTATAGATGACATGACATGCATGATGTTACGGGCCATACTGACATGACATGACATGCATGATTACAGCCATACTGACATGACATGACATGCATGATTACGGCCATACTGACATGACATGACATCCATGATTACAGCCATACTGACATGACATGACATCCATGATTACAGCCATACTGACATGACATCACATGATTCAGACCATATGACATGACATGCCATGATTACAGCCATACTGACATGACATCCATGATTACAGCCATACTGACATGACATCCATGATTACAGCCATACTGACATGACATCCATGATTACAGCCATACTGACATGACATCCATGATTACGGCCATACTGACATGACATGACTCATGATTACAGCCATACGACTGACATCATGATTACGCCATATGAAGACATCCATGATTACGGCCATACTGACATGACATCCATGGTTACGGCCATACTGACATGACATCAGTGATTACAGCCATACTGACATGACATGCATGATTACGGCCATACTGACATGACATGACATGCATGATTACAGCCATACTGACATGACATGACATGCATGATTACGGCCATACTGACATGACATGACATCCATGATTACGGCCATACTGACATGACATCAGTGATTACAGCCATACTGACATGACATGCATGATTACGGCCATACTGACATGACATGACATCCATGATTACGGCCATACTGACATGACATCAGTGATTACAGCCATACTGACATGACATGCATGATTACAGCCATACTGACATGACATGACATGCATGATTACGGCCATACTGACATGACAATGACATGCATGATTACGGCCATACTGACATGACATGACATGCATGATTACGGCCATACTGACATGACATGACATGCATGATTACGGCCATACTGACATGACATGACATGCATGATTACGGCCATACTGACATGACATGACATGCATGATTACGGCCATACTGACATGACATGACATCCATGATTACGGCCATACTGACATGACATGACATGCATGATTACAGCCATACTGACATGACATGACATGCATGATTACAGCCATACTGACATGACATGACATGCATGATTACGGCCATACTGACATGACATGACATCCATGATTACGGCCATACTGACATGACATGACATGCATGATTACGGCCATACTGACATGACACATGCATGATTACAGCCATACTGACATGACATGACATCCATGATTACAGCCATAGATGACATGACATCATGATTACGGCCATACTGACATGACATGACATGCATGATTACAGCCATACTGACATGACATGACATCCATGATTACGCCATACTGACATGACATATCCATGATTACGGCCATACTGACATGACATGACATGCATGATTACGGCCATACTGACATGACATGACATGCATGATTACGGCCATACTGACATGACATGACATCCTGATTACGGCCATACTGACATGACATGCCAATGCATGATTAGGCCATACTGACATGACATGACATCCATGATTACAGCCATACTGACATGACATGACATGCATGATTACGCCATACTGACATGACATGACATCCATGATTACAGCCATACTGACATGACATGACATCCATGATTACAGCCTACTGACTGACATGACATGCATGATTACGGCCATACTGACATGACATGACATGCCATGATTACGGCCATACTGACATGACATGACTGCATGATTACGGCCCATACTGACATGACATGACATGCATGATTACGGCCATACTGACATGACATGACATGCATGATTACAGGCCATACTGACATGACATGACATGCATGATTACGGCCATACTGACATGACATGACATGCATGATTACAGCCATACTGACATGACATGACATCTGATACAGCCATATGACAGCATGACATCCATGATTACGCCATACTGACATGACATGCATGATTACAGCCATACTGACATGACATGCCATGATTACGGCCATACTGACATGACATGCATGCTATTACGCCATACTGAAGACATGACTGCATGATTACAGGCCATACTGACATGACATGACATCCATGATTACGGCCATACTGACATGACATGACATGCATGATTAGGCCATACTGACATGAATGACATGCATGATTACGCCATCTGAGACATGACATGATGATTCGGCATACTGACATGACATGATATGATTACGGCCATACTGACTGACATGACATGCTGATTACAGCCATACTGACATGGAATGACATGCATGATACGGCCATACTGACATGACATGACATGCATGATTACGGCCATACTGACATGACATGACATGCATGATTACAGCCATACTGACATGACATGACATCATGATTACGCCATACTGACATGACATGACATCATGATTACAGCCATACTGACATGACATGACATCATGATTACGCCATACTGACTGACATGACATGCATGATTACAGCATATGAATGACATGACATCCATGATTACAGCCATACTGACATGACATGCATCATGATTACGCCTATGACATGACATGACATGCATGATTACAGCCATACTGACATGACATGACATCCATGATTACAGCCATACTGACATGACATCCATGATTACGGCCATACTGACATGACATGACATGCATGATTACAGCCATACTGACATGACATGACATCCATGATTACAGCCATACTGACATGACATCCATGATTACAGCCATACTGACATGACATGACATGCATGATTACGGCCATACTGACATGACATGACATGCATGATTACGGCCATACTGACATGACATGACATCCATGATTACAGCCATACTGACATGACATACCATGAATTACAGCCATACTGACATGACATGACATCCATGATTACAGCCATACTGACATGACATGACATCCATGATTACAGCCATACTGACATGACATGACATCCATGATTACAGCCATACTGACATGACATGACATCCATGATTACAGCCATACTGACATGACATCCATGATTACGGCCATACTGACATGACATGACATGCATGATTACGCCATACTGACATGACATGCATGATTACGGCCATACTGACATGACATGACATGCATGATTACGGCCATACTGACATGACATGACATCCATGATTACGGCCATACTGACATGACATGACATGCATGATTACGGCCATACTGACATGACATGACATGCATGATTACAGCCATACTGACATGACATGACATCCATGATTACAGCCATACTGACATGACATGACATCCATGATTACAGCCATACTGACATGACATCCATGATTACAGCCATACTGACATGACATCCATGATTACAGCCATACTGACATGACATGACATCCATGATTACAGCCATACTGACATGACATGACATGCATGATTACGGCCATACTGACATGACATGACATGCATGATTACAGCCATACTGACATGACATGACATGCATGATTACAGCCATACTGACATGACATGACATGCATGATTACAGCCATACTGACATGACATGACATGCATGATTACAGCCATACTGACATGACATGACATGCATGATTACAGCCATACTGACATGACATGACATGCATGATTACAGCCATACTGACATGACATGACATGCATGATTACAGCCATACTGACATGACATGACATGCATGATTACAGCCATACTGACATGACATGACATCCATGATTACAGCCATACTGACATGACATGACATGCATGATTACAGCCATACTGACATGACATCACATGATTACAGCCATACTGACATGACATGACATGCATGATTACAGCCATACTGACATGACATGACATGCCATGATTACAGCCATTACTGACATGACATCCATGATTACAGCCATACTGACATGACATGACATGCATGATTACAGCCATACTGACATGACATGACATCCATGATTACAGCCATACTGACATGACATCCATGATTACAGCCATACTGACATGACATGACATGCATGATTACAGCCATACTGACATGACATGACATGCATGATTACAGCCATACTGACATGACATGACATGCATGATTACAGCCATACTGACATGACATGACCATGATTACAGCCATACTGACATGACATGACATCCATGATTACGGCCATACTGACATGACATCCATGATTACAGCCATACTGACATGACATCCATGATTACAGCCATACTGACATGACATGACATCCATGATTACAGCCATACTGACATGACATCTCATGATACAGCCATACATGACATGACATCCATGATTACGCCATACTGACATGACATGACATCCATGATTACAGCCATACTGACATGACATGACATGCATGATTACAGCCATACTGACATGACATCCATGATTACAGCCATACTGACATGACATGACATGCATGATTACGCCATACTGACATCTGACATGACATCCATGATTACAGCCATACTGACATGACATCCATGATTACAGCCATACTGACATGACATGACATGCAGATTACAGCCATACTGACATGAACATGAACATCATGATTTACAGCCATACTGACATGACATCCATGATTACAGCCATTACGCATGACATGACATCCATGATTACAGCCATACTGACATGACATCCATGATTACAGCCATACTGACATGACATGACATCCATGATTACAGCCATACTGACATGACATCCCATGATTACAGCCATACTGACATGACATCCATGATTACAGCCATACTGACATGACATGAAGACATCCATGATTACAGCCTACTGACATGACATGATCCATGATGTACATGCATCCATACTGACATGACATGACATGCATGATTACGGCCATACTGACATGACATGACATCCATGATTACAGCCATACTGACATGACATGACATCCATGATTACAGCCATACTGACATGACATCCATGATTACAGCCATACTGACATGATACGATATCTATGATTACAGCCATACTGACATGACATGACATTCATGATTACAGCCATACTGACATGACATCCATGATTAGTCATATCAACTCTCTGACTGCCAAATTTGTGTGTGTGTAACAGTTCTGCAACAACTGAGGTTATGTCTGAACGAGGCAACCAAATTGTTTGAAATTCTATAATTTTCCTTTAAAAAATCACACACATACACACACACCTGCCTTTGCTTAAGGCTGTGTCAGGCTAATTGACATAGGCTAGAACACCAAGACTACATCAAAATGTTGTTATGCTCTGCATAGTTACGCGGGATTGTCTCCAGTTATGACAAGCTCCTAGCATAACATTATCAGTCTCCAAAATCCACCAAAGTCGGAGTGAGGCTGCCCACGTGGCGGGGTAATCAAAAATAGTCACACACGTGATGTTCTCATCCCCAGCTGATGCATTTGTACCATAGTGTTCAAGTACTTCGGCTGTTCAGATGATCCCTGTAGTCTTTTAGCCAGCGTACAACAACAACATAATGACTACCAGACTAAACAAGTCACTCAGTCAACAACAACACACACATACATTACTTCTACACCACAAACAAATTTGTATTTAAATATAGTAATGGAAGCAGTTTGCAGTTTGTTTTTTTCTGTGTGTTGGTCTTGCCATTGTTGTCACTTGCCTCTTACCATTACATGCAAAATCCATCCATAACTGCAACACCGGTCCTCTCACACACTGTCGCTATAAGTCTGAAATGAGAGCAAAGGCACAGGTATAGCATCCACAGCCTTCTGACCCATCCTGTCCAATTCAGTGGCATTGGGCAGCTTGTCCACAATCACAGTGCAATGGACTGTCACTTACCATTGTTACCAAGAGCCACACTGGACATGGGCAGATTTACTTGATTTCATTTCATTTACTTATTTCTGAGGCGAATCAAAGCAATTTCACACTGGCATCCACTTCAGCTAACACTGCTGTCCTAAAACGGTGTGTTTGAACATTCAATACTTCTCAAATACCTCTACGTGAATGAAAGGTCCTTATGGGTTGAATGCAGCAGATTGGTGGAGCATGGCAGACTAGCGGAACTACTGTGAACAGAACCCAGAAAGAGAGGGGGCTAGTTACGCCAAGTACACAGACAAACATAGCACACGACAAGACGCAATGCATTTCCATCTCTTGGGCCTTCTTCAGGCGAGAACAAATAACACTTAGGACAGTGAAGATGCAGAAAAAAAAAAAAAAGAGACACTTACCTAGTCATGTTCAAAATGGCCGCCGGGCTGAAACAGGGCCACCCAGCAGGGGATCATGGGAGAGAAAATTAAAAAAAAATATATATATATATATATATATATATATATATAAAGATTTAAAAAAAAAAAAAAACTAGAATAAAGCAAAATACATAAATAAGCAGATAAATTAAAAAATATATAATAAATAAAATAAAATAGGATAAAATGAAATAAAATAAAATACATAATGGGATAAAAACCTGAAATTTCTCGTGCCGTCCAAAATGAACAGAACCTCCGCACCTACACCACCAGGTACTCACCCCTGCTCAAAACCTAATTGCAAAATCTGCCCCTTCACCAAACCAGACACCATCCTACAGGGCCCCAAGGACTCCTTCACTGTTAAACGCACATTCTCCTATCAGAGCCGTATATGTATATGCCATTCACTGCCAACTGCGTGGCAAGATCTATATAGGTGAAACATCCAGCACACTTGAGACATGCATCTCTGAACACCTGGCTGACATCCAACACCACCGACCCAAACTCGTTGCCCTACATTTGAACCACTCCCAACACAACACCAACCATGTGAAAGTCTTGGCACTCTGGCAATCACAGAGTGACAACTTTGAATGCACTACACAAGAAACCCATCTCATTGCCAAACTCAGTACGCTACAGCCCCAAGGCATCAACATCCAACAGTAACACAGATATGCATACCAATACTTCAACACCAGTCGACTATATCTTCCAGCAACACACACACATACATAAAAACCACCACCATACCCCCCACTACCCACCTCACATACAAGTTGCTGCCACCCTCCCTTTATTTCATTTTATCTTATTTTATTTGATTTAATTTTATTATACTTATTTTATATTTTTAATCTATTTCCTGATTTATTTATTTTACTTTATCTGTTCTATTTTATTTTCATTTATTATTTTTTATTATCTTTTCTATATTTTTTTTTCTTCATTTACTTTCTAAATTTAATATAATCTTTTTTTATTATTTCCTCTCCCATGATCTCCTGCTGGGTGGCCCCGTTTCTGCCATTTTGATCGTGACTAGATAAGTGTCCCTTTTTTATTCTTTCTTCATCTCACTGTCCTAAATGCTATTTCTTCTCGCCTGAAGAAGACCCATGAGGTCAAAATGCATTGCATCTTGTCCTGTGCTATGTTTGTCTGTGTCCTTGTCGGTAACTAGCCCCCTCTCTTTCTGGGTTTTGCTCAATTTTCCGCCCTCAGTCACTCCGTTTTGAAACTTTACTGTGAACAGGTTAAGACGACCTTCAGGATTACAGCTGTGTCAACATGACATCCATGATTACAGCTGCAGTTCCACGACATCCATAATTACAGCTACATCAACATGACGTCACTACAGGGTTCATACATATTTCCATACAAAAAAATTAAAGACTTTTTAAGGACTTTTGAAGCACCTTTTTTTTTTTTTTTAATTTAAGGACTTATTTCACGGATAATTTTAAGAAAAATAATAATGAAATTCAGACACAAATTAAATCATTTGCTGTTACTCTTCAATATTCACATCATGGATCCCTTGTGAGCATAGATTTTAGGAATCTCAGCTGTTATTGTTAATATCAGCATAGATACAAATGTTTGTTTGTTACACTACAGCAGAGCAAAGTAGGATTCTCACTTCTTGTGATCAAATGACAAAAATGTTTGAAAATGTTCGCTGTACACAACAGATTCTCCAATCTTGCAGTTGACAAAAATGTTTGTTTGCCTGACTTCCATAAGAATTTCAGTTCTTGTCAAACATGTTTGTTTGAAGTCACTGAGGGTAAAATGCCTCGTTAACTAAAACGCTACACATCACAACACTGGGGGCATAAACATCAAAACACTGAGAGGATGCAAGTTTTTCTTTCTCCACACTGAAACTGTTTGGTACTGCACAGTCCGAGAACATTCGCTGGAACAGATTTGAACTGCTTTCACATGAACGAAAGCTGTAATGACTTGTCACTACTTTTTAAATCCTCAGTATTTCAGATTTCATTGCCTCTGTTTTAATAGGGCTCAGGCTGTTCACTGACATCTGAGTTGGAGCAGTTCTGTTGGTTGGTGAACTGCTAGAAGTGATGGGCTGGTCGCTCGTTGCAGAATTAAAAAAAAAAACAAACTCGAAACACGAACTGCAGGATATGAAGCCTTCATCAGGTCGCAGTGATTTTTTCCTTTTCCATGGCTATTTACAGCCGATTCTCCCATTGTACTAATGTCTATGATCTTCTTGCAAATGCTGCAAAAGGCCTTGCTTCTGTCTCCACCTGTATCTGCCTGCAGCCATTCTTTGTACTCGTCTTTTTCCAGCCAATCCAGTATAAACAAACACTTCGCCGGCATGCTGACTTCTCAATTTCAAAATGGAGGAACATTCATTCACATCCTATGAAGGCCGGTAACTCTGGTATTTTGACCTATAGCAGACGACGCATCGGTGAGATCGTCGATCTTAACTCCGACTTTTTTCTTTTTTTAAATTCAATTTCAAGCCTTTTTTTCTTTTTCTTAACAAACTCGAGATTTTACACAGACTTTATTCAAAATCATAGGCAGTGACAAAATTTAAGGACTTTTTAAAGACCTTTCAGCAAAAGCCTGATTTTTAAGGACTTTTAAGGCCTTAAAAAGTATGCCCTCAAAATGAAAGACCTTTAAGGACTGTACGAACCCTGCACTAATAGTGGCCCTATCTTCACATATCTATGATATTAACGCACATACAAAGGCAACCATCAAAGCAATCTGCCACGACCACTATCATAGTCACAGGCACTATGACCATCTGCCTTGCTTCGGCTAACCTGGCCTACAAATCTACGGTGAATCTGCGGAATGGACCATGAAATGAAGATGGTGATTATTAAGGATGCATGAAGCTTGAGATTAAAAATTAATAAAAATTAAATCAATGAGGCACTCCTGTTGGCCAGTATGCACAAGAAATGCAGTGGGTTCAGGTACTGCCAACATGACAGCTTAATAACGAAAGCTGGACAGAACTGTATACTGCACAGAATAACTCTCACCAGGAAGTGATGTCACAGACCTCTCATCCAGGAAGTGATGTCACTGAACCGTCACCCAGGAAGTGATATGACAGAACTGTATGAAGCTGTTTACAGTGTCAGTCACTGTCATGCAGAAAGTGACATGACAGCTGTACAGAGCCCTAGCCTGTGTCAGAGTCATCCAGGAAGACAGTCACAGAACTGTACACAATGACCTATACACACTGTCACCGTCACTAGGATGTCATGTCACAGAATCTTGTAGAGCTGTACACAGCATCTGTGCTACTGTCAGCCACGAAGCGACATTACAGGCCTGAATAGAGCTGTACACACTGTCAGTGTTACTGTCACCCATGGAGTGACATTACAGGCCTGGATAGAGCTGTACACACTGTCAGTGTTACTGTCACCCATGGAGCGGCAATACAGGCCTGGATAGAGCTGTACACACTGTCAGTGTTACTGTCACCCAGGAAGCGACATTACACGCCTGGATAGAACTGTACACACTGTCAGTGTTACTGTCACCCATGGAGCGACATTACAGGCCTGGATAGTGTGCACAGTATCAGTGTTACTGTCACCCAGGAAGCGACATTACACGCCTGGACAGAGCTGTACACACTGTCAGTGTTACTGTCACCCAGGAAGCGACATTACAGGCCTGGATAGTGTGCACAGTATCAGTGTTACTGTCACCCAGGAAGCGACATTACAGGCCTGGATAGAGCTGTACACACTGTCAGTGTTACTGTCACCCATGGAGCGACATTACAGGCCTGGATAGAGCTGTACACACTGTCAGTGTTACTGTCACCCAGGAAGCGACATTACACGCCTAGATAGAGCTGTACACACTGTCAGTGTTACTGTCACCCATGGAGCGACATTACAGGCCTGGATAGAGCTGTACACACTGTCAGTGTTACTGTCACCCAGGAAGCGACATTACAGGCCTGGATAGAGCTGTACACACTGTCAGTGTTACTGTCACCCATGGAGCGACATTACAGGCCTGGATAGAGCTGTACACACCGTCAGTGTTACTGTCACCCAGGAAGCGACATTACACGCCTGGATAGAGCTGTACACACTGTCAGTGTTACTGTCACCCATGGAGCGACATTACAGGCCTGGATAGTGTGCACAGTATCAGTGTTACTGTCACCCAGGGAGCGAAATTACAGGCCTGGATAGAGCTGTACACACTGTCAGTGTTACTGTCACCCAGGGAGCGACATATAGGCCTGGATAGAGCTGTGCACAGTGTAAGAGTCATTCAGGTAGTGACATCAGAGAACTGTACAGACCCGTCAGTACACAGTGTCGGTCATTCAGGAAGTGACATCATGACATCAGAGAACTGTACAGACCTGTACACAGAGTCCTCAGGAAGCGTCTCGCAAGAGGTGGCTCTGCAGAACACATAGTGTGTGATGTCCACCACAATCATTTTGCCACATCCAAGCCGCAGCCGACATCCACATCCTCCACTTCATTGTAACATCCACAGCCACTGCCCTCCGCCAACTGTCCAACAGGCACACTTCACAGGGCAGACATTGACCCAGACCAACGTGCTCCTACACGCATACACAGTCACTTCACAACACACCCCACACACTGATCCACACCCATACACAGCCACAACACAACACCCCACACACTGATTCACACCCATACACAGCCACATCACACCCCACCCCACACACTGATTCACACCCATACACAGCCACAACACAACATCCCACACACTAATTCACACCCATAGACAGCCACATCACAACACACCCCACACACTGATCCACACCCATACACAGCCACATCACAACACACCCCACACACTGATCCACACTCATACACAGCCACATCACAACACACCCCACACTGATCCACACCCATACACAGTCACATCACAACACACCCCACACACTGATCCACACCCATACACAGCCACAACACAACACCCCACACACTGATCCACACCCATACACAGTCACAACACAACACCCCACACACTGATCCACACTCATACACAGCCACATCACAACACATCCCACACACTGATCCACACCCATACACAGTCACATCACAACACACCCCACACACTGATCCACACCCATACACAGCCACAACACAACACCCCACACACTGATCCACACTCATACACAGCCACATCACAACACATCCCACACACTGATCCACACCCATACACAGTCACATCACAACACACCCCACACACTGATCCACACCCATACACAGCCACAACACAACACCCCATACACTGATCCACACTCATACACAGCCACATCACAACACACCCCACACACTGATCCACACCCACATCACAACACACCCCACACACTGATCCACACCCATTCACAGCCACATCACAATACACCCCACACACTGATCCACACCCATTCACTGCCACATCACAACACACCCCACACACTGATCCACCCCCACACCAACAGAACCCTGGTGGAGAAGACGGGCAGAGCAGCAACAGCACCATGTTCCCTCAAAGATCCACCCGGAGCCACCACTCCAGTAGCCCAGGGCAAGGTCAGAGGTTGAGCATGTCCCATCCAGTGCCACCACCCCAGCAGCCCAGGGAGAGGTCAAGAGGTTGAGCGTGTCCCATCCAGTGCCACCACCCCAGCAGCCCAGGGCAAGGTCAGAGGTTGAGCGTGTCCCATCCAGTGCCACCACCCCAGCAGCCCAGGGCAAGGTCAGAGGCTGAGCGTGTCCCATCCAGTGCCACCACCTCAGCAGCCCAGGGAGAGGTCAAAGGTTGAGCGTGTGTTTGAGGAACTGTCGCACCTGTCCTGTCATGTTGGCTGGGGGGGACTGGAGGCTGTGGTCAATCTGAAACATCACCACACCCCCACCTTTTGTACTACTGTCCAGTGAACACACACTGCAGCTGTCACATTCACAGCTCGACACAACTTCAGCGCCTGCCCTTTGTAATTACCGATCTGTTTACTTCAACAAAACTCTCCGAATTCATTCTTGCCCCTAATCCCAAGCGACTGAAGGTCAAAATGTTCCGGAATCATCGATGGTTCCAGTGACACCGATGACCAATGTAGTGCGGTGTGCACAACCTAAGCTTCTCATTTCACAAGAGGTAATGAATGCTTGCTTGCATATTCCGGTGTTTGAGTTCGTCATTATCACTACACCCATACGCCCATCATGTCAAGTATGGGCCAAGTGACAACACCAGCCTATCTTAAAAGCAACTCACCTTAAACAAGTAGGGCTGGACTGTCGCATAAGAACAGTCAAACACACTATCCAATTCCGACTTGTTTGGATTTCTGGGGATGTACTGGTCACGAGCAATTATTTCGGCAGCTCCTATGATTTTCTCTCCCAGCAGCATGCCCAAACTGGAACGGTACGCATTCCGCTCTGCAAAAAAAGACAAAGGTGTTAGCAAACCTCTGTTGTTTACCTGGAACATCTATAGAGACCTGTCCTGTCAGTGCTGCCGTCATTCAATTTCAGTATACGACTACAGACACCAGTGGTGTGCCATACCTGGAACATCTATAGAGACCTGTACTGTCAATCCGTATATGACTATTGACACCAATTGCGTACCATACCTGAGACATTCAACGCCTTCTTCCTTGTGCTGAACTCTGAAGCGATCAAAGCTAAGTGAATTTTCGTTATTTTATTCGTTTGTGACTTACCTGAAGAAGACCTATGAGGTCGAAACGCGTTGTTTTGTCTTGTGACTCGTTTGTCCACGTTTCTCTGGGCGGTTCGCTAATATTTATTTAAGATTCATACCTGAGAGCTCAATCATCAGATTCAGAGAGATGCACACCAGGTAGACCTCAGTTTTGAATGTATATTATTACCATGCATGTACATGAAACCTTGGCCTGTAGAGGTGTTGCAAACTGTCATCACAGTGTGACACACTTCTAGACATTTGCATTACATATCTCTTGGACATGGAAAATGTAATTCAGGCAACAGAACACAGCCCATTTATCTCACCTGCCATACTGTGTGGTAAAGGTATGATTCACAGACGCCCGTTCAGAAGCTAGAATAACACTATCATTCTGACAACTACGGGAACTCTAGCCACCGAGAATCCCAATGCATGGTATATGTAAGGAACAGTAAGCAAACAAGTGATTTCCGCCATGTGAGGAGCACTGTTTTCAGCACTCTGCTGGGAATTGGGATGTAGTTTGTGACCTTCAGAAGTTCTGTGTATATTGTTTTTCTGATGAACCCCTTCAGCTCTGACACACCAGCTGCCTGTGTCACTTCCCAGCCTGGCCTGCACAGCCTGTTCGGCTGGAAGATACCAGCTACTTTACTCACACTGACTGATTAGCATATTTTGACTTGCAAGTGAAGGTGTTGCTTTAACCTTTACCAGCCGAGTCATCCAGTAGTGGACGACAGGATTTCTCTTCCTTGAGCCGAGTCATCCAAGTCCGGACGACGGACAGACAGCAGTACAGTCTGCCGTGTCGTCCACTATCAGATGACGGGAACATAAAAAATTCCTACACTTTCCATGAAATGATCCAAGGGAAATAAGCTCTGTAACTAGTCTTGGGGATGTTGGAGCGAGTTGTAGACCATACTTTCAGTGGCCTATTGTGAACTTGGCTGACCCCAGGAGCTTTGAAACAAAGAAACTGGCAGCACCGGCACGTATTTCCTGTGCCAGAAAAAATGTCGGTCAGGCGAAGGGGTGGCAGCGATTTGTCGCTCAATGAAGCGCTTGAAATCATATTACAAAGTGGATCTGGTGATGAGGGGAGTGATAGAGAGACAGAAAACTTTGAAAGAGAATAGGAAAGTGAATTGTTTGAAGATGCAGCCATCCCTTCATCTTCCGATTTGGTGTTGTAAAAGAACGGAATAGAATGCAAACAAAGCATTTTTTCTACTTGTCAGACATGTTTTTCAACGCACAGTCGTGTGTACACATTGAAAGTAAATGATTTGAAATTACTATGTTCGATTAGTTGAGTGTTTGTTCTTTCCTGTGACACCTAACACAAGACCGTCAGTTGTTGTCTAGCTACTGTAAAAATAAATTAAAAAGTAATAATAATGTATAATAATAATAATAATAATAATAATGTATAATACTTATATAGCGCATTTCTTGTTGTACAACTCAATGCGCTTACATCCACCATTTGCACTTATTCATACAATATTCATGCACACAGCAAAAAGAAAATACACAATGGCAGACGCACCTACATGCATAAACTGTCTCACCGAACTAGTTGTGGAGGAATTTAAGAGAGATCTAGTCATCTACAGAAGAGAATAGGCTTTTTTGAAGAGGTAAGTTTTGAGCTGAGATTTAAAAGAAGAAAGAGTAGGCTGATTACGAAGGTCTTCAGGGAGGGAGTTCCAAATAGAAGGTGCTCTAAAACTGAAGGCTCTTTCGCCAACAGATTTCAGAGAACGCTTACGGATTTTCAAAAGTTTTTGTGAAGAAGAGCGAAGGGTACGAGAGCTTTGGTAGGTGCAGAGAGAAGAAGAGAGATAGTGAGGAAGAGATTCATTGAAGTGGCGGAAAGCAAGAACTGCCAGTTTAAATTGCCACCGATACTGTATGGGAAGCCAGTGCAGTTCGATCAGCATGGGAGTGATGTGCTCACACCTCCTCCTCTTCAAAACAAGTCGTGCAGCGCTATTTTGGACTCTCTGCAGCCGAGCAATCTGTTCTGCGGGAAGCCCAGCATAAACAGAGTTGCAGTAGTCCAATCTTGACATCACCGTGGCACAGACTAGCCTGACAGCTACTTCCCTGGACATAAAGCGTCGGATGGAAGCAATACGTCTCAGCTCTAAAAAGGATGAGCGACAGACTACAGATATTTGATTCTGCATGGTCAGACACTGATCAATGGTAACACCAAGGTATTTGACAGAGTTACTGAAAGGCAATTCAGTACCATCAACAACCATTGACTCTGACTCAACGAGTTTGAGGCAGGAGGAGGTTCCAACGGGCATGACTTCAGTCTTTTCACAATTTAATTTAAGCTTATTACTTGTCATCCATTCCTGCACACTGCTGATACACCGAGACACCCCAGATTGAACAGAAACAAACTCATCAGGTGTGCCACTCTTAGAAAGCTCAGTGTCATCAGCATACTTGTGAAAATCACAATCATGGTCCGAGATAACATCTGACAAGGGCTGTGAGTACAATGTAAACAACACTGGGCCCAATACTGACCCCTGTGGTACTCCATACAAAAGAGGTGACAAAGTAGACCTTACACCACCCACAACCACCGCCTGTGACCTATCTCTGATGTACGATTCGAACCACTGGAGAACTATCCCATCAACACCAAAAGTGACCCTAAGCCTTTCAAGTAAAGTAGTGTGATCTAGCGTATCAAAGGCAGCACTCAGATCAAGCAAGGCTACGAGAGAAACAAGTTTACTGTCGGATTTGCACAGTAAACAGTCCAGTACGCTCAATACAGCAGTCTCAGTGCTATGATTCTTCCTATAAGCAGACTGACAGGCCTCAAGAAGACCATGGTCTGAAAGATGAGTCTGAAGCTGCTTCAGCACAACTCTTTCAAGGATTTTTGAGAGGAATGGGAGGTTGGACACCGGTCTATAGTTCTTTAACTTATTAAGGTCCAGTCCTGGCTTTTTCAAGAGAGGGGTAACCATTGCCTGCTTAAACTGAGGAGGCACTATGCCTGACAAGAGAGATTTGTTTACAATGTTTGTAATCACGGGAATCAAATGAGAGGCACAACGTTTAAGGAGGGAAGTAGGGATGGGGTCAAGGACACAACTTTTGCTGGAGGATTCACTTATGAGATCGCCGATCAGTTTTTCATCCACAGGATTAAAAGTACAAAAAGGTGGTCCACAGTATTTATCGTAAAGAATTGGTTGGGAAGGATTTGCATCAAGATTGTCACGGATGGTTTTGATTTTATCAACAAAGAATTCACTAAATTGTTGAGAGATTTGAGAAGGAGGAATGTTCGTGGGCAAACTTAATTTCTTTTGTTTGCCAAGTAGTTCACTTGAAAGAGAAAACAACTGCTTTGATGAAGAACAAGAGTCAATTTTATCACGGTAGTATGACTCTCTGGCATCCTGGAGGCAGTCCCCTGCCTCACACCTGTTCGCTGCAAAGATCTGGCGGTGGATGGTCAATCGGCTCTTTCTCCAGCGTCTCTCGCTGCGCCGGCGTTGACGTCGAGCAGCTCTCACGTCCTCGGAGAGCCAAGGAGCTGAGGGACGGTCAGTAACACACCTAGTCACTGCAGGCGCGTGTCGGTCCAGGATTTCCTGAAGGCCATCGTTAAGCACTTCAACTAATTGTGTGACATCTGCATTGCTTTGCTGCTTACGCATGCCCTGAGCAAAACTCTTGACCTCTTGGTCAAAAACAGCCACACACAATGCTTTCATGTTCCTAGACGTAACAAGTCTTTTCCGAGGAGGGGGTCTGGAGATCTTCAAACTACACACAACAACAAAATGGTCTGAAAGACCAGCATAGTCACGAACTTCATCCACAGAGAGAACGCTGTCTTCAATGTTTCCCACCACCCAATCAAGGATATGGCCATGTTTGTGTGTTGGTGTTTGAACAAACTGAGACAGGTTGTGATCAGTCAGTAGAGTCTTTAGATGAATCACTTGGCGATCTGAATAGTCATCATAATGAAAATTAAAGTCACCAAGATAACAAACAGTATTACGTGTAGCTGCATAAGAGGATAACAGATCTGGAAACTCCTGTAGGAAGGCAGAGTTAGACAGCATATTGGACTTACTTGGCGGAGGTCTGTAAACACAAACCAAAGAAACAGTAGCAGCAGTGCCTCGTAGTTTCATTTCAACACACTCAAACGAACAAAATTTCACAGGAGTGAGATAAGATAATGTTGCTTATAGCCCAGCCGACCGCAAGGGGCCACATCAGGGCTGTCACAGGAGTGAAAGAAATACAGCATGAGAGTGTTTTTCGAATCATGAAGGCTAATCCACCACCTCGTGATCCAACACGAGGAAACGAGTGGAAATCATAATCACAGGGAGTCATAGCAGCGATGTAGGACTCGTCACCACGATCGTACAACCAAGTTTCAGTCAAGACGAAAATATCGGCTTTTAAATCAGTCACCATTTCATGGATTTCAGCTGCTTTTTTGCGACACGATCGGCAGTTGAAAAGCAGCACCTTTAATGTCCGTTTGTTGTCTGCCTTCTTTCTCTTGTACCGTTTTCTTGGAAGATTGACACCTATGCCAAAAGTACGAAGCCGAGATGTTAATTCACAGGTCAAACGAGCGGGACTTACATGAAGAAGTTGATCACGTCTGTAATGCAGGAATGTATCACTTTGGCGCACAGGGATAGAGCACTCAACAGAACTAGACGAAAGATCAGGTAGTTGGCTAGCTTGATGCACAGGTGAGTACGATGGCGGACGCACCGAGTTCAAAGCAGTCAACCGTGTTGAAATTGTCGTGCACAGCACGAACCAACGCAGGTAAAGTTCGGCATAAATTGCCCACAACACAAAAGCACCAAACATCACGAACATTTTCACAAACTTTCAAAGCAAGCAAAATATGTGCGTCGGCAGGGAATGAGCGCTGTGCGCGAGCGTGCGGCAGCAGGGAATCGTGCCGTCCGTGCCGCTCTCGGCTGGATAGTATTAATTTTGTTAAATAGTTAAGTGTTTTGTTTCATTTTAAAGAAAATTTGTCTGTGTCCATTCGAATACTCAACTTTGTTTGCTTGATTTTAAAGACAATCCATTTCTGAGTCCACTCAATACATAACCATTCAATTAACAGTAAATCATTGAAAGAAAAAAAAGAAAAAAAAGGAAATTTAATGAAGGAAACCTGCAATTGGCCAGCACACTGCAAAAGGCTCAGATCAGAGGCCTGAAAATCACCACTGGCTCCAAGCTCAAAGGCTGGACTTAGAAACGGTGGTTACTTTAGATGGAAAATGTCTATACTTTCGGCTGTATATATGCCAGCTTTACATTTGGCTAGATATTTCAAATCCTTTGTTATGAAGTTATATACCTGTCCGCTTTTCTATCTGGTGATATGTTTGCAAGCTTTTACTATCAATTTAGTTGGTTTCAGTTTCAAAGTTTCATATTTTGCAGCATATTTGCCAACTTTTGTATGTGGCAGCTACTGTACTTGGAAGAAGGCTGAGACAGAGTGGAGGACAAGGCATGTCAGCTGGGTACGCACCGTGTTCGTTGGGCAGATGGATCACCTTCAACTTTAGAGTCCACATTTCCCATGGGACACACTCCTGTGCAAAAGGCCAGGGCTTTTTCTTCTTCTGGTAAAACGTCAACACGATCTGTCACATAAAGCAAACATTAGTTATCACACACACATACTGAGCAGATGACCAGGGCTTTTTCTTCTGGTAAAATGTCAACACAATCTGTCACATAAAGCAACACTAGTTATCACACACACACACACACACACTGAACAGATGACCAGGGCTATTTCTTCTTCTGGTAAAATTTTAACACTATCTGTTACATAAAGCAACATTAGTTATCACAGACAGCGTGCCGATGACCAGTGCTTTTTCTTCTTCTGACAGAATCTCAACGTGTCGTCATCCTCACTGAGAAATACTGACCTCATCATCCTCAATAAACAATACTCTCACCATCACCGGTAATACCGACCTCACCATCCTCATTAACCCACTTTGTCCTATGTTCAAAGCATGAAACGCTCTCTAAATCCTATGGAAAGGGAAGCAACTCTGTAACACCGATAAGGTAGCATCACACAAAATTTTTTTTCAAATATACCCAAGCAATATTTCACTTCTTTTTTTTTATTTCATGTGTGTTATTGAGATGTTTGTCTACACTTTAAAACAATTATTTCAGTAATGTGGAGATACATGACTTCAAAAAAAAAAATTCAAACACCGAAGTTGACTTAAAAATCAGTCACGCACTGATTATTACTGACAGGTGACACATCAATGTTGTTGAAGTCGATATCTATGTCACTCTCATTACCCTTCACCTCACGCAAATCTGTGATGTCGTAGCCTTCAAAATCCGAGTCTTCGTCGCTGTCCTCGTTCAACATTCACCATAAGTCCTCCCCCTCCCATGTTGCTCGCTCGCTAGGTCAACTTGAAAAATTCGTAATTCACAAAACACACTGTTTGCCACCATGAAATAGAGTCAAATGGAAGTACAATGTGTACTGAAAGCAAGGCTAAAGCGGTCATGTGACTGCCATGTGATATAAACAAAATGGATGCGCCCAGAGCGACCACGTGGAATCCAAACACTCCCATACGTTCGTCAATTTTGAACTTTTTTTTTTCCTTGAACGCTCCGGAACGTTCACCGCAAAAGAGTTTTCAGTTATACTGACCTCATTATCCTCACCAAGTAATACTGATCTCATCACTCTCACTAAGTAATACTAACCGCACCAGCCCCTGTGGCAAAATGGTTCGTGTTGCGGATTCCCAGCTAGGAGGTTGTGGGTTCGATTCCCATCAGAGTGATGTGGGATTTTTCTGCCCTGACCGGCTCCTACCCAGAGTTGAGTTTGCTACGGGCTCAGTTGGGAAGACTGGGACCACACAGTCAAGTTTCATCCACATCTCTGAGAGTGTTGCTCAAATTTCCTGAACAACACTGCATGTGTCTGTATCTCCCAAGCCTGGTTGACGTCGGGATATGAATGGAAGCATAGAGTAAAGCCCTGTCATGCAGACTCAAACCAGAATGGAAATCCGTTGCGTCTTCTTCATTCTCATTGATCAGCATAAAAAAAAAAGTCTCAAATTCTGTGGCCCTTCATGCCCTGCTCTCATGGTGACCTCGGTTTCGATGTCCTCTCCACGTCTGTGGCATTGGTTTGGTTCCGTCGGGGTCACCGGTACTGGCGAGTCCATGGGGGCTGTCGTTGGTCGGATGTGGCGCCCTCGGAAGGAGAGCTCACTCACGCCGGCTCCGCGACTAAGTATTTTATTGCTGTCAGTAGGAGGCTTAGTAGGTGGTGTCCTATGTATGCTGGATCAGAACAGGCGCCACTGAACATCACCAAAGTGACTTGGCAGCAGTGCAGTGTCGCCTTCAGTGGGTTGCCTCTTGACGACTTGATACTGACTGCTCCTGTGGATTGCCAGCACCAGGGATGTGACGAGACTGACCGGGCTGTGGCTGTGGATGGGGTGTCAGAATGAGCAGCATGGGTGCACAGCCACTGAGGTAGCACAGAAGATGGGACAGCAAAAAAAGTATTTTGACCACAAGTCAGGAGAATGACCCAATTATTGACCTTGCATAGAAACACTGACCTCTGACCTCACACAGAAATACTGACCTCACCAGAATGAGGAGCATGTGGGGCTTCATGGAGCCTCAGAGTCTGACTGAATTTCTCCACCTCCTTCTTCAGATAATGGTCCAGTTCATCACTGTCCACACGTGCCTGCACACAAACACACACACACACACACACACACACCACACACACACACACACACACACACATACACACACACACAGAGGCACGCACACATGCATGTGCGCACACACGCCACACACTTATTAACAGAAAGTGTTTGTCACAGTGCTCATCACACTAGGTTACTTGCCAACAGACTACATCTACGCAGCTGTTCAGGTATGGTCTCCACGTATGATGTCTACACACCACTCCCACCCATCTCTACACCACCAGTGTCACATCATAACATGCCATGACGTGTCCATACACCACACCCATCCACCTCTAAAAACAACAGGTAATTTGGGTTCTTTCCACACAAACAGCATGTTCACATAGAGTCAGCGTGTTCACATCGAGTCTACTGTGCATGGATTACAGGTAAAAAGCGTGTAAGGCTGGCATTGTGGATTCCCGGCTAGCAAGTCAAGGGTTCGATTTCTATTAGAACCATATACAGGTGAGAATTTTTGTTAGCTGTGACAAGCTCTAAGCCAGAATAGAAATTCTTACGGGCTAAAATAGAAAAATCAACTCTGCATAGTCAAGTTTCATCCAGTTGGTGGACGAGTCCCAAGAGAGTTGGCTGTAGCTCAATTTCCTAACCAACACTACAGGTGTCTGCATCTTGGGCCTGACTGACGCTGGGATATATTGTAATTTCAGGAAATGCAGAGTACAGCCTTGTCATGTAATCTGTGATCAGAATGGAAATCCAATGCATCATCTACCTCATCGTTACAGATTAGCATCAAACGGAAGTATCAAATTCTGCAAATTCGGTGGCCCTGCATGCCTTGCTCTCTTAGTGTTCTGTGTTTCAAGCTCCTCTTCACACAGGTGGCCTTCATCCGTTTGTTTAGGGTCACGGTAACTGACATGTTCATGTTCACACCTGTGACCTTGGTCAGTTAGTGTTGGGGTCATGGGAACAAACATGTTCATGTTCACACCTGTGACCTTGGTCAGTTAGTGTTGGGGTCATGGGAACAAACATGTTCATGTTCACACCTGTGACCTTGGTCAGTTAGTGTTGGGGTCATGGGAACGAACATGTTCATGTTCACACCTGTGACCTTGGTCAGTTAGTATTGGGGTCATGGGAACGAACATGTTCATGTTAGTATTGGGGTCATGGGAACGAACATGTTCATGTTCACACCTGTGACCTTGGTCAGTTTGTGTTGGGGTCATGGGAACGAACATGTTCATGTTCACACCTGTGACCTTGGTCAGTTCGTATTGGGGTCAAGGGAAGGGGCATGTTCATATTCACACCTGTGGCCTTGTTTAAATCTGAGTTGGGGGTCATGGGAACTGGCCAATTCATCTCACATGTGGCCCTGGTCAGTTTGTACAGGGGTCAAGGGAACTAGCCAGTTCATCTTCACATCTGTGGCCCTGGTCAGTTTGTATTGGGGTCAAGGGAACTGGCATGTTCATCTCACATCTGTGGCCCTGGTCAGTTAGTATTGGTGTCAAAGGAACTGGAAAGTTCATCAAGACTGTTGTCATGATGGGGAGCTGGAATGAGCAACAAGGGAGTAATGCCCCCTGAAGTGACACTGAAGACAAGACAGCAGAAAGACAGGAATAAAAAAGTAGAAGTCAGGGTACTCACGTAAGTGAGGTCAAGGAAGTCACAATTGACATCAACGACACCAACTGGTCCAATGGAATATGACGTCTCGTCTTTGTAATTATACTGAAAATGAAACACATCAAGTCTTTATCTCAGTCTTCAAATGATACATAAAACATGTCAACAAAAGTAAAGTTGGAAGATGGATGGAGGGGTCTTATTTATATAGTACGATGCTACAGTACATTTTCTCATATTCAACCATCCAAAGGCACCCATGATGTAAATCAACTTGTCAAGACACAAGTTTAATAAGCCACCCTGTACATGTCGAGCATCTTAACAATGCAGGAGTATCTACCTGTCTGGCCTTACAAAGTTGGTCCCTTTCCATGTGATTAATGTCCATGTCCAGCATTTTAACAATGCAGGAATATCTACCTGTCTGGCCTTACAAAGTTGGTCCCTTTCCATGTGATTAATGTCCATGTCCAGCATTTTAACAATGCAGGAATATCTACCTTTCTGGCCTTACAAAGTTGATCCTTATCCATGTGATTAATGTCCATGTCCAGCATTTTAACAATGCAGGAATATCTATCTGTCTGGCCTTACAAAGCTGGTCCCTTTCCATGTGATTAATGTTCATGTCCAGCATTTTAACAATGCAGGAATATCTATCTGTCTGGCCTTACAAAGCTGGTCCCTTTCCATGTGATTAATGTCCATATATATGGTTTTTCAAATGTTGGACAAATCCCCTGTCCCCCTCTTCCTTTTGGCTGAACTGGATTCTCTCTCTTCCTTGGTCCTTTGAACCTCTCTCTTCACCGGTGCTTTGACATGCCTCTTTCCTCCCTGCTGGGGAAGGCACCTAAGTCAGGCAGGGCAAAAGCTCACTTGAAAAATCTGTGACAAAGGAGGGGGTTCTGGGCCACCTAGATATACCCTGGTGGATCTAGGAGATGAAGCCCCTTGGCCGAACTGAAATCTAAGAATACTCTAGACCCTTTCCTGGTCTCTCAAGACAGGCAAATTATTATGCCGGAAGCAAAGAAACACCCACACACAAATTTAAAAAAAAAAAATCACAACGCCATCAAGCCAAAGAACAAATTACAAAATAAACACCTGCATATTTGTCGACCACTGAACTGGTCTGATTAATGCATGCAGAAGCATTGCGATATACCATAATCACCGCCAGTGGCATTGCATTGCACAAAGAATAATGTCAATCTGGATCTGAAAAACTGGATACAGTGTGAGACTCGGGGTGACTAATTGTTTCCTCTTTTTTCCCCCCTGCAACTTTTTTTTTTCTCTTGGATGTTAGCTTTTCCTGCCTCTGAAAATCAGGGTTTTTTTTCCTTGGAAATCCTCAAATCAGAAGAGTTTTCCTTCCTGGAGAGTGCAGCATGGGAATTAGCTCTGAACCATCTTTACTTCTGAAACTAATCTTCGGCCATGTGGCCCATTGTTACAAGGCTCTTTTGGTCATATGGCTATTTTGCTACTTTTTTTTTTTTTTATCATAAGCAGATTCAGCCAAATCATAACAACATGATAAATGTTGCATTATTTGCCATGTGGCCCATTGTTACAAGGCTCTTTTGGTCATATGGCTATTTTGCTACATTTTTTTTTTTATCATAAGCAGATTCAGCCACATCATAACAACATGATAAATGTTGCATTATTTATCACCCCACCATTTGTCCAACTTTGTCAATGCTGGCCACAAAACAGTCACTAGCAACTAGCATCTGGTGTTCTAGGGAAAAAAAAACCCTGGCTTGTAGGCATGCAACATTCCCAGTTCCCCCACAGCACCACTTACTTTTCCTGCACCGTAATAAAATGGCAGTAAACACTGTCACACTAGTTGTTACTTTTACCATGTGCAACAACATTCCCAGTTCCCCCATATTGCCACCTACTTTTCCTGTACTCCTGAAGAACAGAATAGTGTGGAATACACCTGCAACAGACCAAACCATCAACATCACTGTCCTGGACAACATGTCAGAAATGTGTCTGTAGGTCAAAGAGTATCTATTCTTATCATGACAAAGTAATGACTGATGCAGTTTGTTCATTCTTCTACGTCTATTCACTTCATTCTAAACAGACCATGAGTTTGCCCCAGGGTCAAGGCTGTTTAGAAGCAGACCTCATTTATGATCCACATGGTTGGCATTGTGTAGTTGGTCCGTCACAGCTGACCATGGTCACAGCTTCAGTTGCTGGCACAGTCCATTAATTTGCACAGCTTACAACCTACCTCTAAGAACAGAAAATGAATGAGCCACCAAACAAATATATAAAGCAAACTATAGAAGACACAATATGTTCTGACTTATTGGGCTTCTTCAGGCAAAACAATGAAAACAAAGGACAAAACATTCACTATCTCTTCGATCTCACAGCTGAATGTCTTGGATGGAAAACTACTTCAACCTTTGCTCTTATGTTTTAATTTCAATTTGTCATCCCACTTTGAAATAAACTTAATTTCCATGGTCTAAAACTAATTCCAAATTTGCAATTAATCAATGCAGAGAATATTCCCATAGAGCACACAGCACAATAATAGCAGCACTTTATCAACACTGAATAACTTCCATGTATGTTTGCAGACTTGCACTTGCTGAGAAGAACTTCTGACAGAAACACAGACAGATAATGGTGATACCAGAAGCCAATACCATGGAGTTCCCATCATATCTAATGAATTATAATAAACAAACAAATCAATCATATCATGTTGAATGAATTATAATAAACAAACAAATCAATCACAAACAAATCAATCATATGTTGAATGAATTATAATAAACAAAGAAATCAATCACATCATATTTAATCAATTACAGTAAACAAAGAAATCAATCAAATCATATTTAATGAATTATGATAAACAAATCAATCACATCATGTTTAATGAATTATGATGATTAACAAATCATATACTTACTGCAGACGGCTTCAGGTATCTGCCCCCCCAAAACGTCCTGAAAGAGAGAAGAAGGAAGTGATATCCCATGCCAACCAATACTATATACAGTAATAAATGGTCTGTCATGAAGTCATACAGCGTGACACAGCTGTTACTTCTGATTGTTGTAATTCCTACCCAACATTCTTTCTTCTTAAAGTCAAGAAAAAGAAAACTTTAAACCATGAGCTGTGAACAATATTTTGATTTTATTTTGGGATAGGAAGCAGTCCATTTGTGTTGTGAAGTAAATATTACTGTATACATACCAATGTCACATACAGTGATACACTGATACAGCCACAACAAGAGGGAAACAATCCTCTCTACACCCTCTTTTTTTTCATAGTCCACTGGAACTTAAAATCACTTAAGAGTTTTCAAGCAATTGGCTCCCTAACAGGAATACAAAAGGTATCACAATCCAGACTGACCTTCCCTACAGAAATAACAGGAGAACAATTTGAAATCTTGACCATGTTATCATTTAATTGATCAATTTATGTTAAACTAAAAGTAATTCCAAGAATCCCCCCCCCCCCCCACCCCTCCATCCTCCCCCCGCCCCACACCCCTCATAAGTGTTTCTGTCCTGAACTGCTAGATACTCTATGGGGGCCCGGCTGCATCCAGGTCATGACTGTATTTTGGCTGATTTGTTAAAATCATGACATTGTAATGTCCCAGGGTTCTGCATTACATACAATGGGTAAATCACATACTGAAATAAAATAACAAAGAAAGCAACAGGGTATGGATGCACAAAGAAAATTAATCAAAGGGTGTGAACACATGGAGATTATTTACAAGGGCTGTCATTACAGATGATAAGTTGAAGGACTGAAAGTGAAACAGAAGACTGTGTGTAAACTAAAATGCATGAAGGTCTGTAAAGAGCACTTCCCCTTTGTAGGCCAGCAATGGCTTAACATTTAGTTCACCAGAAGCAAAATACTGATTAAATCTGGCAGCTTTTTTTTTTCCTTTGCTTTGAACATGACAGGACTGGAACTCAAGACATGTAAATGCAAGCTGACCTAAACAATCAAGACAGAATATTTTGTTGGATATGGGGTTTTCCTCTAATTACAGCCACTAAATCTATATCACCCAAAGACAATGACAAAATGCCAGTGCTGACTCAACATCAACAGAGTAAATCGACATCAAAGTTCTTGAACAGCAATGGTAGACTGAGAATCAGTGGCAGACACTAAACTGTTCAAACTTGATGGGTTTTCTTTTTCATTACCCAAGTTGCACAGAGCTAAAAGCTTGCAAATTTTTAAGTATGTATGGATCAACTTTAACAAATAAGCCTTCATTTGCCATCAAAGCAGTTGTTTTCTCTTTCAAGTGAACTACTTGGCAAACAAAAGAAATTAAGTTTGCCCACGAACATTCCTCCTTCTCAAATCTCTCAACAATTTAGTGAATTCTTTGTTGATAAAATCAAAACCATCCGTGACAATCTTGATGCAAATCCTTCCCAACCAATTCTTTACGATAAATACTGTGGACCACCTTTTTGTACTTTTAATCCTGTGGATGAAAAACTGATCGGCGATCTCATAAGTGAATCCTCCAGCAAAAGTTGTGTCCTTGACCCCATCCCTACTTCCCTCCTTAAACGTTGTGCCTCTCATTTGATTCCCGTGATTACAAACATTGTAAACAAATCTCTCTTGTCAGGCATAGTGCCTCCTCAGTTTAAGCAGGCAATGGTTACCCCTCTCTTGAAAAAGCCAGGACTGGACCTTAATAAGTTAAAGAACTATAGACCGGTGTCCAACCTCCCATTCCTCTCAAAAATCCTTGAAAGAGTTGTGCTGAAGCAGCTTCAGACTCATCTTTCAGACCATGGTCTTCTTGAGGCCTGTCAGTCTGCTTATAGGAAGAATCATAGCACTGAGACTGCTGTATTGAGCGTACTGGACTGTTTACTGTGCAAATCCGACAGTAAACTTGTTTCTCTCGTAGCCTTGCTTGATCTGAGTGCTGCCTTTGATACGCTAGATCACACTACTTTACTTGAAAGGCTTAGGGTCACTTTTGGTGTTGATGGGATAGTTCTCCAGTGGTTCGAATCGTACATCAGAGATAGGTCACAGGCGGTGGTTGTGGGTGGTGTAAGGTCTACTTTGTCACCTCTTTTGTATGGAGTACCACAGGGGTCAGTATTGGGCCCAGTGTTGTTTACATTGTACTCACAGCCCTTGTCAGATGTTATCTCGGACCATGATTGTGATTTTCACAAGTATGCTGATGACACTGAGCTTTCTAAGAGTGGCACACCTGATGAGTTTGTTTCTGTTCAATCTGGGGTGTCTCGGTGTATCAGCAGTGTGCAGGAATGGATGACAAGTAATAAGCTTAAATTAAATTGTGAAAAGACTGAAGTCATGCCCGTTGGAACCTCCTCCTGCCTCAAACTCGTTGAGTCAGAGTCAATGGTTGTTGATGGTACTGAATTGCCTTTCAGTAACTCTGTCAAATACCTTGGTGTTACCATTGATCAGTGTCTGACCATGCAGAATCAAATATCTGTAGTCTGTCGCTCATCCTTTTTTAGAGCTGAGACGTATTGCTTCCATCCGACGCTTTATGTCCAGGGAAGTAGCTGTCAGGCTAGTCTGTGCCACGGTGATGTCAAGATTGGACTACTGCAACTCTGTTTATGCTGGGCTTCCCGCAGAACAGATTGCTCGGCTGCAGAGAGTCCAAAATAGCGCTGCACGACTTGTTTTGAAGAGGAGGAGGTGTGAGCACATCACTCCCATGCTGATCGAACTGCACTGGCTTCCCATACAGTATCGGTGGCAATTTAAACTGGCAGTTCTTGCTTTCCGCCACTTCAATGAATCTCTTCCTCACTATCTCTCTTCTTCTCTCTGCACCTACCAAAGCTCTCGTACCCTTCGCTCTTCTTCACAAAAACTTTTGAAAATCCGTAAGCGTTCTCTGAAATCTGTTGGCGAAAGAGCCTTCAGTTTTAGAGCACCTTCTATTTGGAACTCCCTCCCTGAAGACCTTCGTAATCAGCCTACTCTTTCTTCTTTTAAATCTCAGCTCAAAACTTACCTCTTCAAAAAAGCCTATTCTCTTCTGTAGATGACTAGATCTCTCTTAAATTCCTCCACAACTAGTTCGGTGAGACAGTTTATGCATGTAGGTGCGTCTGCCATTGTGTATTTTCTTTTTGCTGTGTGCATGAATATTGTATGAATAAGTGCAAATGGTGGATGTAAGCGCATTGAGTTGTACAACAAGAAATGCGCTATATAAGTATTATACATTATTATTATTATTATTATTAAAAGTTCAACTTCAAGGAATACCGATTGTCTTTATGGGTCAAATTAACACTACCTATCACTAACTAGTGTCAGCAGATTCACCATACCAATCCCTTACAAAAGTATTCAGTTCCATATTGGCAACCATGACAGACAACAGCCCAGTTCATGATAAAAAGCATAACAAAACAAAAAGTTAAACTGTTTTACAGTGGTGAGACACACATACTATCCTAATAAAATCATATCTCATCAATGAAATTTGCATTTTTAAATTAAAAAAAAAATTGGCAGAATGCTTTGCATCTTAAATTTTAAACCCCGAATGCCTTGCGTCTGATAACCCCCATAACATATGTAATTTTTTGTTGTTGTTAGGGATGTGAAAACCCTCACATTTAACTTTGGCGTGTGTATGAAAAACCGTACAGATTTAATAAGAAACCCTGATGTCCCTTGTAACGTTTAACCAATCTCAGTATGTTCTGTGACCGAACTGTCCTTTAAATGCTTAATGACTGATGACCAGTCAAAAGCCGGAATAGCTCTGCCGGGCGCGGAATAGCTCAGTTGGTAGAGCATCTTGGGGTTGTGGGTTTGCATCTCCGCCAGGCCGTTTCAGTACAGGGGGATTTTTCCCCTGGAGTTAACATTGGTTCTGACTCCATTCCCCACACAGTCCTTCGAATGAGACTATAAACCAAGGTTGCGTGTGTAAACACACGCACATCATCTTGCACACACGTAAAATCCCATCACCAACGTTAGGAAGAGAAGGCCAGTTTGGCCATTGGTATGGATGACACATTACACATTGCATGCACCTTCCCCTTAGTTGGAGTATGGCTGCCTTAAAGTTAATGGCAGGAAAAAACGGTCATGCGTGTAAATGTCAGACTAATCAAATTGATGATTGTGGTAACTCTACGGAAAGAAAGCATGTAAGAGTCTGCGTGTCTTCTTCTTCTTCCTAAAAGACTGGTTCACTCAAAAGCGAGTAAGTCACCAGCGCGCATGTTAAAAAGTAAAATAAAATAAAATAAAGTGTGACTCAGTCTGTTGGCCCCTGGAGCAAGATTTGGCAACAAGGGGTCGCACACGATATTCAAAAAGTTAAAAGCAGTGGCTAGATTCAGGCCCAGGTGACCATAAAATTTCTGGGGAAGTTAACTTAAAATAGAAAAGTCGTCAATATGCAGATCTCAAGACTGTCATATCAATTTGATTTTAAAATGAGACTGCATTTGTGGCAATCTTGATGGCACCCTGCAGTGAGTTCCACAGCCGTACAGAACTAGGATAAAATGAATGAAAGTGGCTGTCAATATTTGATGCTGGTAATTGGTATGGCATAACATTGACCGCCACTCCTGGTGCTACTTTTACTCAATACCAGTTGTTCCATTGGGATATCAATTAGTTTAGCTCTGCCTTTGAAGAAGATATTAAGTTTGATAAAAGCTCTTCTCTCTTCTAAGGGTTTCCATTCTAATTTCCTCATGTTCTTCCTAGTATTCCCCTTCTCTCTGATATGGTTCCCTGTTACGAACCGTGCTGCTCTCTTCTGAATCTTTTCGAGGTTATCAATGTCCTTTAGATGGTAACTGAGCAACCATATTCCAGTACTGGTCTAACCAGTGTTTTGTAGCAGTCGTCTTTAACCTTTTCGGGGCAGTCGTGTGTGTGTGTGTGTGTGTGTGTGTGTGTGTGTGTGTGTGTGTGTGTGTGTGTGCTTTATTTCAACCGCATGCGTAAAAGTTCTGCATTCTGATCCACGAAGGTGTTTTGTTCGTTTGTTTGTTAACTTGCTTTTGCCAAAGGTCTGGCTACCAACTACATAAACTGTGACTACTGTGGATCGATCATAAGAACGACCTGAGAACGCTGGTTCATCACTATATCCGAAGTTACATAATCAACAATTATGTTTCTTACCAGTTCGAGGGTTTCAATTCGGGTGTTCATTTCACCAAAGAACACCTCCAGTCAGCCGCCTGTTGAAGTGAGTGCGTGACCAGCAGGAGTCCTCGTCTCGCTGATGTCAGATGTGCTATGGCGGTTCACACTAACGTCGTTTTTATCGGGTCTGCCTATGCCCACAGACGTGTAAAAAGATACAAACAGATGAAAGTTGGCGATTTTGGTTCTAGGAGCGGACGTTCAATAACATGAAACGGTACATATCAGTCACATTTCCAAAAATAATGGCTTACGAAAACTCCAAAGATGTCGAGTACTTCTTTGTTTTCGTCCAAGTCTGAACTCACAACTTCCAGGGACCCGGATTCGGAAGTTCATGCAATTCTGACGATGGATCCCCGATGGCTTAGGGATTCTCTCTTCTCTCTCTCTCTCTCTCTCTCTCTCTAACCACTGTGTCTGCAGCGTTTTAATTTTCTTACTTTGTTGAAAATTCAAATTCCTTATACCTTTTTTTCTAAATGGTAGTTGTTCATTCGTCACGCGAACAGACTAACAATATTATACGCCAGATTTTCTGGGTAGGTAGGTAGGTAGGAGCTTGTATAGCCTCGCGGCTTTCATGTGCTCTGTCGGTTTATTACGTCAGTATTGCACAAGGGGTGTAAATCACAGCGTGTTACGGTTACACACACACACACACACACACACACACACACACACACACGTACACACACACACACACACACACACACACACATATATATATATATATATATATATATATATATATATATATATATATATTGGTATGAGAAAAGTCTCAGTCATCAAAATCAAATTCTATGTCTTTAAAACTTACATCTGCATCAAGGAGGCTTTTAAAGTTGTTAAGTGTGTCAGTGAGTTTAGTGTTGGTCGGAAGAGAATTCCATCTGCTAACTACTCTGTTAGCAAACGAATTTCTCCTTAGATTAGTATTAGAAAAACGAACAAACAATTTGCCTTCATTGCCTCTTGTGATATCAGACTTACTCACTTGAAATAAAGAGTTAAAATCAATATCGTCCACTTGGTGAAATATTTTATATACTTGGATCAGGTCCCCTCTTACCCTTCTGGCTTTTAGAGATGGTAACTCAAGATATCTTAGCCTGTCTTCATATGTCATGTCTCTGCATTCTGGTAATAACTTAGTCGCTCTTCTCTGGACCTTTTCTATCGACACCGATTGTCTCTTAAGCAGTGGGTACCAGATAACATTTCTGTACTCTACATGTGGTCTGATAAGTGCTTTGTACAATTTCAGAAATATGTCTCTATCAATAAAGGAGAAAGATCGTCTAATCAACCCAATCATTTGGTTGGCTTTACTGATCGCTTTTTGTATGTGTGGGTCAAAACTAAGATCACAGTCAAAGGTAACACCAAGGTCTTTTTCCTCTGAGCATTTTTGGATCGTTTCATTTGAATCTCCTAATTTCACTGTGTAGTCAGTTTTTGGATTTTTTTTTTACCTATGTGCATAACCTTGCACTTTTGGACATTGAAATATAAGTTCCACTTATGTGACCACTCCTGCACGTTGTCAAGGTCCTTTTGTATATCCGGATAATTGACAGAGTCACCGTAGATCTTCGTATCGTCGGCAAAAATTTTACACGTACTCGATATCACGTCCGGTAAGTCATTGATAAATATAGTAAAAAGGACTGGGCCCAGGATGCTTCCCTGTGGGATGCCACTTAAAACTGGTTTGTCCGAAAAGTACGCCGACCCTACCCTCACCCTCTGTCTTCGGTCAGTCAGGAAATCCTCTATCCAGTCTAGGAGGGGGCCGTCAATTCCATAATGTTTCAGCTTGATCAATAGTCTTTTATGCGGTACCGAGTCAAAAGCTTTACGGAAATCTAAATACACAATATCTATTGATTTTTTGTCATCAGCAAGTGTAGTTAAATCAACCATGACTTGGATCAGTTGGGTCATGCAAGATCTTTTATTTCGAAAGCCATGTTGACAGTCAGCAAAAAGTTTGAAATCATTAAAATATGTCACAATAGCATCCCTCACAATTGACTCCAGTACTTTACATGTAACACAAGTTAGGCTGACTGGCCTATGGTTACCCGGGTCCTGTTTCGAGCCCTTTTTAAATATGGCAACAACATCAGCAGTTTTCCAGTCATCCGGGATACTTCCCGTCTCTAAGGATTTATTAGACAGTAACAGGAGACAAAAAGTCGTCATCAACGGAGCCAGTTCATCAGAAGGCAGTGTGACAAGTGGCATTCCGCAAGGATCTGTGCTTGGGCCGCTGCTGTTTGTAATCTACATAAATGACTTGCCTGGAGGGTTGAAGACTACTGCTAAGATGTTTGAAGATGATACAAAACTCTATGTGAGAAGCGATACTGAGAACGGTCCGACAGATCTCCAAGACGACTTGAACAGCTTACAAGAATGGTCCGATAAATGGTTATTGCGTTTTCACCCAGACAAATGTTGTGTTCTGAAGCTTGGTCGGAATAATGAAAATGAGTATTTCATGGGGAAAGAGTCAGATGGCAACAAAACAAGAGTGAGACTAAAATAAACTGAAAAGGAAAAAGATTTAGGCGTCGTAGTGGACAATAAACTCTCGTTTAAAGAGCAGGTTGCTCAGACTACATCTAAGGCCAACAGAATAGTTGGACTTATACGCCGATCCTTTGATTATCTGTCCGAAAGAACTTTTGTACTTTTGTTCAAGAGCATGCATGGTCAGGCCACTGCTGGAATATGGTCACAGTGTTTGGCAACCGCATTCCAAAGGTTTATGTAGTGACATTGAGGATGTGCAACGTCGTGCAACGAAAAAACTGAGCCATCTCAAAGACAAACCGTACCCCGAGAGATTGAAGATTCTGAAGCTTCCGTGTCTTGAGCACCGCCGTCTTCGGGGTGATATGATTGAAACCTATAGGTACCTCAATGGAATGTACGACACCCAGAAACCTATGTTTGAAAAAGGCATGAAAAGCCAGTTGCGAGGAAATTCAATGAAGCTGAAGAAGAGTAGAAGTAAATTAGCAGTTAGAGCAAATTTTTTCTCGAACAGGATCAATAATACTTGGAACAATCTCCCAGAGTCAGTGGTTTCTGCACCATCAGTGGAGGCTTTCAAGAGACGACTTGATGAACACTGGAAGAATCTACCATCTTTGTATAACCCCACTTGCCAAGAATAACTTCAGAAAAACTGAGCTTGCACGCAATGCTAAAAATCAAAGTTAGAATTAGATAGACGAATAGGCTCTTTAAAAGTAGAGCCTCAATCGCTCTCAATACTATAACTATACTATACTATACTATACTATACTATACTATACTATACTATACTATACTATACTATACTATCTATACTATACTATACTATACTAAATGCGATGCCCGAAAGTTTACAGAAGATTGGGAAAAAAGAAAGAAAAAGAAAAGAAAAGAAAAAGAAAGTTAACAAACAAAAAGCGCTTAAATAGAGTCTTGAAAGAGTCTTCCGGGAGACTGCACCAGCCAAGAGGCTGTCACGGCGCAAACATCATACCACTGGCAAGGAAAGTGAGTCATACAACACTATTCCGTGAATCGCCTTGCCCGAATCATCACAGTGTAGACTGACACAGGGAGACTTGAATCTTCAAACTGTAGACTGACACAGGAAGAGTTGAATCTTCAAACTGTAGACTGACACAGGAAGAGTTGAATCCTCAAACTGTAGACTGACACAGAAAGAGTTGAATCCTCAAACTGTAGACTGACACAGAAAGAGTTGAATCATCAAACTGTACACTGACACAGAAAGAGTTGAATCATCATACTGGAGACTGACACAGGAAGAGTTGAATCATCATACTGTAGACTGACACAGAAAGAGCTGAATCATCAAACTGTAGACTGACACAGGAAGAGTTGAATCATCATACTGGAGACTGACACAGGAAGAGTTGAGTCATCAAACTGTAGACTGACACAGGAAGAGTTGAATCATCATACTGGAGACTGACACAGGAAGAGTTGAATCATCAAACTGTAGACTGACACAGAAAGAGTTGAATCATCATACTGTAGACTGACACAGAAAGAGTTGAATCATCATACTGGAGACTGACACAGGAAGAGCTGAATCATCAAACTGTAGACTGACACAGGAAGAGTTGAATCATCATACTGGAGACTGACACAGACAGAGGAAAAAATCCACAGAAGACCACCTGGCATTATCAGAATCCTCAGATAGAAGAAACTCTTGTAAGACCTGCACTGGGAACCCCATCACGCAATCTCTTACACCCTAAGGGGGCTGGGACGAATCACTTCAAGTCAGGACTCGCGGATTATTACTACTTTAGGCATTCATATCCAATTGTTCGCGCTGGCTGGACCCCCTTCTCGGGATGGTGGGGCTCAGTTCACTTTACTTCGCCATGTGAGAGGTATAGCTGCTTTGGACCTCACCTTGGGGTGGGGTGAGGATGAATAGGGGTGCAGGGATGGGTATGGGGGCTGGACTTGTGAAATGCTGCCTTCAAGGTAATTTCCAGCGCCAGCATAAGCAATACTGGAGACATTGTACGGGCCATCGCTGTCTCCTGGGTCGGTCCGCCACTCTGTTGTGGTATTCCGTTGTCAGAGCCTCCCTCAGATGCCATGAACATCAGTGACAGCCATGGAATCCATCGTTTTGTGGGGGACTGACCCATACGCCCAGTCGAAGTGTCGTCACCACATCACGATCCCATTTAGACCTTAGCTCTTCGGGTTGCTTCCGAAACATCATGACAGGCAGGTTTCAAAGTGGGGAGACTGCAGGCGGGAGACGAAATTTAAAAAAAAAAAAAAAAAATTACTGAGCCGCCAAATGAAGGAACAAATAATTACAGATACAACGCGTTTCGACTTTTGGGCCTTCTTCAGGTAGGACAAACAACATTCAAAACGATGGAAACGAAGGATGAACAGTCACCCATCTCTTCGATCTTCGTTTTGTGGCCCAATAATTCTATTTTTAGTTTTGTCTGCACAGGCAGACACTCCCTGGATTCGTCCTTTTCCGGACTGACACCTCCAGGCACCCATTTTCTGCCAGGTATTTGGTCGGCCTTACTTCTATCAGTAGACGGAAAAGATTTATGCCCTTGAGGTCCAGAAGTGACAGATAGTTGTCATCTGTTCTGGAATGCACACTGCTCCTTTAGCTTCTCTCCTCTATTTATCGCTATTATCAAGTTTCTCCATGATGATTTTATCTGTCTGCGGAGCTGCTCGGGACATGGGAACATTTACTCTATAGCTAGTCGGGGGATTCCAAGCAATGATTTGGCTCAGACTGACTTTTCTGCACTTCATTCAGTGTTGAGGCCACTGTGACAGCTTATTATTGTACTTTTTATGCCGACCACACCAAATCCTGTATTTCATGTGGCGCCAAGACGTTTTCCTGAGACATTGCTTAAGAAGGACACCCTACCCTCCCCCCCCCCCCCCCCCCCCCCCCGAACTGATAGTGTCCCAGGTTTAGGCTATGTATGGAATGTGGATGTATATTCAGGTCTATGGTATGTGGGTGTATGGGAATGTACGTATTGGTTGTGCATGGTCGTGAAGTTGACATGTGTTTAGGACGTTGATGTATGTATAGGATGTGGATGCATGTATGGATGTAGATGTATTTAGAGGATTTGAATGTTTATATGGGATATAGATGTATGTATATGATGTTGATGTATATAAGGGATGTGGATATATATATATATATATATATATACATATAATATATATAGGATGTGGTTGTGTATAATTATGGGATGTGAATGTATAGAGGATGTAGATGTATACATGGGATTTGGATGTA
>CM065737.1:42523595-42536095 GCA_033310375.1 Conus canariensis | reverse complement strand
CCACATCTACTGATTTCATGCCACATCTACTGATTTCATGTCACATCTACTGATTTCATGCCACATCTACTGATTTCATGCACATCTACTGATTTCATGCCACATCTACTGATTTTATGTCACATCTACTGATTTATGCACATCTACTGATTTCATTGCCACATCTACTTTTTATTCTCATCACTTTATTCATTCCACATCTACTTTATTCATTCCTCATCCACTTTATTCATTCCTCATCCACTTTATTCATTCCTCATCACTTTATTCATTCCACATCTACTTTATTCATTCCTCATCGACTTTATTCATTCCTCATCCACTTTATTCATTCCACATCCACTTTATTCATTCTACAGCCACTTCATTTATTCCTCATCTACTTTATTCATTTCTCATCCACTTTATTCATTCCACAGCCACTTTATTCATTCCACAGCCACTTTATTCATTTGTCATCTACTTTATTCATTCCTCATCCACTTTATTCATTCCACATCCACTTTATTCATTTGTCATACAATTTAATCATTTGTCATCCACTTTATTCATTCCTCATCCACGTTATTCATTCTACAGCCACTTTATTCATTCCTTACCCACTTTATTCATTCTACAGCCACTTTATTCATTCCACATCCACTGATTTCAGTTCACAACCAGCCCCAGCTTGTGACACCAACTTGTGTGGACAGTCAACTTCGTGACTGAATTTCATTGGACAGTCAACTTCATGACTGCATTTCATTGGACAGATAACCTTGTGACTGAATGTCATTGGACAGATAACCTTGTGACTGAATTTCATTGGACACACAACTTCGTGATTGAATTTCATTGGACACACAACCTCTTTTATTGGACAGATAATCCCGTGGCTGAACGTCAGACGGACTCGTGGCTGAATGTTATTGGACAGACGACCTCGTGACTGAATTTCATTGGACAGAGTCGTGGCTGAATTTTGTTGGACACACAGAGTCGTGGTTGAATATCATTGGACAGATGGGCTCATGGCTGAATTTCATTAGACAGAGACACATGGCAGAATTTTACTGGACACATGTCCCCCGTGGGGATACCAGGGGGGTCTTTTGTACAAATAGTTCCCCTCCTTCTGGACATTCTGTGCTAGTAACGTCCCCTTTTCCTTTCGCTCTCAGTAACTCTGTCTCCTCCTTTGCTGTACTGTCGTCTACTGTCCTTTCTGTCTACCATATCTTTTATCTATCTTTTTCCACAACCTCTTCCCACAAATTTCAACACTCAACGAAGTCGAAGTGAACTGACTATACTCTCGAGTATAGTTGTGAGTATCCCAACAGGGCAGAACGAGTTCACACGCTACCAGATACTGGAGCGCTGAAGAAGAACTGGACACATGGAGTCGTGTCTGTGGTAATTAATGTGTTTGCAACGTTGTTTTCTCTCTCTCTCTCTCTCTCTCTCTCTCTCTCTCTCTCTCTCTCTCTCTCTCTCTCTCTCTCTCCTCTGTGTGTGTGTGTGTGTGTGTGTGTGTGTGTGTGTGTGTGTGTGATAGACTGGCTCGTTGCTTGATATTAATGGTCAAAGCCGTGGCTGATTTTCATTGGACAAAGTATTGGCTGACTATCATTGAATAGATGGAATCGTGGCCGAATTCCATTGGACAAACAATGGCTGAATTTCATTGGACAGACAGATCAGGGCTGACTTTATACTGGATGCGAAGGCGGAGTCATGGCTGGAATTCATTGGACAGAGTCGTGGCTGGAATTCATTGGACAGAGTCGTGATGGAATTCATTTGTGAAAGAATCTGATGAACTTCATATACTGTAGCTAATTTCACAGAAAAAGTCACAGCTGAGTTTCGTTGATTGAAGAGTCTTGGCTGAATTTCATTTGACAGACAGACTAGAGGCTGAATTTCATTGGACAGACATATTAGAGGCTGAATTTCATTGGACAGACAGACTAGTGGCTGAATTTCATTGGACAGACAGACTAGTGGCTGAATTTCATTGGACAGACAGAATCGTGGGTGAGTTTCATAAGACAGACAGAATCGTGGGTGAGTTTCATAAGACAGACAGAATCGTGGGTGAGTTTCACTGGACAAACAGAATCGTGGGTGAGTTTCATTGGACAGACAGAATCGTGGGTGAGTTTCATAAGACAGACAGAATCGTGGGTGAGTTTCACTGGACAAACAGAATCGTGGGTGAGTTTCATTGGACAGACAGAATCGTGGGTGAGTTTCATAAGACAGACAGAATCGTGGGTGAGTTTCATAAGACAGACAGAATCGTGGGTGAGTTTCATAAGACAGACAGAATCGTGGGTGAGTTTCATTGGACAGACAGATTACTGGCTGAGTTTTAATGGACAGACAGATTACTGGTTGAGTTTTAATGACAGATTACTGGTTGAGTTTTAATGATAGACAGAATCGTGACTGAATTTCATTAAACAGACAGAATCGTGACTGAATTTCATTAAACAGACAGACCTGTGACTGAGTTTTTATTGGACAGACAGAATCGTGACTGAAGTTCATTAAACAGACGGAATCGTGACTGAATTTCATTAAACAGACAGAATCGTGACTGAAGTTCATTAAACAGAAGACCAGTGACTGAATTTCAATGGACAAACAGAATCGTGACTGAGTTTCATTGGACAGACAGACCAGTGACTGAATTTCAATGGACAGACAGACCAGTGACTGAATTTCAATGGACAGACAGACCAGTGACTGAATTTCAATGGCCAAACAGAATCGTGGCTGAGTTTCATTGGACAGAGAAGCTCATGGTTGACTTCTATTGTCTGGGATTCTAAACTCTTCACTTGGTTCTGTTCATTGGGAAAGTAGCCACGCCCTCCTACCCCTCCTTTCTTTCCTGGTCCCTCCCTCTCCACTCCCAATCCCTTACCCATACCCACCTCTGTTCGTCCCTTTGCTCCCCCTTCCCCTCCACTATACTCCAAAACCAACAGACACCAGATAACGAAGTAGTAACGAATGGGCGCATGTGTTTAGGTGGGTGGGGGCAGAGGAAGAAGGGGGGGGGGGGAGGGGAGGAAGAGCGGGAGACATTGGATAGTGTTTGTTTTTAATCTCGGTGCCGCTTTGTTAATGGGATGTTGGAAATGGGCTGATCTTTCCCAGCGCACCATCCTATATGAAGCTGATGTTTCAGGAGACCTTTTCACCAGGCCTGAGGCAGGACCCGTCCAACGCTAGCACAGCAGGTGCGTGACGATGAGGACCTGATCGGGGTCCGCAATACAAGACTTCATACACAATTCGGCTGCCGGCCTTTGTGGAATAGCAACACACACACACAAAAAAAATCTGAAAGCAAAAGGGCATCCTGAGTACGATCCCATTTGAGTGTGGGGAATTCAGGGCCAAAACACTTGTCTGAAGGGGGTGGGGTGGGGTGGTGATTCTTCTCTGAAGACCTTCTGCTGTCAAGCTCTGTTCAAAGAGTCTTCCTCCAGCGATTGGTCTTATGAATTTTGGCCTCGTGTCAGATTTTTCAACACAATTGTGCACACAAAAATCGTGTTACGTTGCTTGAACATCTCTCTCTCTCTCTCTCTCTCTCTCTCTCTCTCTCTCTCTCTCTCTCTCTCTCTCTCTCCGTGTGTGTGTGTGTGTGTGTGTGTGTGTGTGTGTGTGTGTGTGTGTGTGTGTGTGTGGTCGTTGTTGTTGTTGTTGTTGTTGTTGTTGTTTTGTTTTGTTTTGATCTCACGTGATGTATTTCATATTGCTCTTCTTCTATCCCTCAGCTCTGTGGCAGGTACCGGAGTGTCACACAGACAGTTCACCAGGGTCTTCCAGTTCTGTGAATAATGTGCCAAAGAACCAGCTCTGTGAGTTGTGTGCCAAAGAACCAGTTCTGTGAGTTGTGTGCCAAAGAACCAGTTCTGTGAGTTGTGTGCCAAAGAACCAGTTCTATGAGTTGTGTGCCAAGACCTGGACCTCTGCACATGGTTTCCCTGTCCACTCTGTCATGCTGTCAGTCCATACTTTTTATGCCCCCCCCTCCCCCTCCCTCTTTACTAGTTTCTCTGTCTGTCATGCTGTCAGTCCATACTTTTTATGTCCCCTTCCTCTTTACTAGTTTCTCTGTCCACTCTGTCATGCTGTCAATACATACTTTTTATGCCCCCTCCCCCCCCCCCCTCCCTCTTTACTAGTTTCTCTGTCTGTCATGCTGTCAGTCCATACTTTATTATGCCCCCCCCCCCCTCCCTCTTTACTAGTTTCCTGCAGGATTGTTTTAGAAAGGTCATCTGAAGTTGTTGCATGGCCGTACTATCATTGATGCCTTTGTCACTTCTGTCCATAAATCTTCACATAGTCTGATGTGCTGCTTGATGGTTTGAGGCACATGAACAGGGGTGACAGGACCAGCATGAAAGCAGTCTGGATGATTAGGAACATGTCACTATCAGCTCAAAGACATGGAATTGTGCTACACACAGGAGAATCAACGATCCTTCTCACAGAAATGTCTGGGGAGATCCAAGGTGTGAAGCTGAAAAGCTTCATGAGAGCTTGTCCTGTACAGACCATGTCAGGAACAGTGAAGCGCGCAGAATCCTTGTCCTGTACAGACCATGTCATGAACAGTGAAGCGCGCAGAATCATTGTCTTGTACAGACCATGTCAGGAACAGTGAAGTGCGCAGAATCATTGTCCTGTACAGACCATGTCAGGAAAAACAGTGAAGCGCACAGAATCCTTGTCCTGTACAGACTATGTCAGGAACAGTGAAGCGCGCAGAATCCTCAGCCAGCACGTGAGTCACCATGAAGGCCTGTGGACTACAGTAAGGAGCAGAAAGCAGAAGTGATCTAGACATGTGACATCATCAAAGGAACTCTCCCAGACCCACCCCTCAGGACTGATGCAGGTTAGGAGACAACACAGCAACATGGCTGAGTGGACAGGGAAGAGGAGACAGAACAGACAGAGGTAGACAGACAACATGGCTGGGTGGACAGGGAAGAGGAGACAGAACAGACAGAGAGGTAGACAGACAACATGGCTGAGCGGACAGGGAAGAGGAGACAGAACAGACAGAGAGGTAGACAGACAACATGGCTGAGTGGACAGGGAAGAGGAGACAGAACAGACAGAGAGGTAGACAGACAACATGGCTGAGTGGACAGGGAAGAGGAGACAGAACAGACAGAGAGGTAGACAGACAACATGGCTGAGCGGACAGGGAAGAGGAGACAGAACAGACAGAGAGGTAGACAGACAACATGGCTGAGTGGACAGGGAAGAGGAGACAGAACAGACAGAGAGGTAGACAGACAACATGGCTGAGTGGACAGGGAAGAGGAGACAGAACAGACAGAGAAAGAGGTGGACAGACACCATGGCTGAGTGCACACACACACACACACACACACACACACACACACACACACACACACACACCACGCACGCACGCACGCACGCACGCACGCACGCACGCATACACATACACGCACGCACACACGCATACATACACGCACGCACGCATGCACGCACGCGCACACGCACACACGCGCACACAAGCACACGCACATACGCACACGCACACAGAATGGCGTGTGTCCTCTCATGTATCGATGAGAGAGAGCGAGAGATTGGGAGAGGATCAACGAGGAAGAGGGAAGAACAGGGTGTGTGTGGAGGGAGGGGGAGGGGGTATTGTGCCGTGTCTGGGAGTGGATTGAAAAGTTCTTTTCGTGTAAGTGGTCAACGGTCCCCTCCCAGGTGAAGTCCATCACTCGGACACTGGTCCATGCTGAGTGTGATGGAATATGACAATGAAGATGCTAATGTGGGTGATTATGAGAGAGAGAGAGAGAGAGAGAGAGAGAGAGAGAGAGAGAAGAAGGAAGGAGGAGGAGGAGGAGGAGAGGTGGAGGGAACAGGGGTGGTGGTAGATGAAGCGATATAGAAGAGTTTGACAATAGTTTCTTTTTTGAGTTTTGAATACAAACATCAAAGGACCCAAAGATGAGGGTTTTTTTTTATGTAGATGCTTTGTTAAATTTGTATATCAGTTCAGAATAGTTCGTAGTGAGTTTCAGACAGATGATCCAGAATAAGCATGTTTTGGGTTGGTTTGTTTGTCTTTGGTTGTATTGTTCAGTGTGTGGTTGGGTAAGAGGAACTTGTCCCATCCAAAACTGCTGGTAACGAGGGCATTAATGTAATACGGCACGGATTTTGTCGAAATTTTGGAACGTCAATCATACCTTTTTAAATTCAGTTTTTTGTTGTTGTTGTTGTTGTTGTTGTTGTCGGGGTTGTTGTTTTCCAAGGCAACATGTTACACGTCTCTTGTTCGAAGGAAGAGTTTTGCTACTAGTCAGTGGGGAGAAATCAGTCTTTGTGTGGACATCCCTTCATCATCCCACGCTGATGCAGCATAATTCATATATGACATTATCAGTGTATGAGAGAGAGAGAGAGAGAGAGAGAGAGAGAGAGAGAGAGAGAGAGAGAGAAGACAGACAGACGAAGACAGACAGAGAGACAGAGACAGAGAGACAGAGAGAGAGAGAGAGAGAGAGAGAGAGAGAGAGAGAGAGGTCTTTCCTCTAGATTTTGGTGGGGAGGGGGCGAGGTGGAGGCGATTGAAGGTAGTGTAGGGGAGAGGGGTGGGGCAATGTATGGAGGGCAGAGCGGCTGGTGAGGCGAACAGAAGTGAAATGAAGTGCTGCTGTGGAAATGCCAGGGGATGGAGATCAGTCTGGTCACCTGTGGTCGGCGGTATCCGTGGGGACTGGGCCGCCTGACGCTGCACCGCCCCTGTCCCGGCAATGCCATTACCAAAGGTTGTCTTCGCCTCAGGTGGCGGCAAAAACCTCATCGAGTCCTGAGCGCTTGTGTCGTGCCACATAATAAACAGTGTATGAGAAGTTCAGCCTGCCATTAACGAACACACACGCGTGTCCTGTATAGCGTTCACACACACACACACACACACACACACACACACACACACACACACACACACACACACACACACACACACACACACAGAGTTTAAAAAAAACTACCATGGTGCAGTGGTAGTATCGCTGACTTGCAGGCATGTCATGGGTTCAATTCCCACCAGAAGCATTTTCTGTGAGGAACTGTGTCCCATCTGTCTCCTTCCCACAGATCATTAGGTCATGGGCTCGGGTGGGAAGACTGGAACCACACAGTGGAGTTTCCTGCCCTTCACGGGTGCCTCCAGGACATTGTTGCTCCAATGTCCTGACCAGCACTACAGGTGCCTGTAACTCCCGAACCTGGTTGACGCAGGAATACATCACAGGAAGAGCGTCGTGTACAACCCTGACATGGAGTCTGAGACCAGGATGGAATTCTGCATCACTTTCATCCACACTGGTCATCGTACACAGTCTGCCGGCCATTCTGTGGTCCTTCATGTCCAGCTCTCCTTGTGACCTCACCGTTGAATTCTTCTTGTTCTTCTCCATGTCTAGCTCTGGGAGAATTCGTGTCCAGTTCTCGTGGTGACCTCACCGTTGAGTTCTTTTTCATGTCTAGCTCTGGGAGAATTCGTGTCCAGTTCTCGTGGTGACCTCACCGTTGAGTTCTTTTTCATGTCTAGCTCTGGGAGAATTCGTGTCCAGTTCTCGTGGTGACCTCACCGTTGAGTTCTTTTTCATGTCTAGCTCTGGGAGAATTCGTGTCCAGTTCTCGTGGTGACCTCACCGTTGAGTTCTTTTTCATGTCTAGCTCTGGGAGAATTCGTGTCCAGTTCTCGTGGTGACCTCACCGTTGAGTTCTTCTCGTTCTTCTCCATGTCTAGCCCTGGGAGAATTCGTGTCCAGCTCTCGTGGTGACCTCACCGTTGAGTTCTTCTCGTTCTTCTCCATGTCTAGCCCTGGGAGAATTCGTGTCCAGCTCTCGTGGTGACCTCACCGTTGAGTTCTTCTCGTTCTTCTCCATGTCTAGCCCTGGGAGAATTCGTGTCCAGCTCTCGTGGTGACCTCACCGTTGAGTTCTTCTCGTTCTTCTCCATGTCTAGCCCTGGGAGAATTCGTGTCCAGCTCTCGTGGTGACCTCACCGTTGAGTTCTTCTCGTTCTTCTCCATGTCTAGCCCTGGGAGAATTCGTGTCCAGCTCTCGTGGTGACCTCACCGTTGAGTTCTTGTCTATGTCTAGCTCTTGGAGAATTCGTGTCCAGCTCTCGTGGTGACCTCACCGTTGAGTTCTTCTTCATGTCTAGCTCTGGGAGAATTCGTGTCCAGTTCTCGTGGTGACCTCACCGTTGAGTTCTTCTTCATGTCTAGCTCTGGGAGAATTCGTGTCCAGTTCTCGTGGTGACCTCACCGTTGAGTCTTCTTCATGTCTAGCTCTGGGAGAATTCGTGTCCAGTTCTCGTGGTGACTTCACCGTTGAGTTCTTCTTGTTCTTCTCCATGTCTAGCCCTGGGAGAATTCGTGTCCAGCTCTCGTAGAGACCTCACCGTTGAGTTCTTGTCCATATCTAGCTCTGGGAGAATTCGTGTCCAACTTTCGTGGTGACCTCACTGTTTAGTTCCTCTCCACGTCTATGCCCGTGAGGGGGGGGGGGGGGGGGGGCGTGGAGGGGTGTTCGTGTCAAGCTCTCGTCGTGACACTTGTGTGTATATGTGGATAAACTGTTTCTGCAATGATCAAGTAAGATGCAGTCATCCACAATGTTATTCTTTCTTTACAACTCCAGAGACTTTGAATGTTCTTTCGTCTCTTGATGTCTGTGTAAGTCTTCCTTGCTCAGTGCTCAAAATCATGAGTACTTACTCTTGGTTTAAAAAGAGTTCGTTTATGACTACAATCAATTTTACGAACCACAGAAGGCTCTATAAAATCATAGTCTGTTGTATTCGTCACGCAGGCTTAGCCGGACGTCCCTGTCACCCCCCACTCAGCGTACACCCAGGATAAAAACACAATATGATTTATACGCGATTAAACATTTATTCAATGAGCACAACCTTTTTTTCAACCAACAATAAAAGTCACGAAGCACAGGTATTCATGTATTCCCCTCTCCCCTCCCCCCCCCCCTTTTTTTTTATGCTTTTTAGCGAGCAAATCACCCAACTAATCCCACCACAGGCAAATGAGCCACAAGTAGTTATAACGTTTCCCCGTTATTGTTAATTTTATTTTTATTCTTAGAAAGGAGACCGAAGCAGGGACAGGTTGCGATGGGTACAATGGTCAACGGCTGTGTCCGTATTGAGAACCGCAGGGACATTTCCCCTGCCTGCCATCCCTGTGCTCAGCTTGGTGTTTCAAGGGGACTCCATGGTAATACTGTGTGGCAGGAGACGACAGTGATACCACATGACAATGTGAAAAACAGAACCAGGCCGGTGAGGAAGGTATGCCATGTCAGTTCTGAAAGGGAGAGATTTTACCCGTTCTGAGAGGGTACCTGTTTTGAGGGAAGAAAGGAAAGGGGAGTAACTAGGAAAGCAACAAGGGAAAGAAAGAACATGGTTTGTTCAGCCCTCCCTCCACCGCCACCCCCCCCCCCCCCTCCCCCCGCCCCGCTTCAACCAGACTTTGGACATTAACACTTCCTCGAAGGACTTCACATTCCATTCACATCTTTATTGTCACGGACCCTTCAACTGCACAGTGGTTAACTTTGGAAAACAGGCATCGGCAGCATAAAGATTGGGGTCAGTGTCGTGCCAGGTTATGAATACTTCTCGATCTCACTTCATTGGGGTACCATGCCAGTATAGTGCCGGATAATCCTTGATTATTCGTTTTCCCAGTCATTGGAGTAACACATCAATATCACACAACCAGCGAAAGTCACTTGCCTGTGAAAGATATCACACAACCAACGAAAGTCACTTGCCTGTGAAATATCTTAGGTAGGAAGACGGCTCCACCCCTCTTCTTCGTAGGCATGACAATGATTTGGGGAAAAAAACAACAAAACTACCCTGACAAGGAACAAGAGGGAGCGGCTTTACATTTGATGACAACTTTTAAATCAGATACATACCGACTGGGCAGTCAGTTATGGACCACAGGACTCTCAGACAGCAGGTGGAGGGAACAGCCCACCAACAGTCACCACGGACGGAACCGTCCACAAGGGTGACCACAGCACCAACACAGACTAGACAAACTCCTGTCGACCAGTCTCCAACATCCCCACTGTCCTTAAGGACAGACTACGGCAGTTGGTTCAGCCATATACCAACTCTTCAGTTGGAGATTCCTTTCTGACACGAAGACCAAACAAGAAGTAAAGACGTAAAGACCAATATCCAACCCAGAAAAGGGAGATCACAGTACCACTATTGTTACTAGGGTTTAACAGGCCCTTTAATTTGTCATTTGATATATTTATAATAATTTCCATGCTTCTGGACACGTTCCTGCAAGAAGAATCAATTCATATAATTGTTTCAGTCTCTGTGTGTGTATGCGTGTGTGTGTGTGTGTGTGTGTGTGTGTGTGTGTGTGTGTGTGTGTGTGTGTGTGTGTGTTTGTGTGTGTGTGTGTGTGTGTGTGTGTGTGTGTGTGTGTGTGTGTGTGTGTGTGTGTGTGTGTGTGACGGACCGTTTCCCGTCCAGTCACAATTTTTTGTGCAACCGTGCTAACCGGAAGGTAGTCGTCCGGAAGCCGGTTGAAAAGTTTACCTGACTGCTGCTCACCTGCGCTCTGTTTAAGCCAGGTGAGCTGAAATGGTTAGGCAGTCTCTGCAGTGATTCCGGCAACGCAACTACCCAGAAGCCGAAGAGGGACTCCTATCTGTTTTTGGTGGCAGTCAGGTATTTATCATTCAATATTTATTTATTAGCAAACCGAAACCGTATTCCCGTTTAGGAGCGACTGAAACTTCCTCAGCGCACTGTGAAGGTTTTGTTTAGAAAAGAAAAGTATTTGTTGTGTTCTGTTATCCTATGACTTGATAGGGTAGCAAAACGAAATTCTTTCGGAAAACATGAATAGATGAAGTGAGTGTTAAAGGAAGTGGTCTTCAGGAAAAAAAAAGATTTTATTTATTCTGTGACTAAACTAGTTATGAACTTCATGATGAAAAAAAGATGTTGATTTTTTTTCAGTATGGTTTAGCAAGGCTTTGCGAGAAGAGGGAGAGTTTTTGATGCTATGGATAATAAGTTCCCAAAGTGAGCGACATAGACTATCATATATGCTGGTTTTGATTTTTGATGTGGATGAGTATTTAACTCACTCTTGATATGAATATTGAATAGTTGTGTGCTGGTAAACAAGAGTGTGTGGAAATCTTTCCCTTACATACATTGAAGTAGATGAATCTTTTGAAAAAAGAAACCTTCTAAAATCTGGTGATTATATGAAATGAAATGAACATTCTTGTTGTGATACAAGAAAAAGAAATGAACAATTTTGTTGTGACGAAAGACATTTATAGTTTGATGAAAAGTAATCATTAATTGTGTGTAATGATTGTATTCATGGTTCATTGAAGAGGGTCTAGGTGGGAATCCTTTCCCCAATTTGGAAAACTAGATTTTGAAAGGTTTATATTGAAACCCTTTCCTGTGTAGTGTTGTGATTCTGGAAAAGGGAATGTTGTAGTGTTATGATTCCGGAAAAGGGAATGTCGTAGTGTTATGATTCCGGAAAAGGGAATGTTGTAGTGTTATGATTCTGGAAAAAGGAATGTTGTAGTGTTATGAAGAAAGAATATGCTGATGTTTGTCCCAAGTTCTAGTGGAATGTGATGTGGCTAATGAATATGAATGTAGTCGTGATTGTAATGAATAGTAGCCATGATAATCAAGGTAGTTAATCAGTTTCCCCCAGGTAGAAGTGTACCCTGGTCTGAAGGGGACTGGGACTGTAGCTGTGTTCTACCCCCTTGTTCTCCGCCTTGTGTCAGTGTGGAGAGGCCGGCCTGAATGCCGACAACTACCCTACCTGCCACTGAGGCCGGGACCGACTACCCACTGAGCCAGTTGGGCCGGAGACGCCGCTGCTGCCAAGCCAGAGCGCCGCTCCCGAGATTTGATCCAGCGACCTGTTGGCTAGGCCGACGCTGCGTTCTGTTTTTGTGTGTGAGCCACAGCTCCTGTGTGAGACTGTCGCCTTGTCGTCGGCAGAGACGCCGTCAGTGTGGTAGTGATTTTGAGCCACAGCTCTGTGAAGTTCCATTAGTCCTGTGTCGGACTTGACTCTGTAGTCGTCGTCTTCGTCGTCTTCGTCGTCTTCATCGTCTTCGTCGTCATCGTCGACTTTAGCATCCTCCTCGTCATCGTTGGAACCCTGCGCCGTTCAGAGAACTGTGTTGGACCGGACGCGGCCAGCACCAGCAACGCTAGTAGATAGCCAATTATATATAAATATATTTTGTGTGTACGCCTTATGGTTGGCGTGCCGACCTATTGATGTACTTATATTTATTATATATGTCTGTCTGATGGCTCGGGCAGCATAAAACAACAAAAAAGTGTTGTTCTGTTGCCTGGCTGTCAATGTTCGGGTGAG
>CM065737.1:42503595-42518595 GCA_033310375.1 Conus canariensis | reverse complement strand
CCAGTCTTGAATAAAAGTTACTCCGTGTTAGGTTTTCTTATGGGAGCAAAAAATACCCAACTTGTTTACTGTTTACATAAACTTGGTTTGGGCTGTTTGGCTACAACAGAACGTTGGGGACATAAATGGATTTCTTCGCGCATTTCGGAATAGATTGATAGATTGCAGATGGCAAGAATGGTCCTGTCATGTTCATGAAAGTGACCGATTTGCTTTTTATAGACAGTTCAGATCTATACAATGTATGCCGGTGTATTTATCTATTGAAATGGATAATCATTTAAAATATATCATGACAAAGTTCAGATTAGGTATTTCTGATCTTTATGTTCATTATTATCGTTATAAGAAGCGTGATAAACTTGAACTGATATGTCCGCTTTGTAAATGTGCCGAGGAAAATGAAGTTCATTTTGTGTTGTGCTGCCCCGCTCTAAGTGACCTGAGGAATCAGTTCATTCATCAAAAATATTGTAGACATCCTTCTTCATTTCGACTTTCATTACTAATGGCATCTACAAATGAAACTACTGTAAAACGTTTTGCTATTTTCTTGTACAAGGCAATTAAAATTCGAAGTATAGCATGTAGTTAGGTATTGATTGTTGTATGTTGTTTAATATCGAGTATGCTTTTACTTGTCGATGGCTAGATGTTTGATGATTTGCGTATTTCTGTCTGAAACGATTTGATCTCAACACCCCCCTTCATTAGGGCGCCATGGCCTGTATGGATAAAACATCCGTATCCGTATCCGTATCTCTCTCTCCCTCCCTCTGTTTCGGTTATTTTTTTAATTTGTTTTTCGTTTTTGTACTCCCAGTTCTTATAGAACAGGGAGTACTTTAGAATGGAAACGAAGAAATGCTGTCTGTGTGTCTGTCTGTCCGTCCGTGGTCAAAATGTGTTCCACTCGCTCCAGAAAAAAATACTGGGCCGATCTTTCTGAAAATTTGTAGGTATGTTCACTATGGGTCAAGGATGATGCCCGATGTTTTAGTTTACCGTTATAGCCGTTACTAACGGCTGTAACGGCCTGTAACGGTTTTTCTTCTTTATGGAATATCTCCGAAAGTACTTGGCCGATCTTTGTGAAAATTAGCAGGTATGTTCAGTATTGGTCACGGATGATGCCCGATGTTTTAGTTTACCCCGTTATAGCTGTTACTAACGGCTGCAACAGCCTGCAACGGTTTTTCTTCTTTATGGAATATCTCAGAAAGTACTTGGCCGATCTTTGTGAAAATTAGCAGGTATGTTCATTATGGGTCACGGATGATGCCCGATGTTTTAGTTTACCCCGTTATAGCTGTTACTAGCGGCTTTAACGGCCTGTAACGGTTTTTCTTCTTTATGGAATATCTCAGAAAGTACTTGGCCGATCTTTCTGAAAATTTGTAGGTATGTTCATTATGGGTCACGAATAATGCTCGATGTTTTAGTTTACTGTTATAGCCGTTACTAACGGCCTGTAACGGTTTTTCTTCTTTATGGAATATATCCGAAAATACATGGCCGATATTTGTGAAAATTAGCATGTATGTTCATAATGGGACATGAATAATGCCCGATGTTTTAGTTTACCGTTATAGCCGTTAGTAACGGCCTGTAACGGTTTTTCTTCTTCATGGAATATCTCCGAAAGTACTTGGCCGATCTTTGTGAAAATTAGCAGGTATGTTCACTATGGGTTACGGATGATGCCCGATTTTTTAGTTTACCCCGTTATAGCCGTTACTAACGGCCATAATGGCCCATTACAGTTTTTCTTGTTTATGGAATATCTCAGAAAGCACTTTGTCGATCTTTCTGAAAATTTGTAGGTATGTTCATTATGGGTCACGGATGGTGCCCGATGTTTTAGTTTACCCCGTTATAGCCGTTACTAACGGCTGTAACGGCCTGTAACGGTTTTTCTTCTTTATGGAATATCTCAAAAAGTACTTGGCCGATCTTTCTGAAAATTTGTAGGTATGTTCATTATGGTCACGAATAATGCCCGATGTTTTAGTTTACCGTTATATCCGTTTCTAACGGCCTGTAACGGTTTTTCTTCTTTATGGAATATCTCCGAAAGTACTTGGCCGATCTTTGTGAAAATTAGCAGGTATGTTCACTGTGGGTTACGGATGATGCCCGATTTTTTTAATTTACCGTTATAGCCGTTACTAACGGCTATAACGGCCCATTACAGTTTTTCTTCTTTATGGAATATCTCAGAAAGCACTTTGTCGATCTTTCTGAAAATTTGTAGGTATGTTCATTATGGGTCACGTATGATGCCCGATGTTTTAGTTTACCCCGTTATAGCCGTTACTAACGGCTGTAACGGCCTGTAACGGTTTTTCTTCTTTATGAAATATCTGAGAAAGCACTTGGTCGATCTTTCTGAAAATTTGTAGGTATGTTCATTATGGGTCATGGATGATACCCGATGTTTTAGTTTACCCCGTTATAGCCGTTACTAACGGCTATAACGGCCCATAAAGGTTTTTCTTTTTTATGGAATATCTCAGAAAGAACTTGGCCGATCTTTCTGAAAATTTGTAGGCATGTTCATTATGGGTCACGAATAATGCCCGATGTTTTAGTTTACCGTTTTAGCCGTTACTAACGGCTATAACGGCCTGTAACGGTTTTTTCTTTTTTATGAAATGACTCAGAAAGTACTTGGCCGATCTTTGTGAAAATTAGCAGGTATGTTCATTATGGGTCACGGATCATGCCCGGCGTTTTAGTTTACCATAATGGCCGTTATTAACGGCTATAACAACCCATAACGGTTTTCTTTTTTATGGAATATCTCAGAAAGTACTTAGCCGATCTTTCTGAAAATTTGTAGGTATTATGGGTCACGGGTGATGTCCGATGTTTTATTTTACCGTTGTAGCCGTTACTAATGGCTATAACGGCCCCTAACGGTTTTCCTGCTTCATGGAATATCTCAGAAAGTGTGTGGCCGATATTTCTGAAAATTTGTAGGTATGTTCATTATGGGTCACGGATGATGCCCGATGTTCAAGTTTGCCGTTATAACCGTTACTAACGGCCCATAATGGTTTTCTTCTTTATGGAAAATCTCAGAAAGTTCTCGGCGGATCTTTCTGAAAATTTGTAAGTATGTTCATTATAGGTCACAGATGATGGCCGATGTTTACCAGAAAAGCCATCACTAACGGTTAAACCAGCCCAAGACGGTTTTTTCTCTTTATGGAATATATCACGCGTATTCAGGATATACTGGGAGTACGTTTATATGCTTTGCATCTTGTTCTTCTTCTTTTTTACTGCTGCTTACTTCACTGTAGATACCTATTAGCCTTCATTGGTCATTTATACCTATTAGCCTTCATTAGTCATTTATCTTTAATAGATTTTGCATATGCCATACGTTCCATTTTCTATTGTATTTTGATTACGTGCCTATTGATAATTTGACTCATTATCGTCTTTGTTACTAAATTGTTTGGTATTACAATATCCCTTGTTCGTATTTGGAATTACTTTTTTCTTGCAATGACATTCCTGCCTTGCTGTTGCGTCAAGATGTTACAAACGAAAGAAGTCTGGCCATCTGCAGATGGCCTTAAGATTGAATTTTTGAATATTAACAGTTTGATTAATAAGTTATGCGACGTGTCTTATGTTCTATATAATCATGGTACTTGTTTTCATGTGTGTGTGTGTGTGTGTGTGTGTGTGTGTGTGTGTGTGTGTGTGTGTGTGTGTGTGTGTGTGTTGCGTATCGTGGTATGTGAGAGGTGACTGACAGCCATGTCATGTAATGTGTGTGATGTGCGTGATTTGTACGGTGGTATGTGACAGTGGGACTGATAACCATGTCATGTGATGTGTGTGATGTGTACTGTGCTATGTGACAGTGGGACTGACAGCCATGTCATGTGATGTGTGTGCTGTGTACTGTGCTATGTGACAGTGGGACTGACAGCCATGTCATGTGATGTGTGTGCTGTGTACTGTGCTATGTGACAGTGGGACTGACAGCCATGTCATGTGATGTGTGTGCTGTGTACTGTGCTATGTGACAGTGGGACTGACAGCCATGTCATGTGATGTGTGTGTGTGTACTGTGCTATGTGACAGTGGACTGACAGCCATGTCATGTGATGTGTGTGATGTGTACTGTGCTATGTGACAGTGGACTGACAGCCATGTCATGTGATGTGTGTGCTGTGTATGTGCTATGTGACAGTGGGACTGACAGCCATGTCATGTGATGTGTGCTGTGTACTGTGCTATGTGACAGTGGGACTGACAGCCATGTCATGTGATGTGTGTGCTGTGTACTGTGCTATGTGACAGTGGGACTGCAGCCATGTCATGTGATGTGTGTGCTGTGTACTGTGCTATGTGACAGTGGGACTGACAGCCATGATCATGTGATGTGTGTGATGAGATGTGTACTGTGGTATGTGACAGTGGACTGACAGCCATATCATGTGATGTGTGTGATGTGAGAGCTGTGTACTGTGGTATGTGACAGTGGACTGACAGCCATATCACGTGATCTGTGTGATGTGAGAGCTGTTACTGTGGTATGTGACAGTGGACTGACAGCCATGTCAGTGATCTGTGTGATGTGAGAGCTGTGTACTGTGCTATGTGAAGTGGACTGACAGCCATGTCATGTGATGTGTGTGATGTGAGAGCTGTGTACTGTGCTATGTGAAGTGGACTGACAGCCATGTCACGTGATGTGTGTGATGTGAGAGCTGTGTACTGTGCTATGTGACAGTGGACTGACAGCCATGTCACGTGATGTGTGTGATGTGAGAGCTGTGTACTGTGCTATGTGACAGGGGACTGACAGCCATGTCACGTGATGTGTGTGATGTGAGAGCTGTGTACTGTGCTATGTGAGAGGGGACTGACAGCCATGTCACGTGATGTGTGTGATTGAGAGCTGTGTACTGTGCTATGTGAGAGGGGACTGACAGCCATGTCAGTGATGTGTGATGAGAGCTGTGTACTGTGCTATGTGACAGGGACTGACAGCCATGTCATGTGATGTGTGTGCTGTGTACTGTGCTATGTGAGAGGGGACTGACAGCCATGTCATGTGATGTTGTGTGAACTGTGTACTGTGCTATGTGAGAGGGGACTGACAGCCATTCATGTGATGTGTGTGATGTGAGAGCTGTGTACTGTGCTATGTGAGAGGGACTGACAGCCATATCATGTGATGTGTGTGATGTGAGAGCTGTGTACTGTGCTATGTGACAGTGGACTGACAGCCATATCAGTGATGTGTGTGATGTGAGAGCTGTGTACTGTGCTATGTGACAGTGGGACTGACAGCCATGTCACGTGATGTGTGTGATGTGAGAGCTGTGTACTGTGCTATGTGAAGTGGGACTGACACCATGTCATGTGATGTGTGTGATGTGAGAGCTGTGTACTGTGCTATGTGAGAGTGGACTGACAGCCATGTCACGTGATGTGTGTGATGTGAGAGCTGTGTACTGTGCTATGTGACAGTGGACTGACAGCCATATCATGTGATGTGTGTGATGTGTACTGTGCTATGTGAGAGGGGAATGACAGCCATGTCACGTGATGTGTGTGATGTGTACTGTGCTATGTGAGAGGGGACTGACAGCCATGTCATGTGATGTGTGTGATGTGTACTGTGCTATGTGACAGTGGATTGACAGCCATATCATGTGATGTGTGAGCTGTGTACTGTGCTATGTGAGAGGGGACTGACAGCCATGTCATGTGATGTGTGTGATGTGAGAGCTGTGTACTGTGCTATGTGAGAGGGGACTGACAGCCATGTCACGTGATGTGTGTGATGTGTGTGATGTGTACTGTGCTATGTGACAGTGGACTGACAGCCATGTCATGTGATGTGAGAGCTGTGTACTGTGCTATGTGACAGTGGACTGACAGCCATATCATGTGATGTGTGTGATGTGTACTGTGCTATGTGACAATGGACTGACAGCCATGTCATGTGATGTGTGTGATGTGTACTGTGCTATGTGACAGTGGACTGACAGCCATATCATGTGATGTGTGTGATGTGTACTGTGCTATGTGAGAGGGGACTGACAGCCATGTCATGTGATGTGAGAGCTGTGTACTGTGCTATGTGACAGTGGGACTGACAGCCATATCATGGGATGTGTGAGCTGTGTACTGTGCTATGTGAGAGGGGACTGACAGCCATGTCATGTGATGTGTGTGATGTGAGAGCTGTGTACTGTGCTGTGTGACAGTGGACTGACAGCCATGTCACGTGATGTGTGTGTGTGTCAGGAAATTGTCCAGCAGCAGCATGAGGAACGGGGTCCACATCCACATTGTGTCGGTGCTGTGGCTGTGGAGGTCTGTGATTGCCGCCGTTGATGTACTGCCGCCCACTGTCAATTCCAGCTCCTCCCCTGGTCCTGCCTCTGCCCCCTCTGCCTGTGACCCTCTGCATGAAACCCTCCAAGGCTGGACTGGACACATTCAGTGGATGGAGGAGGAAAAGCTCGACTGCGATCTATGGAGGACCTGGCGTGTGAGAGTGCCTGCATTCCATGGCCTGTTTTTCTATGTGCAGGACATGCTCGTGCAGGAAGGAACTGTTGTAGGACTGCAAGGCTGGCCCTCAGATGACACTAATGGAAGTGTGTACGATCTTCATGTTTGGAGAGAAAAGGACCACACTTTTCGCATGGGAACGATTCAGGGTGGACTGATATTAAGTGTAAAAGTAGCAAAACAGAAAAGCTTTCGATATTCTTCTTTCAATGTAACTTACACAGTTTACCATGAGAGCAATCTGCCTCGCCGAATTTTATTCACAGTTTGGGATGATTTTGAAGACATATTTAACTGTTCACACACAAACCCAGTACCGGAAGCCCTGACGTGTGACGGAGTGAGGCACTGCATTGGCGATGAAGATGAAATGGGCTGTGAGTACCGACTGAGGGGGTGTGGAGACTGGCTTCCTTACCATGGCCGGTGTCTGAAACTGGGTTTTGTGCGTCGGTTTTATGTCCCTGGTGCGAACTTCCCTGCACTGGCACTTTTTTGCCATGATTCTGAAGCCACCCTGGCCATCCTGCCAGACGAAGAAGGCGTTCGGCTGGTGGCAGACCTGCTCTATAAGGCGGGCCTGTCCTCGGCCTTAGTGGATCTGCATAAAGCCGAACCACAGTCCAAGAAGATGGAGCACCTGTACCGCTTTATCTGGCAGTGGGGAACTAAGGGTGGTCCAATGGCTTACCAACAGCCTGAATTACAAAGGACAAGAGAGCTGTTTGATTGTGCTGTGCTGTCTCTTTTCCCTTTCCTTCATTTTGAGCCAGTTAGCTGTGCTTCCTCAAAGCTCAGTCAAATAGGCTATGTTTGTATGAGGCCGAATCCTATCATGCCCAAGGCTGACTCAAGGCATGTAGCTGGAGTCCATTTGCCTGAAGCCACAGGGACTGTGCAGCACTTCCTGACCAAACAGTGTGAGGACGGGTCAGTGGTTCACATCTTCCATCAGTGTCAGTGGCAGGGTCATGTCCTGTCCACCGCCTGGTCCCCCAACCACTTTTCCCTCTTCCAGTGCACGTGTGGCCCCCCTGTGCACTACTCCTTAGTCTGTGACGGAAACCCGGACTGTGTGGATGGCAGTGATGAATCAGGATGTCTCTCTCCACACACTTTGAGAACCAAGGCTATGCACATGGACAGTGTGTTCATTTGTGGAAATGTGCAAGTTGTCTTCTCAGACCACCGCGTTTGCGACGGCGTTCCACATTGCTCTGATCACACTGACGAGGACACGTGCATCCGTTGCATGGAGGCTCACTGTGAGGGAGTAGGCTGTGTTCCATTTTCTTATGTGCATTACTTTCAGAACTGTGGTTATGGATTCTTTGGGGGTGGTGTAATTGTAGAACATCCTTACGGTGCAATGTCAGTTCCAGCTGTTTCATTGGATGGCCATGGAATGTTCAGTCTCACAGATGCAGATCAAAACACGGGATACTTTCCATGCAACAATGGACTCCACATTCCCGCTTTTTTGCTCAACAACTTGGAATGGGATTGCCCTGAAGGCGAGGATGAAAATATTCCACCCGGAAACTTCACCTGCCCTGGCTTTTACAGGTGTCAGTACTATGGGAACTGTATTCATCCCGACTTTGTGTGTGATGATGTGCCTCACTGTCCCAACAAGGATGACGAGAGCTATTGTCTCTTGACCCATCCTTCCAACTGCATCTGTGGAGGCTTTGCTTGTTCTTGCCGGCAGCTGCCTTTGCCATTGTGGGACTTGTGGTATCTACGGTACCTAGACGTCAGCGGTGTCCGGCAGCCGCCTGTCAGTGAGCTCACAGCATTGAACTGGTTGCAGTTGTTAAACGCCTCGTTCTGTCAGCTGAATAATGTCACTCTCTTGGATATGCCACAACTTAGGGTTCTGGATCTAAGTTACAACGCACTATCAGCACTGTCCTCTATGGTGATGGAAAACCTGGCAGGCTTGACACACCTCAATGTCTCTGGCAATGCGTTGGTCCCCCATCTTGATGCTTCCTTCTCCGCCTTCTTCACGCAGACTGGGATGACCCAGATTCAACACCTCGGCATGGCCAATACACATGTCAGTCACATCGAGGGCTACAGCTTTAGCTCTCTGCCTCAACTGGTCAGCCTTGACCTACGGAGTGACAGTCTGGAGATGTACGATACCAACATCGTTGGGGGACTTCATGTACTGAAAGTGTTGCACACTGAGCAGGCCAGGCTGTGCTGTCCCTATTTTCATACCAATGTGGCGGAGTGCTATGCACCAGTAGATGAACTTTCCTCATGCAATGATCTACTCAGACTTGACGCTTTCAGAGTTTTCCTCTGGAGCTCCGCTGTGTTAACTATTGTAGGAAACTGTGCTGTGTTAATCTACAGACTGGTTAAACGAGAATCAAAGACATCCACTTCCTACCACATTCTGGTCAGTCACCTGTGCATCGCTGATCTGCTGATGGGGGTGTACATGCTGATCACCGGTGCAGCTGATGCCCAATTTCGAGGTCACTATGTGGCCCATGAAGTGCAATGGAAGCAAAGCAAGGCATGCCTCGCTGCAGGTTTCCTGGCTTTCGTGTCCAGTGAGGTGTCGGCATTCATTATCTGTTTGATCACGTTAGACCGTCTGCTAATCCTCTGCTTTCCTTTCAAACCTCATCTCCACCTGAGTGCTGCCTCCTTCATGAAGCTGGGCGGTGTGGCCTGGGCATTGGGAGTCCTGTTGGCCGCCGTACCTCTCATGGGCCAGCTGGAGTTCTATGGAGAGAGCAGCGTCTGCCTTCCTCTGCCCATCACTCGCCATCACTTCTCCGGGCAGGTCTACGCCTTTCTGGTCTTCATCGTGCTGAACCTTCTCCTCTTCCTGTTCATCGGAACGGGGCAGCTGGCCATTTATCGCTCAGTTTGCAGGACAAAGGCCACTGTGAAAACCAAGCGGCAAGAAGAAGACAGTGCCATTGCCCACCGCTTGTTCCTATGGTCTTCAGTGACTTTTGCTGCTGGTTCCCTGTGGGGCTGATGGGATTGCTGACGCTCACTGGCCTCTCCATCCCCCCCGTGGTCACTGTCTGGGTGGCTGTCTTTGTGCTGCCCGTCAACTCGGCGATAAATCCCTTTCTATATACATTCAGTACTGTCAGGGAACAATGGAGGATGAGGAACCTGAATCAGAAATCGAAAAGAATTTTGTTCGACCTCAAGAATGAGATTCCTAAACTTGCTCCAGACGTGATAGAAGAGGTCGTGCTGGCCTGTGTGAGCTCCAATAAAGCCCTTAGGCTGGAGAAAGTGCGGGAGGCATTGCGGGTCAGCCTCCATCAACACAGCACAGGACAGGACACGACCATCGGGGCTGGGACTTAGGCCGGTCCAAGTACGAAACAGGAAGAAATCAAACCTCACGTCAGTGGCCTCGATTCCAATGTCCATCTGAATGGTTAGACTACTGAGATTTTAGTACTGTGGAGTTAGAGCACTGGGTTTTCATTTCTGTGGAGTTAGAGCACTGGGTTTTCATTGCTGTGGAGTTAGAACACTGGGTTTTCACTGCAGTGGAGTTAGAGCACTGGGTTTTCACTGCTGTGGAGTTAGAGCACTGGGTTTTCATTGCTGTGGAGTTAGAACACTGGGTTTTCACTGCTGTGGAGTTAGAGCACTGGGTTTTCATTGCTGTGGAGTTAGAGCACTGGGTTTTCACTGCTGTGGAGTTAGAGCACTGGGTTTTCACTGCTGTGGAGTTAGAGCACTGGGTTTTCATTGCTGTGGAGTTAGAGCACTGGGTTTTCATTTCTGTGGAGTTAGAGCACTGGGTTTTCATTGCTGTGGAGTTAGAGCACTGGGTTTTCATTGCTGTGGAGTTAGAGCACTGGGTTTTCATTGCTGTGGAGTTAGAGCACTGGGTTTTCACTGCTGTGGAGTTAGAGCACTAGGTTTTCATTGCTGTGGAGTTAGAGCACTGGGTTTTCACTGCTGTGGAGTTAGAGCACTGGGTTTTCACTGCTGTGCAGTTAGAGCACTGGGTTTTCATTGCTGTGGAGTTAGAGCACTGGGTTTTCATTGCTGTGGAGTTAGAGCACTGGGTTTTCATTGCTGTGGAGTTAGAGCACTGGGTTTTCATTGCTGTGGAGTTAGAGCACTGGGTTTTCATTGCAGTGTAGTTAGAGCACTGGGTTTTTATTGCTGTGGAGTTAGAGGACTGGGTTTTCACTGCTGTGGAGTTAGAACACTGGGTTTTCACTGCTGTGGAGTTAGAGCACTGGGTTTTCATTGCTGTGGAGTTAGAGCACTGGGTTTTTATCGCTGTGGAGTTAGAGCACTGGGTTTTCACTGCTGTGGAGTTAGAGCACTGGTTTTAATTGCTGTGGAGTTAGAGCACTGGGTTTTTATTGCTGTGGAGTTAGAGGACTGAGCTTTTACTGCTGTGGAGTTAGAGCACTGGGTTTTCATTGCTGTGGAGTTAGAGCACTGGGTTTTCACTGCTGTGGAGTTAGAGCACTGGGTTTTCACTGCTGTGGAGTTAGAGCACTGGGTTTTCACTGCTGTGGAGTTAGAGCACTGAGGTTTCACTGCTGTGGAGTTAGAGGACTGGGTTTTCACTGCTGTGGAGTTAGAGCACTGGGTTTCATTGCAGTGGAGTTAGAGCACTGCGTGCTTCCTTGCGTACCGGCGTGCGTGCGTACGTGCGTGCGTGCGTGCGTGTGCCTGCGTGTGCGTGCGTGCGTGTGTGTGTGTGTGTGTGTGTGTGTGTGTGTGTGTTTGTGCGTGTCTGTGTGTGTCTGTGTTTGTGCGTGCGTGCGTGCGTGCGTGTGTGTGTGTGTGTGTGTGTGTGTGTGCGTGCGTGCGTGCGTGCGTGCGTGCGTGCGTGTGTCTGTGTGTGTGTGTGTGGGGGGGGGGGGTGTGTGTGTGGTGTGTGTGTGTGTGTGTGTGTGGAGAGGTGTGTGTGTGTGTGTGTGTGTGTGTGTGTGGAGAAGGGGCAGGAGGGAGGGGGAATCAAGTCATGGTGTTGATTGTCCAGTCGACCCGTGGGGCTTCACCACGACTGCCGGCCAGAGAACAGCGCAACGATGGACAGACAACAATGCCCCTCCCCCCCTCCCCCCCCCCCCCCCACACACACACACACACACATGCTACACAGTGCACTGACACAGACTACGGCAGCCCTACGGACGAAATGGCACAATACAGTTACATATTCAAAACAAGGTGCAAAGTAACACGTTTCTTAATACACTCTAAGAAACAGACAAGCACTGTCTAGTCAGTATCGTATGGAGGTGGTGGTGATTGGCGGTTTGTTGTTGTTGTTGTTGTTGTTGTTATTGACTGGCGTTTTTTTTTTTTTTAATGTTGTTGTTGTTGATGGTGGTGGTAGTAGTTGTGTTGTGTGTGTGTGTGTGTGTGTGTGTGTGTGTGTGTGTGTGTGTGTGTGTTGTTGAAGAAGTAAGTGTTATCCCTCCCTCCCCCTCCCCACCCCCCTGAATCTGAAAGAATCCGTCTAGCGCTCAAGAAGACTGACAAGATGAAAAATTGTCTCAAGTGTGTGTGTGTGTGTGTGTGTGTGTGTGTGTAATGGGGGGGGGGGGGGGGGAGTGAGAGGGCGGGAAGCAGGGGAGAGGAGGTTGGGACAGTGGTGGACTGTTTGATGTCGAAGGGGGGCGGGGGAGGGGAGGGGAGGGGGGGGGGGGAGTCGAGCAGTGCGGTGGTCTGCTTTCCTGCGTAACATTGACATCACCGCCGCTGCCTTGACCTTCACCTTCCCCCTTTTCCCGCCCAGGGTAAGGCGACCTTTTCGGATTATTCAAGATGAGATGTGGGTGGTTCGATGTGGGTCAGCCAATCAAAACTCTGCGTGGACCTCACACCCGCCTTGAGAGTCGACCACACCCCCTTGTCCCTCCCGTCGTCACGGCTCTCCGCCTTTCACAGCTTTGTGGGGCTGGTTAGTTACGCTTGTATGCTGCAAGTCGTTACGGCCAATAGACGGCTGTGACGTCACCTATTGGTCACCCCAAAGATAGTACGCCCTCTGTAGGGCATACTATCTTTGGTCACACCTAAGGAGTATGTGTACGATGAAACTGTTGCTCTGTGAAATAATGTGCCTCATTTCCACGTGCCTTGTTCTGTTCTTGTCTCTTCTCTCCTACGCTGTCATGACAACACGTGCATGGCAAGGACAGATGGTTAAGACTGCATCTCGGCCAGATATCCATATTCTTGCGTATGAAAGATTAATCAATCGATCAATCAATCAATTAATCAATTAATCTTCACTTCTGATATCTTCACTTCCATCCTCGCCTTCGTCTTTTCTTTTTCTTCTTCTTTTTATTTTTTTTATTTTTTTTTTTTTAACCTCTTTTATTCTCTTCTGTTCTCGTCTGCCTTCTAATCCCTTCTCTCCTTTTCTTCGTCTCTGATCTCCTCTTCTCATTTCTTCTTTTCTCTTCTCTCTCGTTTGTCTGTTCATCTCATCTCAGATCTCTTCTTTTCTCATCTCATCTGTCGGTTTCTCACGTCTTCTTTCCTGTTCTCGTCTCTTCTATTAACTCCCCATCTATCTTCTCATCTCTTCTGATTAACTCGATCCCCATCTATCTTCTCATCTCTTCTGATTAACTCGATCCCCATCTATCTTCTCATCTCTTCTGTTAACTCCCCAGTACCTTCTCATCTCTTCTGATTAATTCGATCCCATCTATCTTCTCATCTCTTCAAACAACTCCCCATCTATCTTCTCGTCTCTTCTTATTAACTCCCCATCTATCTTCTCGTCTCTTCTTATTAACTCCCCATCTATCTTCTCATCTCTTCAAACAACTCCCCATCTATCTTCTCGTCTCTTCTTATTAACTCCCCATCTATCTTCTCATCTCTTCTACTAACTCCCCATCTATCTTCTCACCTCTTCAAACAACTCCCCATCTATCTTCTCGTCTCTTCTTATTAACTCCCCATCTATCTTCTCATCTCTTCTAACAACTCCCCATCTATCTTCTCATCTCTTCTGTTAACTCCCCATCCATCTTCTCATCTCTTCTGTTAACTCCCCATCTATCTTCTCATCTCTTCTGTTAACTCCCTATCTATCTTCTCATCTCTTCTGTTAACTCCCCATCTATCTTCTCATCTCTTCTGTTAACTCCCATCTATCTTCTCATCTCTTCTATTAACTCTCCGTCTATCTTCTCATATCTTCTACTAACTCCCCATCTATCTTCTCATCTCTTCTGATTAACTCCCCATCTATCTTCTCATCTCTTCTAACAACTCCCCATCTATCTTCTCATCTCTTCTGTTAACTCCCCATCTATCTTCTCATCTCTTCTAACAACTCCCCATCTATCTTCTCATCTCTTCTACTAGCTCCACATCTATCTTCTCATCTCTTCTGTTAACTCCCCATGTATCTTCTCATCTCTTTTAACTCCCCGTCTATCTTCTCATCTCTTCTTATTAACTCCCCATCTATCTTCTCATCTCTTCTAACAACTCCCCATCTATCTTCTCGTCTCTTCTTATTAACTCCCCATCTATCTTCTCATCTCTTCAAACAACTCCCCATCTATCTTCTCGTCTCTTCTTATTAACTCCCCATCTATCTTCTCATCTCTTCTAACAACTCCCCATCTATCTTCTCATCTCTTCTAACAACTCCCCATCTATATTCTCATCTCTTCTAACAACTCCCCATCTATCTTCTCATCTCTTCTAACAACTCCCCATCTATCTTCTCATCTCTTCTACTAACCTATCTTTTCATCTCTTCTAACAATCCATCTACCTTCTCATCTCTTCTTATTAACTCCCCATCTATATTCTCGTCTCTTCTAACAACTCCCCATCTATCTTCTCATCTCTTCCACTAACTCCCCATCTACCTTCTCATCTCTTCTAACAACTCCCCATCTATCTTCTCATCTCTTCTAACAATCCATCTACCTTCTCATCTCTTCTTATTAACTCCCCATCTATATTCTCGTCTCTTCTAACAACTCCCCATCTATCTTCTCATCTCTTCCACTAACTCCCCATCTACCTTCTCATCTCTTCTAACAACTCCCCATCTATCTTCTCATCTCTTCTAACAATCCATCTACCTTCTCATCTCTTCTTATTAACTCCCCATCTATATTCTCGTCTCTTCTAACAACTCCCCATCTATCTTCTCATCTCTTCCACTAACTCCCCATCTACCTTCTCATCTCTTCTAACAACTCCCCATCTATCTTCTCATCTCTTCTAACAATCCATCTACCTTCTCATCTCTTCTTATTAACTCCCCATCTATATTCTCGTCTCTTCTAACAACTCCCCATCTATCTTCTCATCTCTTCCACTAACTCCCCATCTACCTTCTCATCTCTTCTGTTTAACCCCCCATCTATCTTTTCATCTCCTTTGTCCTCCACTCTTGTCTTCTATACTCTCATGTTCTCATCTCTTCTTTCCCTTTCT
>CM065737.1:42433595-42486095 GCA_033310375.1 Conus canariensis | reverse complement strand
TCTAGTCATCGAAAGAAATTTGTATTTTTCTAGGGACTGTTAAAATTACTTAAGAATGGCTCAGGAATAATTTTCCTTAGGTTTGTACACTTAAAAGTACTTGTAGCTCTGAGAGACAGAATTAAAGATTAGTCCAAACATTCAATACTGAATAAACAACAATAAACTGACATAAGTTCAGTGCACTTCACTCATCAATTTTACTTGTTTACACAAGGGTGAAACATTCAAATCAATTTCACAAAGTCAGTTCAGGCTGAGTTTTGGTTCCCACTGTTTCATCATTAAGAGAGGGAAAGTTCTGGATGAGTTGAGATGAGTCCACTTGGAATATCAAAACTTATCTGATGTTGGAGAGGATAGTTGGTCTCTCCTTAGTTGTTGATGACTGATCCACTTCTATGTAGACCTGTTGATCATGTGCTGAGCTGCGGTGGTTGTCCACTACCAGGTATGCCCAGGGTAGGTATGAACCCAGGTTCTAAAACAAACAGAACCTGGTCTGCAGTTAAGTAACTGAGAGTCTGGATTGTCAAGTTCTCACACTTGCCTTCTGGTTTTCAGGAAATGAGTGAGATCTCAGCCAACAAAGGATTAGAATAGCATAAATACATCTGCCATAATTATCAATCTCCACTGTTGTTCAGATTTTGAGTGGAGTTTAACAAAGGGTAGGAGAGAGTAATACAATGCTAAACAATTTTATTAGTCAAATAAGTCTTCAAAGTTTTTCTTATAAATTAATTTGAAGTAACTTGGAATAACTTTCGCCCAAGTACACATGTTGATTAGGCTTAGAAAGCATTCCAACAATCAACAGTATTCATAAATCAATAGTTTTCACCTAGTACCAGCATTCAGGTTTTCCTGTCAGAGTGTATCATTCAGTTATCATCTCAACAGGTAGTATTGAATACTGGTAAAAGTTAGATTGTTAACAAAGACTGTTAATGAGATTGTTAACAAAGAATCTTAGCCAAGCATCTTAAGAGTTTTTACCAAGTGGCGGCAAACAAACTATTACAACAGAATACTCATTCATCATCTTGATAGATGTCACCAAGAAGTGACATTAAGTGGCATGCATACAATCAATGCATAGTCTCAGAATTTACAAACATAGTTTCAACTTATGTTTCTTCTGGGTGATCAGTACACCTTAGGATCAGAGTAGGTGAGATAAACATTCTGTCTCTGGTTTACCCCCGTTGTCTTTTTGTTTGGCGACATTGTGTCAGTCTTACAGCTGTAGGTGCAGGCAGTGAATGGGAAGGAGTGACGGCTAATGGTTGAGTTTTACGTCCTCATAGCGAAAGCTTTCAGGGACATGTTGTTCTTTCACGGAAGTCTTTAATGGGAGGAACTGAGTTTCTCCTTTTTGTAGGCCAAGCCATCTATTCCGGTGTAACACCCTAGAATGCCCCCCATCCCAGAATGCCCCCCGGGGACGTTTCAGTATCCCAGAATGCCCCCCGGGGGACGTTTCAGTATCCCAGAATGTCCCCCCGGGGGACTGTTTCAGTATACCAGAATGTCCCCCGGGGGACATGTTGGGTATGCTAGAATGTCCCTCCGGGACATGTTGGGGATCTGAACGTCCCCCTGGGGAATCCTAAAATCCCCCCCCCCCATATCTATTATGCCCCCGATGAGGACAAATATATTTTCATCCCAGAATGCCCCCCATCCCAATTCTCTCTCTCTCTCTCTCTCTCTCTCTCTCTCTCTCTCCTCTCTCTCTCTCCCCCCTCTCTCTCTCTTTTCGCAATATAGACATAACTTATGGCGTGCGCCCATGCATGCGTGCAAGCGTGTGCCCTTCCTAGTGTATGTGTGTGTTTGTGAGCGTGCGTGTGTCCAAGCGTGAGAGTGAGATTGTGTGCATGCGGTTGTGTGTGTGAGTGAGACAGACAGACGGAGAGCGAGACAGACGGGCAGACAAAGGGAGACAGATAGACATTGAGACAGACATATAGACAGACATATAGACAGAGAGACAGACAGGAAGACATACAGGGAGACAGAGATACTGTGAGACAGACAGACAGCGAGACAGACAGACAGCAGGACAGACAGACAGAGAATGAGACAGACAGACAGAAAAGGAGACAGAAAACAGAGTGAGACAGACAGACTGACAGAGAGAGCGAGACAGACAGAGAGAGCGATACAGACAGACAGACAGACAGAGCGAGACAGACTGAGAGAGCGAGACAGACAGACAGACAGAGAGAGTGAGACAGACAGATAGAGAGACAGAGCGAGACAGACAGACAGACAGAGAGAACAAGACAGACAGACAGAGAGCGAGACAAACAGAGAAAGCGAGACAGACAGTCAGACAGAGAGAGCGAGACAGACAGACAGACAAATACAGACCGAGGGAGCGAGAAGACAGTCAGAGAGAGCAAGACAGACAGAGTGAGACAGACAGACAGACAGACAGACAGACAGAGAAAGCGAGGCCGACAGACAGACAGACAGACAGACAGACAGACAGAGAGAGTGTGTGTGTGTGTGTTTTCCGGAGGTGACTCTTCATGGCAAGTGTCAACTTGCTTTAAATGGAGACATTGTTTCTTAAAAAATCAGCAACTGGATGAATGCTAATCAACGGAACATAGTAAGCGTGACGCGTGTCAACAAGTGTCAGAACACAGAAATACGTCACACCTGCTTGTTAGTCCAGGCGATATTTAGGGGTACCTTGTTTCTGTGTTATATATTACGCTTTTTTGTTGATCTCACATGATTTTGGGGTGCTGAATCCAAATCCGTTGGAGGCCACTTCGTAAATGTTGGGCATTTTGAGTTATTGCGTAAAATCCAAGATGGCCGCCACCAGATTTGTAAACTGCAAATATAGAGGACAAATGATGCCGATTGTGATTATTTTATACTGAATTTTGGTCTCAATCAAGAAAATTATTCAGTTAACCAGAATGATTCATAGTATCTAAATTTTTATCCAATTTCAGCATGTTTTATCCGATTTTCGCTTTTCCAAAATGGCTGCCATTGGAAGGAAACAGTGCCTTTCTTTATTATAATTGGCATGCGAAATCAAATCAGTGAAGCCGACAATCTAAATGGAAAAGAACTGCTAAATGGAATAGCAAGCCTTCTGTCCTTCCAAAATTGTAGCATCAAATAATTAATGGTTGCATGCGTAGAATAATCAAATACATAGGCCTACATGAACAAAGTTGATCCGTGTCCACCAGGATCTGGCCTCAAAACGTATAGTGATAACAGTCGTAGTGAACTATTTCTTACAAGTACTGTCTTATCAGAGAGAGAGAGAGAGTGAATGAACAGCAGAAACTTTAGAATCTACAATATCAATGATCAGTCAATTTTCGCTTACACGCATTATTACAGACGCGCACGCACCCACTTACAGAGAATATACTCAAACACATACACGCACGCATACACTCGAGCACGCGTGCGCGCGCGCGCGCACACACACACACAACACACACACACACACACACACTCTCTCTCTCTCTCTCTCTTTAATAGAGAGAGAGAAAGAAAGAGAGAGAGAGAGGGAGAGAGAGAGAGACAGACAGATAGACAGAGACCGAGAGAGAGAGAGGGAGAGAGAGAGGGGGGGGGGGACAGAGGGAGGGAGAGATGGGAGAAAGAGAGAGAGAGAGACAGAGAGAGAGACTTGCACTAAGTTGGGGGGGGGACATTCTGGGATGACAGTGATTGTCAACCATGGGGGACATAACAGGTATAGGGGGACATTCTGGAATGCCTCCCCAGGGGGACGCATCAGTATACCCAAGACGTCCCCCGGGGGGCATTATGGGATGGGGGGCAATCTGGGGTGTTACACCGGTACTTGTGGATAAGCCGTGCCTTTTTTTTAAAAATTTATTTATCTATTTATTTATTTTCAGAGATGCAAAGGCTTGTTCTAAATCAACAACCAGAACACCACACTGGAGTTGATGACGTTACTAAGCCAGTCATCATCAAGCTGGGTGATTCAGGATGCATGACGTCATAAATGTTGTTGCCCCGAACCAGAATTCCCAGGATGAAGCAGCTGGGGTATTCTAGGGAACAGTGTTTGTTGACAACAGGTAGGAAACAAAGGGAAAGCTGGACAGCCGCCCCCCCCCCCCCCCCCCCCCGCTCCTCAGACAAATATTTCCACCCTGAACTCCTAACACCTTGGGGACCAGGCCACATCCAAGTCATCACTGCTGGACGGTCTTCCGCTGCTGCCCCCTCCCCTCCTGTCCTACCCTTCCCCTTCCCCTTCACCCTCCTATCCTTTTATTCTTTTATTTTCAATTCTGTTTGTCTTTGGTGCCGCTATGGTTCGAAGCCTGACTGCTGCCAATCAGGCGGGGCCCTGTGAGGGATGTCTGGCCTATCAGACACTGCTGTACACTGGGATCCCTGAGCCGTCTGAAGCTCACGTTGGTTGCTCCTCCACATCGTCCATATCCATCCGGAACTTTCCTTTTTTTTTTCTTTTAACTGTTTCTGTCATTGTCTATAGATAGGATCACAACCTCTTCTTTTTGAAATCGACAACTGTTGGATGAAGTCATCGGCTTAGGATTCAGCACCCTCCCTGCCCCTCCCCTTGCTCCCACCTCCAGGGAGGGGACTGTAGCACGGAAGCCAGATTCCCTCCAGCTGCCAATGTCTCAGTCTTGTAGATGTGAGCTTCCTCCATCCATTGTGTTTACCTGTGGCACATGAGTTCAATCCAGATCATTGCTTTCAGTGAATCTGGGTGCTGTACTACGTTCGGTGTCAGGCCGCTCTATCAGGGGATTTCTGGGTAGTGTTTTTACTTTCCATTCTGCTTTCAATGAATCTGGGTGCTGTACTACGTTCGGTGTCAGGCCGCTCTATCAGGGGATTTCTGGGTAGTGTTTTTACTTTCCATTCTGGGGGTCTGCTGTGAATTCCTGGTCACCTGCTTCATTCATCTTCACACGCCACACTGTGACGAGAGTTGGGGCTGGGTAGGTGTGTCCTCTAGGGGGAAGGACGTGGTATGATTTCTCTATTAGAGTTATGTTAAATTTCACCTCCACCCTCTCTCTTACTTGTTATGGAAGGAGCAACTTTCCGGTTCTAGTCATCGAAAGAAATTTGTATTTTTCTAGGGACTGTTAAAATTACTTAAGAATGGCTCAGGAATAATTTTCCTTAGGTTTGTACACTTAAAAGTACTTGTAGCTCTGAGAGACAGAATTAAAGATTAGTCCAAACATTCAATACTGAATAAACAACAATAAACTGACATAAGTTCAGTGCACTTCACTCATCAATTTTACTTGTTTACACAAGGGTGAAACATTCAAATCAATTTCACAAAGTCAGTTCAGGCTGAGTTTTGGTTCCCACTGTTTCATCATTAAGAGAGGGAAAGTTCTGGATGAGTTGAGATGAGTCCACTTGGAATATCAAAACTTATCTGATGTTGGAGAGGATAGTTGGTCTCTCCTTAGTTGTTGATGACTGATCCACTTCTATGTAGACCTGTTGATCATGTGCTGAGCTGCGGTGGTTGTCCACTACCAGGTATGCCCAGGGTAGGTATGAACCCAGGTTCTAAAACAAACAGAACCTGGTCTGCAGTTAAGTAACTGAGAGTCTGGATTGTCAAGTTCTCACACTTGCCTTCTGGTTTTCAGGAAATGAGTGAGATCTCAGCCAACAAAGGATTAGAATAGCATAAATACATCTGCCATAATTATCAATCTCCACTGTTGTTCAGATTTTGAGTGGAGTTTAACAAAGGGTAGGAGAGAGTAATACAATGCTAAACAATTTTATTAGTCAAATAAGTCTTCAAAGTTTTTCTTATAAATTAATTTGAAGTAACTTGGAATAACTTTCGCCCAAGTACACATGTTGATTAGGCTTAGAAAGCATTCCAACAATCAACAGTATTCATAAATCAATAGTTTTCACCTAGTACCAGCATTCAGGTTTTCCTGTCAGAGTGTATCATTCAGTTATCATCTCAACAGGTAGTATTGAATACTGGTAAAAGTTAGATTGTTAACAAAGACTGTTAATGAGATTGTTAACAAAGAATCTTAGCCAAGCATCTTAAGAGTTTTTACCAAGTGGCGGCAAACAAACTATTACAACAGAATACTCATTCATCATCTTGATAGATGTCACCAAGAAGTGACATTAAGTGGCATGCATACAATCAATGCATAGTCTCAGAATTTACAAACATAGTTTCAACTTATGTTTCTTCTGGGTGATCAGTACACCTTAGGATCAGAGTAGGTGAGATAAACATTCTGTCTCTGGTTTACCCCCGTTGTCTTTTTGTTTGGCGACATTGTGTCAGTCTTACAGCTGTAGGTGCAGGCAGTGAATGGGAAGGAGTGACGGCTAATGGTTGAGTTTTACGTCCTCATAGCGAAAGCTTTCAGGGACATGTTGTTCTTTCACGGAAGTCTTTAATGGGAGGAACTGAGTTTCTCCTTTTTGTAGGCCAAGCCATCTATTCCGGTGTAACACCCTAGAATGCCCCCCATCCCAGAATGCCCCCCAGGGGACGTTTCAGTATCCCAGAATGCCCCCCGGGGGACGTTTCAGTATCCCAGAATGTCCCCCCGGGGGACGTTTCAGTATACCAGAATGTCCCCCGGGGGACATGTTGGGTATGCTAGAATGTCCCCCGGGGGACATGTTGGGTATGCTGACACGTCCCCCTTGGGGGCAATCTAAAATGTCCCCCCCCCCCATATCTATTATGCCCCCGATGAGGACAAATATATTTTCATCCCAGAATGCCCCCCATCCCAATTCTCTCTCTCTCTCTCTCTCTCTCTCTCTCTCACTCTCTCTCTCTCCCCCCTCTCTCTCTCTTTTCGCAATATAGACATAACTTATGGCGTGCGCCCATGCATGCGTGCAAGCGTGTGCCCTTCCTAGTGTATGTGTGTGTTTGTGAGCGTGCGTGTGTCCAAGCGTGAGAGTGAGATTGTGTGCATGTGGTTGTGTGTGTGAGTGAGACAGACAGACGGAGAGCGAGACAGACGGGCAGACAAAGGGAGACAGATAGACATTGAGACAGACATATAGACAGACATATAGACAGAGAGACAGACAGGAAGACATACAGGGAGACAGAGATACTGTGAGACAGACAGACAGCGAGACAGACAGACAGCAGGACAGACAGACAGAGAATGAGACAGACAGACAGAAAAGGAGACAGAAAACAGAGTGAGACAGACAGACTGACAGAGAGAGCGAGACAGACAGAGAGAGCGATACAGACAGACAGACAGACAGAGCGAGACAGACTGAGAGAGCGAGACAGACAGACAGACAGAGAGAGTGAGACAGACAGATAGAGAGACAGAGCGAGACAGACAGACAGACAGAGAGAACAAGACAGACAGACAGAGAGCGAGACAAACAGAGAAAGCGAGACAGACAGTCAGACAGAAGAGCGAGACAGACAGACAGACAAATACAGACTGAGGGAGCGAGAAGACAGTCAGAGAGAGCAAGACAGACAGAGTGAGACAGACAGACAGACAGACAGACAGAGAAAGCGAGGCCGACAGACAGACAGACAGACAGACAGACAGAGAGAGAGAGTGTGTGTGTGTGTGTGTTTTCCGGAGGTGACTCTTCATGGGAAGTGTCAACTTGCTTTAAATGGAGACATTGTTTCTTAAAAAATCAGCAACTGGATGAATGCTAATCAACGGAACATAGTAAGCGTGACGCGTGTCAACAAGTGTCAGAACACAGAAATACGTCACACCTGCTTGTTAGTCCAGGCGATATTTAGGGGTACCTTGTTCTGTGTTATATATTACGGTTTTTTGTTGATCTCACATGATTTTGGGGTGCTGAATCCAAATCCGTTGGAGGCCACTTCGTAAATGTTGGGCATTTTGAGTTATTGCGTAAAATCCAAGATGGCCGCCACCAGATTTGTAAACTGCAAATATAGAGGACAAATGATGCCCGATTGTGATTATTTTATACTGAATTTTGGTCTCAATCAAGAAAATTATTCAGTTAACCAGAATGATTCATAGTATCTAAATTTTTATCCAATTTCAGCATGTTTTATCCGATTTTCGCTTTTCCAAAATGGCTGCCATTGGAAGGAAACAGTGCCTTTCTTTATTATAATTGGCATGCGAAATCAAATCAGTGAAGCCGACAATCTAAATGGAAAAGAACTGCTAAATGGAATAGCAAGCCTTCTGTCCTTCCAAAATTGTAGCATCAAATAATTAATGGTTGCATGCGTAGAATAATCAAATACATAGGCCTACATGAACAAAGTTGATCCGTGTCCACCAGGATCTGGCCTCAAAACGTATAGTGATAACAGTCGTAGTGAACTATTTCTTACAAGTACTGTCTTATCAGAGAGAGAGAGAGAGTGAATGAACAGCAGAAACTTTAGAATCTACAATATCAATGATCAGTCATATTTTCGCTTACACGCATTATTACAGACGCGCACGCACCCACTTACAGAGAATATACTCAAACACATACACGCACGCATACACTCGAGCACGCGTGCGCGCGCGCACAGACACACACACACACACACACACACACACACACACACACACACACACTCTCTCTCTCTCTCTCTCTCTCTTTAATAGAGAGAGAGAGAGAAAGAGAGAGAGAGGGAGAGAGAGACAGACAGACAGATAGACAGACAGAGACCGAGAGAGAGAGAGGGAGAGACAGAGGGGGGGGGGACAGAGGGAGGGAGAGATGGGAGAGAAAGAGAGAGAGAGACAGAGGAGAGGAGACTTGCACTAAGTTGGGGGGGGGGGACATTCTGGGATGACAGTGATTGTCAACCATGGGGGACATAACAGGTATAGGGGGGACATTCTGGAATGCCTCCCCAGGGGACGCATCAGTATACCCAAGACGTCCCCCGGGGGGCATTATGGGATGGGGGGCAATCTGGGTGTTACACCGGTACTTGTGGATAAGCCGTGCCTTTTTTTTTTATAATTTATTTATCTATTTATTTATTTTCAGAGATGCAAAGGCTTGTTCTAAATCAACAACCAGAACACCACACTGGAGTTGATGACGTTACTAAGCCAGTCATCATCAAGCTGGGTGATTCAGGATGCATGACGTCATAAATGTTGTTGCCCCGAACCAGAATTCCCAGGATGAAGCAGCTGGGGTATTCTAGGGAACAGTGTTTGTTGACAACAGGTAGGAAACAAAGGGAAAGCTGGACAGCCCCCCCCCCCCTCCCCGCTCCTCAGACAAATATTTCCACCCTGAACTCCTAACACCTTGGGGACCAGGCCACATCCAAGTCATCACTGCTGGACGGTCTTCCGCTGCTGCCCCCTCCCCTCCTGTCCTACCCTTCCCCTTCCCCTTCACCCTCCTATCCTTTTATTCTTTTATTTTCAATTCTGTTTGTCTTTGGTGCCGCTATGGTTCGAAGCCTGACTGCTGCCAATCAGGCGGGGCCCTGTGAGGGATGTCTGGCCCTATCAGACACTGCTGTACACTGGGATCCCTGAGCCGTCTGAAGCTCACGTTGGTTGCTCCTCCACATCGTCCATATCCATCCGGAACTTTCCTTTTTTTTTTCTTTTAACTGTTTCTGTCATTGTCTATAGATAGGATCACAACCTCTTCTTTTTGAAATCGACAACTGTTGGATGACGTCATCGGCTTAGGATTCAGCACCCTCCCTGCCCCTCCCCTTGCTCCCACCTCCAGGGAGGGGACTGTAGCATGGAAGCCAGATTCCCTCCAGCTGCCAATGTCTCAGTCTTGTAGATGTGAGCTTCCTCCATCCATTGTGTTTACCTGTGGCACATGAGTTCAATCCAGATCATTGCTTTCAGTGAATCTGGGTGCTGTACTACGTTCGGTGTCAGGCCGCTCTATCAGGGGATTTCTGGGTAGTGTTTTTACTTTCCATTCTGCTTTCAATGAATCTGGGTGCTGTACTACGTTCGGTGTCAGGCCGCTCTATCAGGGGATTTCTGGGTAGTGTTTTTACTTTCCATTCTGGGAGGTCTGCTGTGAATTCCTGGTCACCTGCTTCATTCATCTTCACACGCCACACTGTGACGAGAGTTGGGGCTGGGTAGGTGTGTCCTCTAGGGGAAGGACATGGTATGATTTCTCTATTAGAGTTATGTTAAATTTCACCTCCACCCTCTCTCTTACTTGTTATGGAAGGAGCAACTTTCCGGTTCTAGTCATCGAAAGAAATTTGTATTTTTCTAGGGACTGTTAAAATTACTTAAGAATGGCTCAGGAATAATTTTCCTTAGGTTTGTACACTTAAAAGTACTTGTAGCTCTGAGAGACAGAATTAAAGATTAGTCCAAACATTCAATACTGAATAAACAACAATAAACTGACATAAGTTCAGTGCACTTCACTCATCAATTTTACTTGTTTACACAAGGGTGAAACATTCAAATCAATTTCACAAAGTCAGTTCAGGCTGAGTTTTGGTTCCCACTGTTTCATCATTAAGAGAGGGAAAGTTCTGGATGAGTTGAGATGAGTCCACTTGGAATATCAAAACTTATCTGATGTTGGAGAGGATAGTTGGTCTCTCCTTAGTTGTTGATGACTGATCCACTTCTATGTAGACCTGTTGATCATGTGCTGAGCTGCGGTGGTTGTCCACTACCAGGTATGCCCAGGGTAGGTATGAACCCAGGTTCTAAAACAAACAGAACCTGGTCTGCAGTTAAGTAACTGAGAGTCTGGATTGTCAAGTTCTCACACTTGCCTTCTGGTTTTCAGGAAATGAGTGAGATCTCAGCCAACAAAGGATTAGAGTAGCATAAATACATCTGCCATAATTATCAATCTCCACTGTTGTTCAGATTTTGAGTGGAGTTTAACAAAGGGTAGGAGAGAGTAATACAATGCTAAACAATTTTATTAGTCAAATAAGTCTTCAAAGTTTTTCTTATAAATTAATTTGAAGTAACTTGGAATAACTTTCGCCCAAGTACACATGTTGATTAGGCTTAGAAAGCATTCCAACAATCAACAGTATTCATAAATCAATAGTTTTCACCTAGTACCAGCATTCAGGTTTTCCTGTCAGAGTGTATCATTCAGTTATCATCTCAACAGGTAGTATTGAATACTGGTAAAAGTTAGATTGTTAACAAAGACTGTTAATGAGATTGTTAACAAAGAATCTTAGCCAAGCATCTTAAGAGTTTTTACCAAGTGGCGGCAAACAAACTATTACAACAGAATACTCATTCATCATCTTGATAGATGTCACCAAGAAGTGACATTAAGTGGCATGCATACAATCAATGCATAGTCTCAGAATTTACAAACATAGTTTCAACTTATGTTTCTTCTGGGTGATCAGTACACCTTAGGATCAGAGTAGGTGAGATAAACATTCTGTCTCTGGTTTACCCCCGTTGTCTTTTTGTTTGGCGACATTGTGTCAGTCTTACAGCTGTAGGTGCAGGCAGTGAATGGGAAGGAGTGACGGCTAATGGTTGAGTTTTACGTCCTCATAGCGAAAGCTTTCAGGGACATGTTGTTCTTTCACGGAAGTCTTTAATGGGAGGAACTGAGTTTCTCCTTTTTGTAGGCCAAGCCATCTATTCCGGTGTAACACCTAGAATGCCCCCCATCCCAGAATGCCCCCCAGGGGACGTTTCAGTATCCCAGAATGCCCCCCGGGGGACGTTTCAGTATCCCAGAATGTCCCCCCGGGGGACGTTTCAGTATACCAGAATGTCCCCCGGGGGACATGTTGGGTATGCTAGAATGTCCCCCGGGGACATGTTGGGTATGCTGACACGTCCCCCTTGGGGGCAATCTAAAATGTCCCCCCCCCCCATATCTATTATGCCCCCGATGAGGACAAATATATTTTCATCCCAGAATGCCCCCCATCCCAATTCTCTCTCTCTCTCTCTCTCTCTCTCTCTCACTCTCTCTCTCTCCCCCCTCTCTCTCTCTTTTCGCAATATAGACATAACTTATGGCGTGCGCCCATGCATGCGTGCAAGCGTGTGCCCTTCCTAGTGTATGTGTGTGTTTGTGAGCGTGCGTGTGTCCAAGCGTGAGAGTGAGATTGTGTGCATGTGGTTGTGTGTGTGAGTGAGACAGACAGACGGAGAGCGAGACAGACGGGCAGACAAAGGGAGACAGATAGACATTGAGACAGACATATAGACAGACATATAGACAGAGAGACAGACAGGAAGACATACAGGGAGACAGAGATACTGTGAGACAGACAGACAGCGAGACAGACAGACAGCAGGACAGACAGACAGAGAATGAGACAGACAGACAGAAAAGGAGACAGAAAACAGAGTGAGACAGACAGACTGACAGAGAGAGCGAGACAGACAGAGAGAGCGATACAGACAGACAGACAGACAGAGCGAGACAGACTGAGAGAGCGAGACAGACAGACAGACAGAGAGAGTGAGACAGACAGATAGAGAGACAGAGCGAGACAGACAGACAGACAGAGAGAACAAGACAGACAGACAGAGAGCGAGACAAACAGAGAAAGCGAGACAGACAGTCAGACAGAGAGAGCGAGACAGACAGACAGACAAATACAGACTGAGGGAGCGAGAAGACAGTCAGAGAGAGCAAGACAGACAGAGTGAGATAGACAGACAGACAGACAGACAGAGAAAGCGAGGCCGACAGACAGACAGACAGACAGACAGACAGACAGAGAGAGTGTGTGTGTGTGTGTGTTTTCCGGAGGTGACTCTTCATGGGAAGTGTCAACTTGCTTTAAATGGAGACATTGTTTCTTAAAAAATCAGCAACTGGATGAATGCTAATCAACGGAACATAGTAAGCGTGACGCGTGTCAACAAGTGTCAGAACACAGAAATACGTCACACCTGCTTGTTAGTCCAGGCGATATTTAGGGGTACCTTGTTCTGTGTTATATATTACGCTTTTTTGTTGATCTCACATGATTTTGGGGTGCTGAATCCAAATCCGTTGGAGGCCACTTCGTAAATGTTGGGCATTTTGAGTTATTGCGTAAAATCCAAGATGGCCGCCACCAGATTTGTAAACTGCAAATATAGAGGACAAATGATGCCCGATTGTGATTATTTTATACTGAATTTTGGTCTCAATCAAGAAAATTATTCAGTTAACCAGAATGATTCATAGTATCTAAATTTTTATCCAATTTCAGCATGTTTTATCCGATTTTCGCTTTTCCAAAATGGCTGCCATTGGAAGGAAACAGTGCCTTTCTTTATTATAATTGGCATGCGAAATCAAATCAGTGAAGCCGACAATCTAAATGGAAAAGAACTGCTAAATGGAATAGCAAGCCTTCTGTCCTTCCAAAATTGTAGCATCAAATAATTAATGGTTGCATGCGTAGAATAATCAAATACATAGGCCTACATGAACAAAGTTGATCCGTGTCCACCAGGATCTGGCCTCAAAACGTATAGTGATAACAGTCGTAGTGAACTATTTCTTACAAGTACTGTCTTATCAGAGAGAGAGAGAGAGAGTGAATGAACAGCAGAAACTTTAGAATCTACAATATCAATGATCAGTCATATTTTCGCTTACACGCATTATTACAGACGCGCACGCACCCACTTACAGAGAATATACTCAAACACATACACGCACGCATACACTCGAGCACGCGTGCGCGCGCGCACACACACACACACACACACACACACACACACACACACACTCTCTCTCTCTCTCTCTCTCTTTAATAGAGAGAGAGAGAGAAAGAGAGAGAGAGGGAGAGAGAGACAGACAGACAGATAGACAGACAGAGACCGAGAGAGAGAGAGGGAGAGACAGAGGGGGGGGGGACAGAGGGAGGGAGAGATGGGAGAGAAAGAGAGAGAGAGACAGAGAGAGAGACTTGCACTAAGTTGGGGGGGGGGACATTCTGGGATGACAGTGATTGTCAACCATGGGGGACATAACAGGTATAGGGGGGACATTCTGGAATGCCTCCCCAGGGGGACGCATCAGTATACCCAAGACGTCCCCGGGGGGCATTATGGGATGGGGGGCAATCTGGGGTGTTACACCGGTACTTGTGGATAAGCCGTGCCTTTTTTTTTTATAATTTATTTATCTATTTATTTATTTTCAGAGATGCAAAGGCTTGTTCTAAATCAACAACCAGAACACCACACTGGAGTTGATGACGTTACTAAGCCAGTCATCATCAAGCTGGGTGATTCAGGATGCATGACGTCATAAATGTTGTTGCCCCGAACCAGAATTCCCAGGATGAAGCAGCTGGGGTATTCTAGGGAACAGTGTTTGTTGACAACAGGTAGGAAACAAAGGGAAAGCTGGACAGCCCCCCCCCCCCCCCCTCCCCCGCTCCTCAGACAAATATTTCCACCCTGAACTCCTAACACCTTGGGGACCAGGCCACATCCAAGTCATCACTGCTGGACGGTCTTCCGCTGCTGCCCCCTCCCCTCCTGTCCTACCCTTCCCCTTCCCCTTCACCCTCCTATCCTTTTATTCTTTTATTTTCAATTCTGTTTGTCTTTGGTGCCGCTATGGTTCGAAGCCTGACTGCTGCCAATCAGGCGGGGCCCTGTGAGGGATGTCTGGCCCTATCAGACACTGCTGTACACTGGGATCCCTGAGCCGTCTGAAGCTCACGTTGGTTGCTCCTCCACATCGTCCATATCCATCCGGAACTTTCCTTTTTTTTTTCTTTTAACTGTTTCTGTCATTGTCTATAGATAGGATCACAACCTCTTCTTTTTGAAATCGACAACTGTTGGATGACGTTGTCACCGATCGGCGGTACTAAACCAGTATGTCCATGTGGTAAGAGTAGTGGTGGTTCAAGATAGAGAGCGTGTGTGCGCGCGCGCGTGTGTGTGTGTGTGTGTGTGTGTGTGTGTGTGTGTGTGTGCGCGCGCGGGGTAAGACTGGGGTTTAGTTAGCTAGAGTTAGGCTAAGTTCCTCGGGGTTAGGTAGTAAGGTTAGGCTAGGTAGGGGGGCTGGGGAAATAGGACATACAATATTCTTTCATTCCAGTCTTCACTTATTGAAGGAATGGAATGAAAGCGGGAGGTTGGTTTCGTTCCCGATTGTTACCCTTTTGTTACTTTGGTTCTACACCAGAGAAGGCGGGCAGGATATCGGCTGTTGTTGTGTTGTCAAGTCTGTGAGTTGTTGTGGTAAATTGTCGTGTTGTTGCACGAGCAATAACTAGTCCGTTGGTCAGGCGTGTCAGCTCTGCGGAGGGATACACTGCTCTGACCAATCGTTGTTTTGTGTGGTGAGTAGAGTTCGCTTGATTCTGACCAGGGCGGAATGTGTTGGGGTAGCTTCACTTCGGTCCCTGGTGTTCGTCGGAGTGGACGTACGCCTTGTAGGTGCGGCGGCAGCGCCGTTAGTTTTTGAAGAGTGACTTCGAGTCATATAGTTAGTGCCAGGTCCTCGTCGGGTTTGGGTGCCCTTGGCCTGTGCTGAGTCGGTGTCGTCCTTGTTGGCAGCCACTTCAGCCAGTTGCAGAACTGGTGTGGTTGAACGTCTGTCTGTCCAGGTTGGTGATTTGTTAGGTTCGTGGTGTTTTGGTTCGTCGTGTTGTCTTGTATTGTGGCGAGTTGAACTGTAGTTGTCTCCTGTTGCGATTAGTTGTATTGTGTTCGTTGTGTATACTGGTTGTCTGGTATGATGTCGTCTTGGTTCCGTGATTGAAATTTGTTGTCAGCCGGTTTGAGTTGTTACCTCTTTCCTGTATATTTTTGTAAGTAATGTACATAGTGGTTCCTGAGTTCGATTTCCTCAGGACAGTTTGGCTAGACAATGTGGGTTCAATATAATGACCGTTGATGGACAGTGATGTAGATATTGTTTGTGGTTAGTTCATGGTAATGTCAGTGGGTTCAATAAGAGGGTAGTACGAGGTTGCATTTGGTTGAGGATCATAATATGAGTCAGGTGCAGATGTGTCTGCGTGAATCATAGAGGGGTTTGATGATTGTGCTCAATCTCAATTGTAAATAGTAGGAGTTCGTTGAAATTGATTAACGATTCCGGAGTTGACCTGCACAGCATTGGAATCGGTTAACTGTGTAGTAAGGCCAAGGCCAATTTGTGGTCGAGTGGTTTATACTGGAGTACGGTCGTGACTATTCAACTTATATTGGTGTCTTGTCACTTTCGTTACGAGTCAGGGTTCCCGACGCGGGTGTCGTGCGCGTGCGGACTGTATCTGTGACGTACGCATTTGGTACAGGACAGTGAGTCCATATGGTTAGAAGTTTTGTAAGAAAGTGACAGTCGTCACACGTGCAGGGATGTGTGTATTTGTGACAGAACGGGGTTGGAGAAAGATATCTTAGGTTGTGGGGAGGCAACCCAGTTATGAATTTTAGTAAGCAGAGAGAAGGGGAAGGTAAAGTTTAAGGCGAGTAGCTTAGCAGTTGATAGGATAAAAACGGATGATGTGCAGCATGTAATATTGTATGAAGTGTGGTTGTGTTGGCATAACAAAGATTAACCACTGGGTTATCTGACAAGAGATGACATGAGAGTGAGGTGCTGGATGGAAATTGTGGCAAACAAATCATGTTTTGGATATATGATTATAATTGACGGTGCAAAGAGGGGTAATAATGTGAAGGATTGTGGCTGCGAGCCGATTCTCTTGTGTGAAAATGCTGGAACTGTGAACCGCTAAAAATTGATAAGTTTTTTTTGTTTTGTTTTTTTTTTCCCTCTGAGAGATGTGTATTACTACTGGTTATTGTGTGGAGACATTTCCTTGTGAAATTGGCCATTTCCTAGATTATTTAGTATGTCCTAAGGGGGCCCATGGAGTCCGTGTTGGATCGCTTAGATTGGTTTATTTCTCCGAGAATTGGGTGTGATTCATAATTTCATATGTAATAGCGTGGATTGGCTCAGGGAGAATATTGTTTTACCGCTGTTGTAAGGGTTGGCAGGAGATGGGTCTGATAACCCCAAAGTGAGTAATGGGTTGGGGGATGTATTCGAAATTTAAGGGGTCACTCTCATGCCCGAGTGGGAAGTAGGCAAGGGAGATGGAGAGTTAAAGCTTTACCAAGTAGCCTATGTGCCTTGATGACTCGGGTAGTAGCAACATTACAGTAGGGGCCTACAGTTGTGTCAGCAGGTATCCTGTTCCGTCCTGAGGCTGGGGCCAGATCACCGCAGTTCTACTGTACTGCCGCGTGCCGGCAGGTGAGCGGCGCTTTCCAGTGCCTGTTGTTTCCCCGGGAGAGGGAGACCACCCAGGCCGTCTGCCTTCTGTGGGGCAGCTCTCCTCTGGCTACCGGTGCTCTTCCGGGAGTTCTCCGGCACTGGTTCCTCGTCCCTGTTTAGGCGTCCTGTGAGAGGGCGCTGCACCAGGCCTTTTCCACCCTTGGTGTCCGGCGGGGCCTTCAGAGGAGGAGGCGTCCTACGAGCCCCGGACCCGTCGAGAGGGCGTCTGGTGTGTGTGCGTTGGGTGTCGTGCCCATCGCGGGGAGGAGTCAGACTGCGGGAGGCCACGGTCAGCGCCGGGGTGCAGAGTCTTCGGGGAGGGTGTCGGCCCGCGGAGGAGCCACGGTCAGCGCCGGGGTGCAGGGTCTTCCGGGGAGGTGTCAGCCTGTGAGGGGCCACGTACAGCGCCGAGGACTGGAGTTTTCCGGGCCGGGATGGGTCGTCCCATGTTTGTGATAGAAGGGGTGTAGCGTTAGGCAGTAGGGTTAGGGGTGTTAGCTACTGCCTCCGTTTAGGACGTAGTGGCCGGCACAGTGTAGGGTACTTGTCGTTGCCTCCTTAGGGACGCAGCGACCAGTTTGGTAGTGGTCCCGGGTTAAAAGAGAAGGGTGAGTCCTGGGGAGAGGTGTGGGTGGTAGCAGTCGTTAAGAGATTAGAGTCCCTTTGGTAAATCCTTGTCCCTAGTAGTTAGTCACCACGTGTGCGGGCTATCGCTGTGTCCCCAGGTCACAGTGATATACCGCAACTGGTGTTTCAGGTTAGGTTAGGGTCTTCCAGGTCTTTATAGTAGAGTAGGGTGAGTCAGCGGGAATTGGGATACTTGTGTGCAGTTGTGGATGTGCGTGAGTGGTGGCGCCATGGAGTGTGTGTGAAATAAAGAAGCGTGCGTGATTGTAAAACTGTGTTAGTGTGCTGTGTTGTCTGACCTAGTGTGTGATAGGCGTGGGTAGGGGTGGTAGGGTCGTCCGGCTTAGCGACCGTGACACTTTGGTGGAGATGCGGGGTACTTAGGTGGTTCTGGGTAGGTGATAGGTAGCTAGAAGGGAGGTAGGGGGTGTTGTGTCCGGTGTGTACGTTGTGTGAAATGTAAGTGGGTGGTTGGTGGGAGCGTACCAGTACCCTGGGAGGTGGTACGTAGTGTCCCTGTTCACTTCAGGCAGGTTTCCATTGGCATTGGGCAGGGCACTTGTGTTGGTGTGATTGGGTTGGCGCTACCGTGTGAGTGAGGGATGAATGGTCAATAAACATTGAGTGGTTGTTGGAAGTGTGAGTGATTACACCGTACAGTGTAGGTGAGGTGCCGGAGGGTACCAGGTGTCTTTTGTGTCCCTTACATGTGGTATACCCCAGTGAGTAGGTAGAGTGGTACCCGGCCCGTGACTGTGGACACTGTGTGCTCGGATATCCTGTGGGGATTAAGGGCAGTGTAAGCCCAGGTGACTGTGTGTGGGAAGCACGAGGGTGCGCAGTGTTGTGGCATAGGGTATGCTGTGAGTGCACCTGGACTTGAGGGGTGCAAGTGCACTGTGATCGTGTGGGTGCGGCCTACCAGAGACAGTGAGGCCTGTGACTGTGGGTAACTGGTGCGCATGCACAGTGGACAGTGGACACACGGTGTCACGTGGTTCAGTCCGTGACCAGACAGTGCATTGGTAGGATTGTATGGGTTGGAGCCCATGTGGGTATATGTATGAGGTACACAAGTGTGGGTGGAGTTATGCTTGGTGCGTGACTCATTGAGAGTATTGTGTGCTTGTGCTGAGTTGCTTCAGGGGCTAGTGCGTAGTCAGGAACCTCCAGTTGCGCTCAGATCGCATACTGTCCGTTGCTAGTTCTGTGGTGGTAGGGGTACCCTATGTCTAAACACACCCGAGCCCATCCGCAGTACGACCCCGATAGTGTCATGGATCCACAGGCCCCTACGGCGGATACCAAACCTAAGGTTAGTGACCAGGGAGCGGGGGTGGATCAAGAACAGGGGACGGGGGCTTATGCAAAGTTTGCCAAGTTGGGAGCGGCGATGGGTTTAGCTGGGGAGACCTCGCCAAGTTCGTCACAGACTCGGTACGTAATGAGGATGAGAAGACGGCGAGAGAAGCAGAATTGGAGCTCCGGATGGAGGAGAAAGTGAGGCAGAAGATGAGGGATGAAGAGGAGAAAGCTGCTAGGCAGAGGGAGCTAGATATGCAGCAGAGGAAGATAGAAGAGGAGGAAGCTGCTAGGCAGAGGGAGCTAGAGATGCAGCAGAGGAAGATAGAAGAGGAGAAAGCTGCTAGGCAGAGGGAACTAGAGATGAAGCAGAAGAAGATAGAAGAGGAGAAAGCTGCTAGGCAGAGGGAACTAGAGGTGAAGCAGAAGAAGATCGAAGATGAGAAAGCAGCGAGACAGCTGGAACTGGAACTGCAGAGGAAGAAGATGGAGGAAGAAAGGGCAATAAGGGAAATAGAAGCTCAAGCACGGCAAGCCGAGTTAGATCTCAAGAGACGAAGGGATGAAGCCGAGTTAGAGGCAAGAGAGCGAGAGCTAATCATACAAGAGAGACAGGCCTTAGATGAAGCAGAGCATAGGAAACGCTTGATTGAGGTGGAGGAAACGAAGCATGTCCACCTTGAGCCGTTAGGAGAGAACGACGACGTGGACGCTTTCATCGCCCAATTTGAGCGTGTAGCCCAGATGTGCAAGTGGAGCAAGACCTCATGGCCCACACGTCTGATGTCTCTGCTGAGAGGAAAGGCTAGAGAAGCGGTGATGCGGTTAAGTGCGGATGAGTTAGGCGACTATGATCAGATAAAGGGCGCCCTGTTAAGCCACTTCAGGCTAGATGCTGAGGCCTACCGGGAAAAGTTCAGGAGCATCAAGAAGGACGCTGCTGAGACTTTCGGCCAGATGCTGGGAAGGATGAAGCGGTGGTTTTCCCTCTGGTGTGCGGCAGCGGGCAAGGATGAGAGTGTGGCAGAGGACGTAAAGGATCTGCTGTTCCAGGAACAGTTTTATCAGCTATTGTCTCCAGAGTTCACAACTGAGGTGCGGAAGACATGCCCGAAAACTGTGGAACAACTTGCAACGGAAGCTACTGTTTTGGCAGAGGCCAAAAGACTGGGGAGGAAGGCGAGGCAAGACCGAACAGTTAACCAGCCCAACATGGGTAATACACGTGAAACAGCAGGGAGCCAGCCCGCAGGGAGGTCCCAACAAAGTGATGGTGCACTACAGCAGCTGAACAGGAGATCAGAAGGGCCTAGATCGACCATAGTTTGTTTCAACTGCAAGAAGCCAGGCCACATCGCTAGGAAATGCCCTGAGCCCCATTCTGTTGGAGCTGTTCATTGCTGTGACCAGCCCCAAGCTCGAGTAGTCCCTACGTTGTGTCGCCCATGCGCTGAGCAGCGGTACGAGCCTGCGTGCATTGTAGAAGTTAACGGGTCTCCGGCCAATGGATTACGGGACACGGGTGCCGGACACACCGTAGTGGCCAAGTGGTTAGTACCGGCAGATGCGTACACAGGAGAGACAGTCCCAGTAGTGTTGGCTGAATCCAGATGTAGGTCTGTGTTACCTGTGGCGGTAGTAGAGTTGAAGTCACCATTCATCGCGGGGAAGTTGGAGGTTTTGGTCATGAATAGCCCTGTGCAGGAAGTCCTGATCGGAAACTTCGCAAAGAGAGTAGGAGATCCCGGTTGGACACGTGTGCCTGTATACGCAGACCCGGCGCTGGTAGGGGCAGTGCAGACACGCGCGCAGAGAGCCAGGGAGCAGCAAGAACCTGTACCACTGCCCGTCGAGGAATGCGTTCTGAACACCTCTACCCAGCAGTTAATTCAGATGCAGGACCAGGATGAAACCCTGAGGAAGGCTCGGAGTGCGTGTGAAGCAGGGACGCACTTCCACACCAAGTTTGGACGAGTTGAGTACGCGCGGAAGTCTGGTGTACTGGTCCGGCGGTTTGAGGGTCCCAAGGACGTAGCGAATCAGATCTGCGTCCCAGCTGAACTACGGACCACGGTGATGAAGCTAGCCCACGACGTACCCATGTCTGGTCATTTAGGTACCACCCGAACAAAGGAGCGAGTTGGTCGCCATTTTTATTGGCCAGGCATGCATGCTGACATTCGTCGGTACTGCCAGTCATGCTTCCAGTGTCAGCGTACAGTGGATAAGGGAAGAGTGTCAAGAGTTCCCCTTGTAAGGATGCCACTGATGCGCAGGCCCATGCAGATACTGAGGGATCTGTGGTTGCAACCAGAAAGGCAAGAGCTCCGCACAGCAGCAGAGTACGTCGTTAACTTAAGGAACAAGGTAACTGAGACGTATGAGTTGGCAAAGAAGAACTTGGCAACCGCAGCTTGCAGGTACAAGCGACATTCTCATTTGAGGACGAAACCCAGGAAGATAGCTGTAGGGTCTAGAGTGCTAGTGGGAGGATCACAAGGTGAGCACTGCAGCTGCAGCCATTCCAGTTTACGGTGCAGGCAGTGTCTGGAAAGGACAATGTGGCGGCAGACTTCTTGAGTCGCTTGCCGAGAGAGAGAGAGAGAGAGAGAGAGAGAGAGAGAGAGAGAGAGAGAGAGAGAGGAACCTGAGGGTTCCATTAACCTGTGTCGTGAGAGGTTGACATTATTGAAGCTATGCATTTGTCATGTGTTATCTTTGGAAGAGAATGACGTAGCAAAGTGTTACTGAGGGTGTGGTATTTGTAGTACGTGTTGCATAGCAGTTGTGCGTAATCAGAGCCCCTCAGTTATGGAATTTATATGTAGTGCGTAGTGTAACGGCTGCCCATAAGTGCCTGCGTTAAGGTCGTGTGAGGCAGAGTTAGTCCAGGTTGATTAATGTAACCTGTGGTTGTTGATGTATTTAAAGGTTGATGTTGTTGGGATGGAAGTTTTGGAGTGCATCAAAAGTAACAGTAGGACAGAATGAGTGATAGAGAATTGGATTGTTATAGGTAGGGTGTGGCTAAAACGCCGATCGAGTGAGAAGTTGTTGTTGGTTTTAACCTGTAGTTAAAACTTAGGCAGGGGGGTATGTCACCGATCGGCGGTACTAAACCAGTATGTCCATGTGGTAAGAGTAGTGGTGGTTCAAGATAGAGAGCGTGTGTGCGCGCGCGCGTGTGTGTGTGTGTGTGTGTGTGTGTGTGTGTGTGTGTGTGCGCGCGCGGGGTAAGACTGGGGTTTAGTTAGCTAGAGTTAGGCTAAGTTCCTCGGGGTTAGGTAGTAAGGTTAGGCTAGGTAGGGGGGCTGGGGAAATAGGACATACAATATTCTTTCATTCCAGTCTTCACTTATTGAAGGAATGGAATGAAAGCGGGAGGTTGGTTTCGTTCCCGATTGTTACCCTTTTGTTACTTTGGTTCTACACCAGAGAAGGCGGGCAGGATATCGGCTGTTGTTGTGTTGTCAAGTCTGTGAGTTGTTGTGGTAAATTGTCGTGTTGTTGCACGAGCAATAACTAGTCCGTTGGTCAGGCGTGTCAGCTCTGCGGAGGGATACACTGCTCTGACCAATCGTTGTTTTGTGTGGTGAGTAGAGTTCGCTTGATTCTGACCAGGGCGGAATGTGTTGGGGTAGCTTCACTTCGGTCCCTGGTGTTCGTCGGAGTGGACGTACGCCTTGTAGGTGCGGCGGCAGCGCCGTTAGTTTTTGAAGAGTGACTTCGAGTCATATAGTTAGTGCCAGGTCCTCGTCGGGTTTGGGTGCCCTTGGCCTGTGCTGAGTCGGTGTCGTCCTTGTTGGCAGCCACTTCAGCCAGTTGCAGAACTGGTGTGGTTGAACGTCTGTCTGTCCAGGTTGGTGATTTGTTAGGTTCGTGGTGTTTTGGTTCGTCGTGTTGTCTTGTATTGTGGCGAGTTGAACTGTAGTTGTCTCCTGTTGCGATTAGTTGTATTGTGTTCGTTGTGTATACTGGTTGTCTGGTATGATGTCGTCTTGGTTCCGTGATTGAAATTTGTTGTCAGCCGGTTTGAGTTGTTACCTCTTTCCTGTATATTTTTGTAAGTAATGTACATAGTGGTTCCTGAGTTCGATTTCCTCAGGACAGTTTGGCTAGACAATGTGGGTTCAATATAATGACCGTTGATGGACAGTGATGTAGATATTGTTTGTGGTTAGTTCATGGTAATGTCAGTGGGTTCAATAAGAGGGTAGTACGAGGTTGCATTTGGTTGAGGATCATAATATGAGTCAGGTGCAGATGTGTCTGCGTGAATCATAGAGGGGTTTGATGATTGTGCTCAATCTCAATTGTAAATAGTAGGAGTTCGTTGAAATTGATTAACGATTCCGGAGTTGACCTGCACAGCATTGGAATCGGTTAACTGTGTAGTAAGGCCAAGGCCAATTTGTGGTCGAGTGGTTTATACTGGAGTACGGTCGTGACTATTCAACTTATATTGGTGTCTTGTCACTTTCGTTACGAGTCAGGGTTCCCGACGCGGGTGTCGTGCGCGTGCGGACTGTATCTGTGACGTACGCATTTGGTACAGGACAGTGAGTCCATATGGTTAGAAGTTTTGTAAGAAAGTGACAGTCGTCACACGTGCAGGGATGTGTGTATTTGTGACAGAACGGGGTTGGAGAAAGATATCTTAGGTTGTGGGGAGGCAACCCAGTTATGAATTTTAGTAAGCAGAGAGAAGGGGAAGGTAAAGTTTAAGGCGAGTAGCTTAGCAGTTGATAGGATAAAAACGGATGATGTGCAGCATGTAATATTGTATGAAGTGTGGTTGTGTTGGCATAACAAAGATTAACCACTGGGTTATCTGACAAGAGATGACATGAGAGTGAGGTGCTGGATGGAAATTTGTGGCAAACAAATCATGTTTTGGATATATGATTATAATTGACGGTGCAAAGAGGGGTAATAATGTGAAGGATTGTGGCTGCGAGCCGATTCTCTTGTGTGAAAATGCTGGAACTGTGAACCGCTAAAAATTGATAAGTTTTTTTTGTTTTGTTTTTTTTTTCCCTCTGAGAGATGTGTATTACTACTGGTTATTGTGTGGAGACATTTCCTTGTGAAATTGGCCATTTCCTAGATTATTTAGTATGTCCTAAGGGGGCCCATGGAGTCCGTGTTGGATCGCTTAGATTGGTTTATTTCTCCGAGAATTGGGTGTGATTCATAATTTCATATGTAATAGCGTGGATTGGCTCAGGGAGAATATTGTTTTACCGCTGTTGTAAGGGTTGGCAGGAGATGGGTCTGATAACCCCAAAGTGAGTAATGGGTTGGGGGATGTATTCGAAATTTAAGGGGTCACTCTCATGCCCGAGTGGGAAGTAGGCAAGGGAGATGGAGAGTTAAAGCTTTACCAAGTAGCCTATGTGCCTTGATGACTCGGGTAGTAGCAACATTACAGTAGGGGCCTACAGTTGTGTCAGCAGGTATCCTGTTCCGTCCTGAGGCTGGGGCCAGATCACCGCAGTTCTACTGTACTGCCGCGTGCCGGCAGGTGAGCGGCGCTTTCCAGTGCCTGTTGTTTCCCCGGGAGAGGGAGACCACCCAGGCCGTCTGCCTTCTGTGGGGCAGCTCTCCTCTGGCTACCGGTGCTCTTCCGGGAGTTCTCCGGCACTGGTTCCTCGTCCCTGTTTAGGCGTCCTGTGAGAGGGCGCTGCACCAGGCCTTTTCCACCCTTGGTGTCCGGCGGGGCCTTCAGAGGAGGAGGCGTCCTACGAGCCCCGGACCCGTCGAGAGGGCGTCTGGTGTGTGTGCGTTGGGTGTCGTGCCCATCGCGGGGAGGAGTCAGACTGCGGGAGGCCACGGTCAGCGCCGGGGTGCAGAGTCTTCGGGGAGGGTGTCGGCCCGCGGAGGAGCCACGGTCAGCGCCGGGGTGCAGGGTCTTCCGGGGAGGTGTCAGCCTGTGAGGGGCCACGTACAGCGCCGAGGACTGGAGTTTTCCGGGCCGGGATGGGTCGTCCCATGTTTGTGATAGAAGGGGTGTAGCGTTAGGCAGTAGGGTTAGGGGTGTTAGCTACTGCCTCCGTTTAGGACGTAGTGGCCGGCACAGTGTAGGGTACTTGTCGTTGCCTCCCTTAGGGACGCAGCGACCAGTTTGGTAGTGGTCCCGGGTTAAAAGAGAAGGGTGAGTCCTGGGGAGAGGTGTGGGTGGTAGCAGTCGTTAAGAGATTAGAGTCCCTTTGGTAAATCCTTGTCCCTAGTAGTTAGTCACCACGTGTGCGGGCTATCGCTGTGTCCCCAGGTCACAGTGATATACCGCAACTGGTGTTTCAGGTTAGGTTAGGGTCTTCCAGGTCTTTATAGTAGAGTAGGGTGAGTCAGCGGGAATTGGGATACTTGTGTGCAGTTGTGGATGTGCGTGAGTGGTGGCGCCATGGAGTGTGTGTGAAATAAAGAAGCGTGCGTGATTGTAAAACTGTGTTAGTGTGCTGTGTTGTCTGACCTAGTGTGTGATAGGCGTGGGTAGGGGTGGTAGGGTCGTCCGGCTTAGCGACCGTGACAGACGTCATCGGCTTAGGATTCAGCACCCTCCCTGCCCCTCCCCTTGCTCCCACCTCCAGGGAGGGGACTGTAGCACGGAAGCCAGATTCCCTCCAGCTGCCAATGTCTCAGTCTTGTAGATGTGAGCTTCCTCCATCCATTGTGTTTACCTGTGGCACATGAGTTCAATCCAGATCATTGCTTTCAGTGAATCTGGGTGCTGTACTACGTTCGGTGTCAGGCCGCTCTATCAGGGGATTTCTGGGTAGTGTTTTTACTTTCCATTCTGCTTTCAATGAATCTGGGTGCTGTACTACGTTCGGTGTCAGGCCGCTCTATCAGGGGATTTCTGGGTAGTGTTTTTACTTTCCATTCTGGGAGGTCTGCTGTGAATTCCTGGTCACCTGCTTCATTCATCTTCACACGCCACACTGTGACGAGAGTTGGGGCTGGGTAGGTGTGTCCTCTAGGGGGAAGGACGTGGTATGATTTCTCTATTAGAGTTATGTTAAATTTCACCTCCACCCTCTCTCTTACTTGTTATGGAAGGAGCAACTTTCCGGTTCTAGTCATCGAAAGAAATTTGTATTTTTCTAGGGACTGTTAAAATTACTTAAGAATGGCTCAGGAATAATTTTCCTTAGGTTTGTACACTTAAAAGTACTTGTAGCTCTGAGAGACAGAATTAAAGATTAGTCCAAACATTCAATACTGAATAAACAACAATAAACTGACATAAGTTCAGTGCACTTCACTCATCAATTTTACTTGTTTACACAAGGGTGAAACATTCAAATCAATTTCACAAAGTCAGTTCAGGCTGAGTTTTGGTTCCCACTGTTTCATCATTAAGAGAGGGAAAGTTCTGGATGAGTTGAGATGAGTCCACTTGGAATATCAAAACTTATCTGATGTTGGAGAGGATAGTTGGTCTCTCCTTAGTTGTTGATGACTGATCCACTTCTATGTAGACCTGTTGATCATGTGCTGAGCTGCGGTGGTTGTCCACTACCAGGTATGCCCAGGGTAGGTATGAACCCAGGTTCTAAAACAAACAGAACCTGGTCTGCAGTTAAGTAACTGAGAGTCTGGATTGTCAAGTTCTCACACTTGCCTTCTGGTTTTCAGGAAATGAGTGAGATCTCAGCCAACAAAGGATTAGAGTAGCATAAATACATCTGCCATAATTATCAATCTCCACTGTTGTTCAGATTTTGAGTGGAGTTTAACAAAGGGTAGGAGAGAGTAATACAATGCTAAACAATTTTATTAGTCAAATAAGTCTTCAAAGTTTTTCTTATAAATTAATTTGAAGTAACTTGGAATAACTTTCGCCCAAGTACACATGTTGATTAGGTTTAGAAAGCATTCCAACAATCAACAGTATTCATAAATCAATAGTTTTCACCTAGTACCAGCATTCAGGTTTTCCTGTCAGAGTGTATCATTCAGTTATCATCTCAACAGGTAGTATTGAATACTGGTAAAAGTTAGATTGTTAACAAAGACTGTTAATGAGATTGTTAACAAAGAATCTTAGCCAAGCATCTTAAGAGTTTTTACCAAGTGGCGGCAAACAAACTATTACAACAGAATACTCATTCATCATCTTGATAGATGTCACCAAGAAGTGACATTAAGTGGCATGCATACAATCAATGCATAGTCTCAGAATTTACAAACATAGTTTCAACTTATGTTTCTTCTGGGTGATCAGTACACCTTAGGATCAGAGTAGGTGAGATAAACATTCTGTCTCTGGTTTACCCCCGTTGTCTTTTTGTTTGGCGACATTGTGTCAGTCTTACAGCTGTAGGTGCAGGCAGTGAATGGGAAGGAGTGACGGCTAATGGTTGAGTTTTACGTCCTCATAGCGAAAGCTTTCAGGGACATGTTGTTCTTTCACGGAAGTCTTTAATGGGAGGAACTGAGTTTCTCCTTTTTGTAGGCCAAGCCATCTATTCCGGTGTAACACCCTAGAATGCCCCCCATCCCAGAATGCCCCCCAGGGGACGTTTCAGTATCCCAGAATGCCCCCCGGGGGACGTTTCAGTATCCCAGAATGTCCCCCCGGGGGACGTTTCAGTATACCAGAATGTCCCCCGGGGGACATGTTGGGTATGCTAGAATGTCCCCCGGGGGACATGTTGGGTATGCTGACACGTCCCCCTTGGGGGCAATCTAAAATGTCCCCCCCCCCCATATCTATTATGCCCCCGATGAGGACAAATATATTTTCATCCCAGAATGCCCCCCATCCCAATTCTCTCTCTCTCTCTCTCTCTCTCTCTCTCACTCTCTCTCTCTCCCCCCTCTCTCTCTCTTTTCGCAATATAGACATAACTTATGGCGTGCGCCCATGCATGCGTGCAAGCGTGTGCCCTTCCTAGTGTATGTGTGTGTTTGTGAGCGTGCGTGTGTCCAAGCGTGAGAGTGAGATTGTGTGCATGTGGTTGTGTGTGTGAGTGAGACAGACAGACGGAGAGCGAGACAGACGGGCAGACAAAGGGAGACAGATAGACATTGAGACAGACATATAGACAGACATATAGACAGAGAGACAGACAGGAAGACATACAGGGAGACAGAGATACTGTGAGACAGACAGACAGCGAGACAGACAGACAGCAGGACAGACAGACAGAGAATGAGACAGACAGACAGAAAAGGAGACAGAAAACAGAGTGAGACAGACAGACTGACAGAGAGAGCGAGACAGACAGAGAGAGCGATACAGACAGACAGACAGACAGAGCGAGACAGACTGAGAGAGCGAGACAGACAGACAGACAGAGAGAGTGAGACAGACAGATAGAGAGACAGAGCGAGACAGACAGACAGACAGAGAGAACAAGACAGACAGACAGAGAGCGAGACAAACAGAGAAAGCGAGACAGACAGTCAGACAGAGAGAGCGAGACAGACAGACAGACAAATACAGACTGAGGGAGCGAGAAGACAGTCAGAGAGAGCAAGACAGACAGAGTGAGACAGACAGACAGACAGACAGACAGAGAAAGCGAGGCCGACAGACAGACAGACAGACAGACAGACAGAGAGAGAGAGTGTGTGTGTGTGTGTGTTTTCCGGAGGTGACTCTTCATGGGAAGTGTCAACTTGCTTTAAATGGAGACATTGTTTCTTAAAAAATCAGCAACTGGATGAATGCTAATCAACGGAACATAGTAAGCGTGACGCGTGTCAACAAGTGTCAGAACACAGAAATACGTCACACCTGCTTGTTAGTCCAGGCGATATTTAGGGGTACCTTGTTCTGTGTTATATATTACGCTTTTTTGTTGATCTCACATGATTTTGGGGTGCTGAATCCAAATCCGTTGGAGGCCACTTCGTAAATGTTGGGCATTTTGAGTTATTGCGTAAAATCCAAGATGGCCGCCACCAGATTTGTAAACTGCAAATATAGAGGACAAATGATGCCCGATTGTGATTATTTTATACTGAATTTTGGTCTCAATCAAGAAAATTATTCAGTTAACCAGAATGATTCATAGTATCTAAATTTTTATCCAATTTCAGCATGTTTTATCCGATTTTCGCTTTTCCAAAATGGCTGCCATTGGAAGGAAACAGTGCCTTTCTTTATTATAATTGGCATGCGAAATCAAATCAGTGAAGCCGACAATCTAAATGGAAAAGAACTGCTAAATGGAATAGCAAGCCTTCTGTCCTTCCAAAATTGTAGCATCAAATAATTAATGGTTGCATGCGTAGAATAATCAAATACATAGGCCTACATGAACAAAGTTGATCCGTGTCCACCAGGATCTGGCCTCAAAACGTATAGTGATAACAGTCGTAGTGAACTATTCTTTACAAGTACTGTCTTATCAGAGAGAGAGAGAGAGTGAATGAACAGCAGAAACTTTAGAATCTACAATATCAATGATCAGTCATATTTTCGCTTACACGCATTATTACAGACGCGCACGCACCCACTTACAGAGAATATACTCAAACACATACACGCACGCATACACTCGAGCACGCGTGCGCGCGCGCACACACACACACACACACACACACACACACCACACACACACACACACTCTCTCTCTCTCTCTCTCTCTTTAATAGAGAGAGAGAGAGAAAGAGAGAGAGAGGGAGAGAGAGACAGACAGACAGATAGACAGACAGAGACCGAGAGAGAGAGAGGGAGAGACAGAGGGGGGGGGGACAGAGGGAGGGAGAGATGGGAGAGAAAGAGAGAGAGAGACAGAGAGAGAGACTTGCACTAAGTTGGGGGGGGGGGACATTCTGGGATGACAGTGATTGTCAACCATGGGGGACATAACAGGTATAGGGGGACATTCTGGAATGCCTCCCCAGGGGGACGCATCAGTATACCCAAGACGTCCCCCGGGGGGCATTATGGGATGGGGGGCAATCTGGGGTGTTACACCGGTACTTGTGGATAAGCCGTGCCTTTTTTTTTTATAATTTATTTATCTATTTATTTATTTTCAGAGATGCAAAGGCTTGTTCTAAATCAACAACCAGAACACCACACTGGAGTTGATGACGTTACTAAGCCAGTCATCATCAAGCTGGGTGATTCAGGATGCATGACGTCATAAATGTTGTTGCCCCGAACCAGAATTCCCAGGATGAAGCAGCTGGGGTATTCTAGGGAACAGTGTTTGTTGACAACAGGTAGGAAACAAAGGGAAAGCTGGACAGCCCCCCCCCCCCCCCTCCCCCGCTCCTCAGACAAATATTTCCACCCTGAACTCCTAACACCTTGGGGACCAGGCCACATCCAAGTCATCACTGCTGGACGGTCTTCCGCTGCTGCCCCCTCCCCTCCTGTCCTACCCTTCCCCTTCCCCTTCACCCTCCTATCCTTTTATTCTTTTATTTTCAATTCTGTTTGTCTTTGGTGCCGCTATGGTTCGAAGCCTGACTGCTGCCAATCAGGCGGGGCCCTGTGAGGGATGTCTGGCCCTATCAGACACTGCTGTACACTGGGATCCCTGAGCCGTCTGAAGCTCACGTTGGTTGCTCCTCCACATCGTCCATATCCATCCGGAACTTTCCTTTTTTTTTTCTTTTAACTGTTTCTGTCATTGTCTATAGATAGGATCACAACCTCTTCTTTTTGAAATCGACAACTGTTGGATGACGTCATCGGCTTAGGATTCAGCACCCTCCCTGCCCCTCCCCTTGCTCCCACCTCCAGGGAGGGGACTGTAGCACGGAAGCCAGATTCCCTCCAGCTGCCAATGTCTCAGTCTTGTAGATGTGAGCTTCCTCCATCCATTGTGTTTACCTGTGGCACATGAGTTCAATCCAGATCATTGCTTTCAGTGAATCTGGGTGCTGTACTACGTTCGGTGTCAGGCCGCTCTATCAGGGGATTTCTGGGTAGTGTTTTTACTTTCCATTCTGCTTTCAATGAATCTGGGTGCTGTACTACGTTCGGTGTCAGGCCGCTCTATCAGGGGATTTCTGGGTAGTGTTTTTACTTTCCATTCTGGGAGGTCTGCTGTGAATTCCTGGTCACCTGCTTCATTCATCTTCACACGCCACACTGTGACGAGAGTTGGGGCTGGGTAGGTGTGTCCTCTAGGGGAAGGACGTGGTATGATTTCTCTATTAGAGTTATGTTAAATTTCACCTCCACCCTCTCTCTTACTTGTTATGGAAGGAGCAACTTTCCGGTTCTAGTCATCGAAAGAAATTTGTATTTTTCTAGGGACTGTTAAAATTACTTAAGAATGGCTCAGGAATAATTTTCCTTAGGTTTGTACACTTAAAAGTACTTGTAGCTCTGAGAGACAGAATTAAAGATTAGTCCAAACATTCAATACTGAATAAACAACAATAAACTGACATAAGTTCAGTGCACTTCACTCATCAATTTTACTTGTTTACACAAGGGTGAAACATTCAAATCAATTTCACAAAGTCAGTTCAGGCTGAGTTTTGGTTCCCACTGTTTCATCATTAAGAGAGGGAAAGTTCTGGATGAGTTGAGATGAGTCCACTTGGAATATCAAAACTTATCTGATGTTGGAGAGGATAGTTGGTCTCTCCTTAGTTGTTGATGACTGATCCACTTCTATGTAGACCTGTTGATCATGTGCTGAGCTGCGGTGGTTGTCCACTACCAGGTATGCCCAGGGTAGGTATGAACCCAGGTTCTAAAACAAACAGAACCTGGTCTGCAGTTAAGTAACTGAGAGTCTGGATTGTCAAGTTCTCACACTTGCCTTCTGGTTTTCAGGAAATGAGTGAGATCTCAGCCAACAAAGGATTAGAATAGCATAAATACATCTGCCATAATTATCAATCTCCACTGTTGTTCAGATTTTGAGTGGAGTTTAACAAAGGGTAGGAGAGAGTAATACAATGCTAAACAATTTTATTAGTCAAATAAGTCTTCAAAGTTTTTCTTATAAATTAATTTGAAGTAACTTGGAATAACTTTCGCCCAAGTACACATGTTGATTAGGCTTAGAAAGCATTCCAACAATCAACAGTATTCATAAATCAATAGTTTTCACCTAGTACCAGCATTCAGGTTTTCCTGTCAGAGTGTATCATTCAGTTATCATCTCAACAGGTAGTATTGAATACTGGTAAAAGTTAGATTGTTAACAAAGACTGTTAATGAGATTGTTAACAAAGAATCTTAGCCAAGCATCTTAAGAGTTTTTACCAAGTGGCGGCAAACAAACTATTACAACAGAATACTCATTCATCATCTTGATAGATGTCACCAAGAAGTGACATTAAGTGGCATGCATACAATCAATGCATAGTCTCAGAATTTACAAACATAGTTTCAACTTATGTTTCTTCTGGGTGATCAGTACACCTTAGGATCAGAGTAGGTGAGATAAACATTCTGTCTCTGGTTTACCCCCGTTGTCTTTTTGTTTGGCGACATTGTGTCAGTCTTACAGCTGTAGGTGCAGGCAGTGAATGGGAAGGAGTGACGGCTAATGGTTGAGTTTTACGTCCTCATAGCGAAAGCTTTCAGGGACATGTTGTTCTTTCACGGAAGTCTTTAATGGGAGGAACTGAGTTTCTCCTTTTTGTAGGCCAAGCCATCTATTCCGGTGTAACACCCTAGAATGCCCCCCATCCCAGAATGCCCCCAGGGGACGTTTCAGTATCCCAGAATGCCCCCCGGGGGACGTTTCAGTATCCCAGAATGTCCCCCCGGGGGACGTTTCAGTATACCAGAATGTCCCCCGGGGGACATGTTGGGTATGCTAGAATGTCCCCCGGGGGACATGTTGGGTATGCTGACACGTCCCCCTTGGGGGCAATCTAAAATGTCCCCCCCCCCCATATCTATTATGCCCCCGATGAGGACAAATATATTTTCATCCCAGAATGCCCCCCATCCCAATTCTCTCCTCTCTCTCTCTCTCTCTCTCTCTCACTCTCTCTCTCTCCCCCCCTCTCTCTCTCTTTTCGCAATATAGACATAACTTATGGCGTGCGCCCATGCATGCGTGCAAGCGTGTGCCCTTCCTAGTGTATGTGTGTGTTTGTGAGCGTGCGTGTGTCCAAGCGTGAGAGTGAGATTGTGTGCATGTGGTTGTGTGTGTGAGTGAGACAGACAGACGGAGAGCGAGACAGACGGGCAGACAAAGGGAGACAGATAGACATTGAGACAGACATATAGACAGACATATAGACAGAGAGACAGACAGGAAGACATACAGGGAGACAGAGATACTGTGAGACAGACAGACAGCGAGACAGACAGACAGCAGGACAGACAGACAGAGAATGAGACAGACAGACAGAAAAGGAGACAGAAAACAGAGTGAGACAGACAGACTGACAGAGAGAGCGAGACAGACAGAGAGAGCGATACAGACAGACAGACAGACAGAGCGAGACAGACTGAGAGAGCGAGACAGACAGACAGACAGAGAGAGTGAGACAGACAGATAGAGAGACAGAGCGAGACAGACAGACAGACAGAGAGAACAAGACAGACAGACAGAGAGCGAGACAAACAGAGAAAGCGAGACAGACAGTCAGACAGAGAGAGCGAGACAGACAGACAGACAAATACAGACTGAGGGAGCGAGAAGACAGTCAGAGAGAGCAAGACAGACAGAGTGAGACAGACAGACAGACAGACAGACAGAGAAAGCGAGGCCGACAGACAGACAGACAGACAGACAGACAGAGAGAGAGAGTGTGTGTGTGTGTGTGTTTTCCGGAGGTGACTCTTCATGGGAAGTGTCAACTTGCTTTAAATGGAGACATTGTTTCTTAAAAAATCAGCAACTGGATGAATGCTAATCAACGGAACATAGTAAGCGTGACGCGTGTCAACAAGTGTCAGAACACAGAAATACGTCACACCTGCTTGTTAGTCCAGGCGATATTTAGGGGTACCTTGTTCTGTGTTATATATTACGGTTTTTTGTTGATCTCACATGATTTTGGGGTGCTGAATCCAAATCCGTTGGAGGCCACTTCGTAAATGTTGGGCATTTTGAGTTATTGCGTAAAATCCAAGATGGCCCCACCAGATTTGTAAACTGCAAATATAGAGGACAAATGATGCCCGATTGTGATTATTTTATACTGAATTTTGGTCTCAATCAAGAAAATTATTCAGTTAACCAGAATGATTCATAGTATCTAAATTTTTATCCAATTTCAGCATGTTTTATCCGATTTTCGCTTTTCCAAAATGGCTGCCATTGGAAGGAAACAGTGCCTTTCTTTATTATAATTGGCATGCGAAATCAAATCAGTGAAGCCGACAATCTAAATGGAAAAGAACTGCTAAATGGAATAGCAAGCCTTCTGTCCTTCCAAAATTGTAGCATCAAATAATTAATGGTTGCATGCGTAGAATAATCAAATACATAGGCCTACATGAACAAAGTTGATCCGTGTCCACCAGGATCTGGCCTCAAAACGTATAGTGATAACAGTCGTAGTGAACTATTTCTTACAAGTACTGTCTTATCAGAGAGAGAGAGAGAGTGAATGAACAGCAGAAACTTTAGAATCTACAATATCAATGATCAGTCATATTTTCGCTTACACGCATTATTACAGACGCGCACGCACCCACTTACAGAGAATATACTCAAACACATACACGCACGCATACACTCGAGCACGCGTGCGCGCGCGCACAACACACACACACACACACACACACACACACACCACACTCTCTCTCTCTCTCTCTCTCTTTTTAATAGAGAGAGAGAGAGAAAGAGAGAGAGAGGGAGAGAGAGACAGACAGACAGATAGACAGACAGAGACCGAGAGAGAGAGAGGGAGAGACAGAGGGGGGGGGACAGAGGGAGGGAGAGATGGGAGAGAAAGAGAGAGAGAGACAGAGAGAGAGACTTGCACTAAGTTGGGGGGGGGGGACATTCTGGGATGACAGTGATTGTCAACCATGGGGGACATAACAGGTATAGGGGGGACATTCTGGAATGCCTCCCCAGGGGGACGCATCAGTATACCCAAGACGTCCCCCGGGGGGCATTATGGGATGGGGGGCAATCTGGGGTGTTACACCGGTACTTGTGGATAAGCCGTGCCTTTTTTTTTTATAATTTATTTATCTATTTATTTATTTTCAGAGATGCAAAGGCTTGTTCTAAATCAACAACCAGAACACCACACTGGAGTTGATGACGTTACTAAGCCAGTCATCATCAAGCTGGGTGATTCAGGATGCATGACGTCATAAATGTTGTTGCCCCGAACCAGAATTCCCAGGATGAAGCAGCTGGGGTATTCTAGGGAACAGTGTTTGTTGACAACAGGTAGGAAACAAAGGGAAAGCTGGACAGCCCCCCCCCCCCCCCCCGCTCCTCAGACAAATATTTCCACCCTGAACTCCTAACACCTTGGGGACCAGGCCACATCCAAGTCATCACTGCTGGACGGTCTTCCGCTGCTGCCCCCTCCCCTCCTGTCCTACCCTTCCCCTTCCCCTTCACCCTCCTATCCTTTTATTCTTTTATTTTCAATTCTGTTTGTCTTTGGTGCCGCTATGGTTCGAAGCCTGACTGCTGCCAATCAGGCGGGGCCCTGTGAGGGATGTCTGGCCCTATCAGACACTGCTGTACACTGGGATCCCTGAGCCGTCTGAAGCTCACGTTGGTTGCTCCTCCACATCGTCCATATCCATCCGGAACTTTCCTTTTTTTTTTCTTTTAACTGTTTCTGTCATTGTCTATAGATAGGATCACAACCTCTTCTTTTTGAAATCGACAACTGTTGGATGACGTCATCGGCTTAGGATTCAGCACCCTCCCTGCCCCTCCCCTTGCTCCCACCTCCAGGGAGGGGACTGTAGCACGGAAGCCAGATTCCCTCCAGCTGCCAATGTCTCAGTCTTGTAGATGTGAGCTTCCTCCATCCATTGTGTTTACCTGTGGCACATGAGTTCAATCCAGATCATTGCTTTCAGTGAATCTGGGTGCTGTACTACGTTCGGTGTCAGGCCGCTCTATCAGGGGATTTCTGGGTAGTGTTTTTACTTTCCATTCTGCTTTCAATGAATCTGGGTGCTGTACTACGTTCGGTGTCAGGCCGCTCTATCAGGGGATTTCTGGGTAGTGTTTTTACTTTCCATTCTGGGAGGTCTGCTGTGAATTCCTGGTCACCTGCTTCATTCATCTTCACACGCCACACTGTGACGAGAGTTGGGGCTGGGTAGGTGTGTCCTCTAGGGGGAAGGACGTGGTATGATTTCTCTATTAGAGTTATGTTAAATTTCACCTCCACCCTCTCTCTTACTTGTTATGGAAGGAGCAACTTTCCGGTTCTAGTCATCGAAAGAAATTTGTATTTTTCTAGGGACTGTTAAAATTACTTAAGAATGGCTCAGGAATAATTTTCCTTAGGTTTGTACACTTAAAAGTACTTGTAGCTCTGAGAGACAGAATTAAAGATTAGTCCAAACATTCAATACTGAATAAACAACAATAAACTGACATAAGTTCAGTGCACTTCACTCATCAATTTTACTTGTTTACACAAGGGTGAAACATTCAAATCAATTTCACAAAGTCAGTTCAGGCTGAGTTTTGGTTCCCACTGTTTCATCATTAAGAGAGGGAAAGTTCTGGATGAGTTGAGATGAGTCCACTTGGAATATCAAAACTTATCTGATGTTGGAGAGGATAGTTGGTCTCTCCTTAGTTGTTGATGACTGATCCACTTCTATGTAGACCTGTTGATCATGTGCTGAGCTGCGGTGGTTGTCCACTACCAGGTATGCCCAGGGTAGGTATGAACCCAGGTTCTAAAACAAACAGAACCTGGTCTGCAGTTAAGTAACTGAGAGTCTGGATTGTCAAGTTCTCACACTTGCCTTCTGGTTTTCAGGAAATGAGTGAGATCTCAGCCAACAAAGGATTAGAGTAGCATAAATACATCTGCCATAATTATCAATCTCCACTGTTGTTCAGATTTTGAGTGGAGTTTAACAAAGGGTAGGAGAGAGTAATACAATGCTAAACAATTTTATTAGTCAAATAAGTCTTCAAAGTTTTTCTTATAAATTAATTTGAAGTAACTTGGAATAACTTTCGCCCAAGTACACATGTTGATTAGGCTTAGAAAGCATTCCAACAATCAACAGTATTCATAAATCAATAGTTTTCACCTAGTACCAGCATTCAGGTTTTCCTGTCAGAGTGTATCATTCAGTTATCATCTCAACAGGTAGTATTGAATACTGGTAAAAGTTAGATTGTTAACAAAGACTGTTAATGAGATTGTTAACAAAGAATCTTAGCCAAGCATCTTAAGAGTTTTTACCAAGTGGCGGCAAACAAACTATTACAACAGAATACTCATTCATCATCTTGATAGATGTCACCAAGAAGTGACATTAAGTGGCATGCATACAATCAATGCATAGTCTCAGAATTTACAAACATAGTTTCAACTTATGTTTCTTCTGGGTGATCAGTACACCTTAGGATCAGAGTAGGTGAGATAAACATTCTGTCTCTGGTTTACCCCCGTTGTCTTTTTGTTTGGCGACATTGTGTCAGTCTTACAGCTGTAGGTGCAGGCAGTGAATGGGAAGGAGTGACGGCTAATGGTTGAGTTTTACGTCCTCATAGCGAAAGCTTTCAGGGACATGTTGTTCTTTCACGGAAGTCTTTAATGGGAGGAACTGAGTTTCTCCTTTTTGTAGGCCAAGCCATCTATTCCGGTGTAACACCCTAGAATGCCCCCCATCCCAGAATGCCCCCCAGGGGACGTTTCAGTATCCCAGAATGCCCCCCGGGGGACGTTTCAGTATCCCAGAATGTCCCCCCGGGGACGTTTCAGTATACCAGAATGTCCCCCGGGGGACATGTTGGGTATGCTAGAATGTCCCCCGGGGGACATGTTGGGTATGCTGACACGTCCCCCTTGGGGGCAATCTAAAATGTCCCCCCCCCCCATATCTATTATGCCCCCGATGAGGACAAATATATTTTCATCCCAGAATGCCCCCCATCCCATTCTCTCTCTCTCTCTCTCTCTCTCTCACTCTCTCTCTCTCTCCTCTCTCTCTTTCGCAATATAGACATAACTTATGGCGTGCGCCCATGCATGCGTGCAAGCGTGTGCCCTTCCTAGTGTATGTGTGTGTTTGTGAGCGTGCGTGTGTCCAAGCGTGAGAGTGAGATTGTGTGCATGTGGTTGTGTGTGTGAGTGAGACAGACAGACGGAGAGCGAGACAGACGGGCAGACAAAGGGAGACAGATAGACATTGAGACAGACATATAGACAGACATATAGACAGAGAGACAGACAGGAAGACATACAGGGAGACAGAGATACTGTGAGACAGACAGACAGTGAGACAGACAGACAGCAGGACAGACAGACAGAGAATGAGACAGACAGACAGAAAAGGAGACAGAAAACAGAGTGAGACAGACAGACTGACAGAGAGAGCGAGACAGACAGAGAGAGCGATACAGACAGACAGACAGACAGAGCGAGACAGACTGAGAGAGCGAGACAGACACGACAGACAGAGAGAGTGAGACAGACAGATAGAGAGACAGAGCGAGACAGACAGACAGACAGAGAGAACAAGACAGACAGACAGAGAGCGAGACAAACAGAGAAAGCGAGACAGACAGTCAGACAGAGAGAGCGAGACAGACAGACAGACAAATACAGACTGAGGGAGCGAGAAGACAGTCAGAGAGAGCAAGACAGACAGAGTGAGACAGACAGACAGACAGACAGACAGAGAAAGCGAGGCCGACAGACAGACAGACAGACAGACAGACAGAAGAGAGAGTGTGTGTGTGTGTGTGTTTTCCGGAGGTGACTCTTCATGGCAAGTGTCAACTTGCTTTAAATGGAGACATTGTTTCTTAAAAAATAGCAACTGGATGAATGCTAATCAACGGAACATAGTAAACGTGACGCGTGTCAACAAGTGTCAGAACACAGAAATACGTCACACCTGCTTGTTAGTCCAGGCGATATTTAGGGGTACCTTGTTCTGTGTTATATATTACGCTTTTTTGTTGATCTCACATGATTTTGGGGTGCTGAATCCAAATCCGTTGGAGGCCACTTCGTAAATGTTGGGCATTTTGAGTTATTGCGTAAAATCCAAGATGGCCACCACCAGATTTGTAAACTGCAAATATAGAGGACAAATGATGCCCGATTGTGATTATTTTATACTGAATTTTGGTCTCAATCAAGAAAATTATTCAGTTAACCAGAATGATTCATAGTATCTAAATTTTTATCCAATTTCAGCATGTTTTATCCGATTTTCGCTTTTCCAAAATGGCTGCCATTGGAAGGAAACAGTGCCTTTCTTTATTATAATTGGCATGCGAAATCAAATCAGTGAAGCCGACAATCTAAATGGAAAAGAACTGCTAAATGGAATAGCAAGCCTTCTGTCCTTCCAAAATTGTAGCATCAAATAATTAATGGTTGCATGCGTAGAATAATCAAATACATAGGCCTACATGAACAAAGTTGATCCGTGTCCACCAGGATCTGGCCTCAAAACGTATAGTGATAACAGTCGTAGTGAACTATTTCTTACAAGTACTGTCTTATCAGAGAGAGAGAGAGAGTGAATGAACAGCAGAAACTTTAGAATCTACAATATCAATGATCAGTCATATTTTCGCTTACACGCATTATTACAGATGCGCACGCACCCACTTACAGAGAATATACTCAGACACATACACGCACACATACACTCGAGCACGCGTGCGCGCGCGCACACACACACACACATACTCTCTCTCTCTCTCTCTCTCTCTCTCTCTCTCTTTAATAAATAGAGAGACAGAAAGAGAGAGAGAGAGGGAGAGAGAGAGAGAGACAGATAGACAGACAGAGACCGAGAGAGAGAGAGGGAGAGAGAGAGGGGGACAGAGGGAGGGAGAGATGGGAGAGAAAGAGAGAGAGAGAGACAGAGAGAGAGACTTGCACTAAGTTGGGGGGGGGCATTCTGGGATGACAGTGATTGTCAACCATGGGGGACATAACAGGTATGGGGGGGGGACATTCTGGAATGCCTCCCCAGGGGGACGCATCAGTATACCCAAGACGTCCCCCGGGGGGGTCATTATGGGATGGGGGGCAATCTGGGGTGTTACACCGATTCCGGTTGGCTTTGTGTCACTGAAGACAAAGAAACGGGGAGGGGGGAGATTTGATCATCCCCCCACCACTTACTGTGGGAGGCATAGTATAGAATATTCGAAAATGCACTTTCTTAGGCGTTGGGGTTCTTCTTCTTTCTTAGCTGTCCACCTTCAACCAGTTGAAGAATCTGACAAAGGGTTTGACTGTAAACCGCCTGTATCAGCACATGCCAACTGACAGAGGACATAATTTCGTCATTCCCCGTTTTCACGCACAACACTCAGCGGGTGGGGGTGAATATGGGAGGGGGGGGGGGCTAGAGAAGGAGGGAGGTTGTCAGCTTCTCTCTCATCTAGCGGAAAGAGAACGCACATTCAGCTAAGGGAGGGGAGTGGAGAGAGAGAGTAAAGCGAGCGAGAGGCTTCCTATGCAATGTCACCTTTCTCTGTGTCATTTTTGTCACAGCCGGGTGGTCGGCAACTTCAACCAGACTGCGGGAAGAGTGAGGCTGGTGAGGTTTGAAAGGGGAAGGAAATGGGGAGGGGGTGACGGCAGTGTAAGCGTTATTGCTGTTTGTGAGACAAAGGGAGAGAGAAAGAAAGAGGCGGGAAGAAGGGGGGAGTAGACCTCTGTGTGTGTGTATATGTTTGTACAATTTGTATAGAAGGGTGTTTAGGACAGATCGGGATGGAGTTGTCAAGTGACTTGTCACAAACAAACACCCCACCCCCACCTCCAAGAGAGAGAGAGAGAGAGAGAGAGAGAGAGAGAGAGAGAGAAAAATGGAAATGATTGAGACTGGTCTCAAATTTTGCAAATGCGTATAACTTCAGCTGCTTTCTTTTTGACCATCGGTTTTGTCAGGTTGTGGCATAGAGATGTATGTTGTGTTTGTAATTACTACTCTGAGTGTGTGACTGTGTGTGTGTCTGTGTGTCTGTGTGTGTCCTGATACCTATGATTTCTAAATAGGGATTGGAACAAATCATCCAGATCATTCCCAGTTAAAATTAAAAGGTTAAAATTTTCATAGTTAATGGGCCGTAAGGGCAGTGAACTGCCACGATGTCTGCAGACGCCTATCCATTGTTATAAACCATTTCTTCAGTGACGTTGCAAGCCATTTGTTCAGTGATGTTACTAACCATGTCTTCAGTGATGTTACAAACCATTTCTTCTGTGATGTTACAAACCGTTTCTTCAGTGATGTAACAACCCAGTTCTTTAGTGATGTTACAAACCGTTTCTAATGTGATGTTACAAACCATTTATTCAGTGATGTTCTAAACATTTCTTTAGTGATATTCCAAGCCAATTCTTCTGTAATGTTACAAACCATTTCTTCAGTGATGTTATAAATCATTTCTTCAGTGACGTTACAAACCATTCATTCAGTGATGTTACAAACCATTTATTCAGTGATGTTACAAACTGTTTCTTCAGTGATGGTCCAAACCATTCATTCAGTGATGTTACAAACCGTTTCTTCAGTGATGTTACACACTATTTCTTCAGTGATGTTACAAACTATTTCTTCAGTGATGTTACAAACTATTTCTTCAGTATGTTACAAACTATTTCTGCGGTGATGCACAACAACTGTCTCCAAGCTGCAGAAACCAGCTGCTACTACAAGCATCAATCAACAAATTATAAGCATAAAAAAACTAACTATACAGAAAACCAAGAATGAATTTACAAAATAATAAACAGCAGAAAATGAAAACAAGCGACGGGAAGCTAGTAAAAGCAGTGAAAACCATGTTGAGCAACAACCACTAACAACGTGCTTAGAAAACACTATAAGCAGCAACACACACTCTAAGCAACAACAAACAAAAACAAACAAAACCAGCCACTAATAGGCAACAGAAAACAAGTCAAGTCAAGCCAAAATTATCTTTATTGAGGGTTAAAGAATAAGCTTCACGGGTTTTTTTTTTTTTTTCATCCTGCCCTCACAAAAATAATCTGAATCATAAAGAACAAACAAACAAAGCGACAATGGGCAAGAAAAGCCAAATTGAATCAACTACCGGTAAGGTATAGAAAACCAACTTTATTAGCAACGAAATTTAACTTTACACAACAACGATGAATTTTAAAGCAACCAAATCCAGCTATACCCAAGAATACTCAACAACCATAAACCTGAAGCAATCAAATTCAGGCATACTTAGCTAACGATAACCTATGTGCAAGACAAAGCCACGATATGCAGACTGTAACCAACAACACACTGTAATTCTTTCACAACTTCGGCTCCACAGCTGCCCCCGCCAAACCAAAAGGGGCCTACCATGCACGTGACTTCCTGTCGTCCACGTGCCGCGTTCCCCTGCACTGCCCACAGACAGGCTGCACACCAAAAATTCATGCGCCCAAGCCCTTGCTTAAGGAGTCGAATATTTATAGACTGGCGCAATCAGATTTTGAGAATTTCATTGTGTCTGAAAGATGATTCTCCTCATTTTCTTCCATATAGCCATTAAGGTACAAGCCAAGTGTGGAACCACTTAAAAGCAAAGGAATGGGACTATTTGGGCGCTTCCAGCTGGCGCAAAGACAGGGTCTCAGGTGAGTGCGAAGGCCTGAAATGTGACGTCAACTAAAGGGAAGGTCATGTAAGATTGTTTGTGAATTCATTGATGGCATCCCCCCACCCCCACCCCCAAAGAAGGGAAATAATTGGTGGGGAGCTATTCTTTCGGTCAGTTATCAGTCTAACATTGAATGCTGGCTCAAATTTATGGTATGCCTCAAAACGCTTACAAGCAATATTGAATGTTTCAACGCAAAATGCTAATTGTGGCGTGTGGCCACATGAATGATTAAGGGGAGGGAAGGTCAGAGGGGGAACCATTCTTACCGAATTTTTAGCGCAACCTGTGACGTCAGAGCCAGCCCGGCCTTGGGTTCAAGGCGACGTGTTGACCTCCACCGACTTTGGGACGGTGACCATGGCTGGACAGAGTACAGTGCTGAGGTCAAGAACCTGTGTGTGTGTGTGTGTGTGTGTGGACCCTGAACCTTTCGTGGCCGGGGTCAAAGTTCAGCTTTTTTGGCAGATGTGAGCGGCACTGTCTGTCTCCTAGCCAGCAGTATTTTAGTTTCTGATTATTTTCCTCAACCCTAACCGGGCCTCATTGCCCTCGTCTATGCTACACGTGGTGATACATATAGCATGCTTTTTCCTCCCAACCCCCATCCCTCCCCTCCCCCTCCCCTCCCCTCCCCTCTACATCTTCCACCATACCGTCTTTCCGCCGGTTTAGTGATGATCATTATAGTGTACTTTCTGCTCTTAATCCCCCCCCCCCCCCCTTCCTCCACCTCTCCTTCCATCCCCACTCTCCGCCGTTTTAGTGGTGTATATCTATCTATCTGTCTATCTATATCTAGAGAGAGAGAGAGAGAGAGTGCTTTCTCCTAATCCCCCTCCCCCTTCCCTCACCTCTCCATCCATTTCCACTTTCCACCGTTTTAGTGGTCTCTCTCTCTCTCTCTCTCTCTCTCTCTCTCTCTCTCTCTCTCTCTCTCTCTCTCTCTCGTTATAATAAGATTGCTTACTATTTTCTATAAAAAAAAAAAAAAAGAAGATTGTTGTTTTTCTTATTGCTGTGTTTAATTTTGTCAAATCGACGTAATTCTTCCTTTTGGTTACTGTCATTTTGAGGGCATAGTGTAAAAAAGCTTCCAGCTTATCTATTCACCCTCATTAAAGATTTCGAGTTTCTCTCCCCTCTCTCTCTCTCTCTCTCTCTTCGCCGCTCTGTCCGTTGTGTGAGGGTATGGCTGAGGAAAAGGAAGTGTAGTGGACTTCGTGCACGTAACACCGGCACTTGGTTCATGGAGGAAAGGGGATGGAGAGAGCGGCGGGGATGAGAATGGGGGGGGGGGAGGGATGGGAGGGGGGTACGGGGGTGGAAGAGACAAGAGGGAGAGGGGGAAGTAAAGGAGGGGTCGAGGTACCCTCCCCTTCAGCCTAGGAGGGGACAGGGTGAAGGGAGGGAGGAGGGGGGGGGGATGTGGAGGAGTAAGGGGGCATCGCACTGGGGTTGTGCGTGAATGACAAGTGTAGCTGCCAATGATTTATACTGCATTTCTCGGCTGTTCCTCCTCCCCACCCCCCCACCCCCCACCCCTCACCCCTTCTCCGCCCCAATACCTGTGTGTGTGTGTGTGTGTGTGTGTGTGTGTGTGTGTGTGTGTGTGGTTATGCGTGCGTGTGTGTGTGTGTTGTGTGTGTGTGTGTGTGTGTGTGTGTGTGTGTTAGGTCTTCAATTTAACGTCTATACACATTATGTGATATTAGACAAACCTAATCTATAAGAATAACATTAACAGCAACAGCAAAAAATGGATAACTAACTATAAAACATCGAAGAATAACCGGTCATAACAAGGACGTTACTAAAGCACCAGTTTCCATTTTACAAAACAGAAAAAATAGGACTTTGATGCAATGAAACAGCAATTTTACACATTAGTGATAAATCGGTTACAACTGTATCCAGAGAACAATTAGGTAGAGGTGGTAGATGAGGTTTTAACTGTTTGCAGTGGAAAAGTATGTGGGAATTTGTTATCATTTCACCACAAAGGCATGTTATATTTTTGCAAAACTTTGTCTTAAAAGCGTTTAGTTTGATCTTATATATTAGCGAAATTATGATCCGAGAAAACGGCAAACTACATTGATAAAAAGAATGAAGTGTGTCAAAGTTTAATAGCTGGTTTATGCGAGTATCAAGAGAACATCCCGAATTTTGTTGTTTTTTCCTAAAATGTTTCCAGCATGCATTTTCTAGAAGACTGTATCCTCATGGATAGACAATGGGATACTGATAACCTCCGACCCGCTAGTATTTTTCGCTCCCCGTTTTGCTGCTCTGTCTACTCTCTCATTAAACTGAATCCCACAATGAGAAGGAACCCAACAGAAACTAATTCTTGTACCCCTAATAATCAAGAAATGTATTAGGTGATGAATATCTGTAATCAGATCTTGTCTTACTATAGGGTTTGTTTTACTTAGGGCGAATAAAACTGATTTTGAATCAACGCAAAAGAGGACTTGGAATATTGGATTTGAAATGTCAAGTAGAAAATACAAAGCCATTAGAATGGCAGTTAGTTCTGCTGTAAAAATTGATCTGTGTGTGTGTGTGTTCCCGGACGTGCGTGTGTGTATGAGAGAGAGAGAGACAGACAGACAGACAGACAGACAGAGACAGACGCACAGATGCACGCATAGATACCTGCTCGAGCCGGGAGGGGGCGGGGGAGGGGGGTGCACGCGCGCATCTCTCTCTCTCTCTCTCTCTTGATCTCTTGAGCATGAGCACGTGTTGGTGTGTGTGAAGCAATATATTAATAGGTCAGGGATTGGGGAGAGGAAGAAGGTGGGACTATAGGGAGAGGAACAGTGGGATGGGAGAGGGAAGGGGGAGGGGGGAGGGTATGGGAGGCAAGGGAAGTCATTCATCTAGATAAGATGGCTCACCTGTAATTTATATACATGTACGTAATGAATGCAGACGAAATACGTGCAAACACTGTTACACCGCTGAAGTGAATGGTACTTCAATCATGCCTATCATGCAGTCATACATATCATACAGTCATGTATAATCAAACAGTCATGCAAATCATACAGTCAACACAGTCATGTCTATCAAACAGTCATGTATATCAATCATGTATGTTATACAGTCATGCATATCATCCTGTCGTACAGTCATGAAGATCATACAGTCATGTAGATCACACATGTCATACAGCCATGTAGATCATAAAGTCAAACAGTCATGTAGATCATAAAGTCAAACAGTCATGTAGATCATACACTTATGTAGATCATACACTCATGTACATAATGCAGTCATGTATTTAATAGTCATGTAGATCATACAGTCACATAGTCATGTATATCATACAGACATGCATATCATACAGTCATGTGTATCATACAGTCATGCAGATCATACAGTCATGTGTATCATTCAGTCATGTATATCACACGGTCACACAGTTTGTGTATATTATACAGTCATACAGTCATGTGTATCGTACAGTCATGCAGATCATACAGTCATATATATCATGCAGTCATGTATATCATGCAGTCATATATATCATACAGTCATGTATATCATACAGTCATGTATATCATACAGTCATATATATCATACAGTCATGCATATCATACAGTCATATAAAAGTTATATCATGCAGTCATGCATATCATAGTCATGTATATCATGTAGTCATATATATCATACAGTCATGCATATCATACAGTCATATATATCATGCAGTCATGCACATCATACAGTCATGCATATCATACAGTCATATATATCATACAGTCATGCATATCATAAGTCATATATATCATGCAGTCATATATATCATACAGTCATATATATCATGTAGTCATGTATATCATGCAGTCATGCATATCATACAGTCATGTATATCATGCAGTTATGTATATCATACAGTCATGCATATCATACAGTCATGCATATCATACAGTCATGTATATCATACAGTCATGTATATCGTACAGTCATGTATATCGTACAGTCATATATATCATACAGTCATGTATATCATGCAGTCATGCATATCGTACAGTCATATATATCTTACAGTCATGCATATCATACAGTCATGCATATCATACAGTCATTATATATACATACAGTCATGCAGATCATACAGTCATGTATATCATACAGTCATATATATCATACAGTCATGCAGATCATACAGTCATGTATATCATACAGTCATATATATCATACAGTCATGCAGATCGTACAGTCATATATATCGTACAGTCATGTATATCATCTAGTCATGCATATCATGTCATATATATCATGCAGTCATGTATATCATACAGTCATGCATATCGTGCAGTCATATATATCATGCAGTCATATATATCATGCAGTCATGCATATCGTACAGGTCCTGTAGATCATGCAGTCATGCATATCGTACAGTCCTGTAGATCATGCAGTCATATACATCATGCAGTCATGCATATCGTACAGTCCTGTAGATCATGCAGTCATGCATATCGTACAGTCGTGTAGATCATGCAGTCATATATGTCATGCAGTCATGCATATCGTACAGTCCTGTAGATCATGCAGTCATATATATCATGCAGTCATGCATATCGTACAGTCCTGTAGATCATGTAATCATATAGATCCTACAGTCATGTTGATGATACAGTCATGTATTCCTCTGCTCAACATTTTTTCAATGAGAAGTATTCCCAGGGGCCGCAGTAGGAATTCCTAAATGATGCGATCTCTAAAATTATTTGATCCGTTGTTGTTGTTGTTGTTTTAATCTTTCCAAGAATTTAAAATGCAATCTAATTTGTTCCTTATTTCTATCACTGTTTTGCATGTAGTTCATCGTTAGTTCTGTCACTGTTTTCCATGTAGTTCATCATTATTTCTGTCACTGTTTTCCATGTAGTTCATCGTTAGTTCTGTCACTGTTTTCCATGTAGTTCATCATTATTTCTGTCACTGTTTTCCGTGTCGTTCATCGTTAGTTCTGTCACTGTTTACCATGTCGTTCATCGTTATTTGTGTCACTGTTTTCCATGTATTTCATCGTTAGTTCTGTCACTGTTTTCCATGTAGTTCATCATTATTTCTGTCACTGTGTTCACTCCACACTCAATATTTCTGTCCGTGGCTCTGACGGCTTGTACTGGGTCCGCGGCTTTTTCTGTCACTCCTGATTCAGCTGTTGTGACAATTAAACAGCAGGTGGCGGTGACAGAAGTATATTGATCAGCGGGCACAGTGTAGTGACAGCTGTTCTGTCTGTTACATGCCGTGTGTCCTCTGTAGTCGTTACGGTGACTGCATGGCGAGGGGGTGGGCTGAACTGCAACGGGATGGACAAAGCGAGTCTAGTTTGCCCGCTGACATTATTAGCAGATGAACTGTATTCAACGTGCTGCACACTGCAGTAGAACCGACCAGTGCACCATGCATTCTCCCTACCATCCCCTTCCCCTCGATCCCTCCTCCCCCCCCTTCGCCCCCCCCCCACCCCGCCACCCTCCCCTCCCCCCCCCCCCCCCCCCCACACACACAAATGCGTGTTACGGGTGTGCCCTAGCTGTGGTGAATGGGAGGTGGAGGGCGAAAATTTCGCCGCTCTGACGTCCCCTGTGTGGTGTGTGTGTGTGTGTGTGTGTGTGTGTGTGTGTGTGTGTGTGTGTGTGTGAGGGTGGGAGGGAGCGAGGGGGGGGGGGGGCTGAGGGGGAGTTTGTACAGCTATGGGAGATCGCATTTATGTGAACATGATGGTGAAAATGATGATATAATGATGACGATGATGATTCTCATCACTAGTAATCTTTTAATGAACATGATTTCAAAGTTGATCTTTTATTTACTTCTTATTTCTGTTTTCAAATTATTTCGTTGTTTATTTTTATCCCCTTTTTTTAATTCTTATTTATCCCTTTTTTTTTTTTTTTTTTTTAGAATATTGTTTCACCTTAATCTATTTGTCTTGAGACCCTCATCTAGTGATGAGGTCTGTCTGTAAAACATGCGCACTGTAGTCTCATAGCTGAGCAGTTGTGGTGTAGCGTATATGGACTGGTCCACACGCAGTGAAACCTCATTGACGACTCTGGAAGTGCTGTACATGCAGGATGTTGTACCCATTGTAGTGGTGTCTTGTTCAGAATGCCGAATGTAGGATTAGTGTACGTAGCAGACTGGACATAATGCAGAATATGTTATTGTACTGTATTTCATATGACGCTGAATATCGTGTAATCGAACTCCACTGCAGGGAATGCTGAATATTGCAGTATTATCTGTGTGTACTGCACTGTAGAAAATGCTGACTATTGTAGTATTATCTGTGTGTACTGCACTGTAGAGAATGCTGACTATTGCAGTATTATCTGTGTGTACTGCACTGTAGAGAATGCTGAATATTGTAGTATCTGTGTGTACTGCACTGTAGAGAATGCTGACTATTGTAGTATTATCTGTGTGTTCTGCACTGTACAGACTGCTGAATATTGTAGTAGTATCTGTGTGTACTGCACTGTACAGACTGCTGAATATTGTAGTATTATCTGTGTGTTCTGCACTGTACAGACTGCTGAATATTGTGGTATTATCTGTGTGTACTGCACTGTACAGACTGCTGAATATTGTAGTATTATCTGTGTGTACTGCACTGTACAGACGGCTGAATATTGCAGTATTATCTGTGTGTACTGCACTGTACAGACTGCTGACCAGTGCATCATCATGCTGAGGAGGAAGAGGGACAGGGGTGGAGAAAAAGACGGAGAGAACAATCCTCCACCCCTGATAGTGAAGCCTCTCTTGTCTCTTACAACATACATATCTTTGTTCTTGCCCAGAGGGCTGGGTGTTAAAAAAAAAAAAAAAAAAAAAAGTAATCATGCTTATTCCATTACCCTCTTAAAATAAAATGCGTTCGTTCTCTTCGTTCGTTCGTTTGTTCTCTCTCTCTCTCTCTCTCTCTCTCTCTCTCTCTCTCTCTCTCTCCTCTCTCTCTCTCTCTCTCTCTCTCTCTCTCTTGCCTATCAGCACTGAAGTGGTGATAATGGTCAGCGGAGGTCGGCAACTGGTCAGTGGGGCGGACACCGCCCCTGGACGTCCACCAACTCGGGTGTCCAGCAGTCACTGCCGTGCAGACCGCTCCCACAGCGTCCCCGTGTCAGGCCATGTGCCGGCACAGCTGTGACGTCAGGCTGGGACTCCTCTGGCAGGTGGCCAAGGAACAGCCAGACATCGCCACTGGCGTGTACTTCCCAACTGTTCCTGTTGGAATGTCAGTCGTGTGATCTCTGTCAGCAGTTTCACTGGGCCGGGTGGAGCAGCTACCTACCCGCCACTCGTTGATAGCCGAGAAAGCCGCGCTATCAGCAAGCTGTGTTTGAGGTGGGGTGGGGGGCTGGGGTTGGAGTTGGAGGGGTAGTGGTCAGTCCACTGTGGACTGAAACTGAGTGCTGGTCATTGTACTTGGTAACCGAACGTTCCGGTTTCTCGGCCACAACGATAACGATATCGGTCCCTTGCTGACTGACCACGAGGTGGACAGACGATAATGATATCGGCCCTTTGGCGGGTTGACCATAACGTGAGGATTACCAGGGGCTGGCATGTCCCAGATCAATGCCTTCTCCACTCTGTCTCCTTGGTCAGTGAAGAGCTGGGTACTGGCTATTAGGAAGAAAGGTGGCAGAGTGGTTAAGACGTTCGCCTGCCAATCCAACGTGTGAGAAGTACGTGGGTTCGAGCCCTGCCTTTCTCGCCCTTTCTTTCCCAGTTTGAATGACAAATCGAACTGAACGTCAAGTCCATCGGATGGGGACTATGAGCGAGTCGGACCCGTGTGCCTTCCTGGCCCCATGCACACGTTAAAGAACCCACGGCAGTTGAAAATCGAAAAGAGCAGGGGGGTTCCCCGCTGCCCTGGCAAAATTGATGTAGATTGGTATTTCTTACCAAGCCACTAAAATTGTCACTTACTGTTACCGTGTGCCATCGTGTACCGGTGGAAATGGAGGACACGTATAAAACATCGCATGCATCCTATGTGAGAAACTGGAGGAATAAATGAGATAAATGAAAATGAGTGACTGATATTTGAATGGTACGGGAAACGACTGAATGAGCGCCAGTAGGCTGCTCTTCGGCCGGCTCTACCTGGGTAGGCAGCCCGTTGAGTGAGTGAGGTAGTGTGTTTATTGTAAAGCGCTTAGAGCTTGGTCTGTGACCGAGGATAGGCGCTATATAAATACCCAATATAATATAATAATGACATCAGACAGTGGGTCCATTTGCGTCCACCCACCACATCAGCCACCTGTTGTGTACATGTCCTTTGAATGAGACTATAAACCGAGGTTCCGTGTGTGGACGCATGCATAACATCGTGCACACACGTAAAATCCCATCTGTGGACGCACAGCTCCGAACCGTTCTGTTCTCTGTAGTCATGTTTGACTGGCTGTCCATCTGGTTGATTGGTTGGTAGGCTGGCCATGTGGTTCGTTGATTAATTAGCTGGCTAACTGGTTGTTTGGTTGGTTGCTTTATTGCTTGGCTTGCTACCTGGCTGGCTGAATGGCTTATAGGTTAATTAGTTAGTTGACTGGTTGGCTAGCTGATGAAATGGTTAGTTGGTTGGTTGGTTGGCTGCGTGACTATCTAGCTGGTTAGCGGTTGGCTATCAGGTTGGCTAGCCGGTTGGCTGGAGAGCTATTTGGTTGATTGCCTGCGGCTATCTGGCTGGCACAGTGGCAGTGATCTACGCCATTTAATTGATCACTTACACACGCACGCACCCACCCACCCACCTCCAGCCCCCACCCACACGGTATAACTGTCATGGTTTTTTTCTTTTTTCTTTTTGAAAAATGATCAGAATAATGCACCTCTACTGTCAAAAAACAGTAAAGTCAGTTAAGATAGATCTGTTTAAATAACAGTCCTTTAGGGGCCATTACAGCTTAAAACAAATAAATAAAACTTTCTCAAAAGCCCCCAGCAGTAGGTGTGTGGTGTTGTTTCAATGGCGTGACTTACAAGTCCAGTTCCTTATCTGTCGACCTCGTGACGATGACGTCATCTGCGGTACATATCACGCTCAAACTGTCAAAGTCAGGATTTGTAAGTGTGAGGTTTGACTCTTTAGTTACCATGAGAGCCACCATCTTTGGCGCGCAGAGAGCTTGAAATAGTCAACAATGTTACATTTGGGGGATCAAATTTGGTGGCTGTGTTCATATGATATAACATAATGTGACAATACATCTGACAGAGCCTAGTCTTGGATCGTTCTACCTGTCTGCTACCTGCTCCTCGTTATCCCATCCTGTGTTAGATCGTTCTATCTGTCTGCTCTCTGCTCGTTATCCGTCCTCTGTGTTGGATCGTTTTATCTGTCTGCTCTCCGCTCGTTATCCATTCTGGCCCACTGCAGGACTGTGTTACCATAGTGATATACTGACCGTCGGTCAGAGGGTCTCACAGCTGAGCACAGGGCTGTTATCTGCTAATTGTTGTCACACAATTTGGTCCTTTTCGGTAATCAGATAGAGACTTGCCGCTGCGGCATGCTTTGATGAGGAAACCTTTATTTGATAAACAGTAC